>OX578134.1:91014479-91316979 GCA_951213105.1 Amaurobius ferox
ATATCAATGGGGAGGAATCGAAAAAAGAATACAAAAATAATCAAGCATTAAAGCTTGCGCGTGGAAGAGCTCTAGGCTTAAGAATAGTTCATTTCGATAAAATTCTTTGTCAAGTCCTAATATTTTAAACGAAATGAACATAAAAATGCTTGTTTCTGAAACACTAGATAGATTTTATCTATAAACATGTGTTAATAGGACAAGAGAAAGAATGTAAGAAGAATGACAATGCAATATACGTATATATATATATATAATAATCATATGTTCATTTTTTATATTAGAAAATAGTCACAGTATTCATATTGAACTTCTTATACAAGCTAGCATTATGTGTGCGTCTTAATATTCGTGATGTAAAAACCATTGCTGTCAATTATTGGGTTCTTGAGTAAAAGAGAAACTTGAATGCTAAAATATTAATTGTCTCCTGCACTTTAAGAAAATTCGGACTCATAAAGTACCCATCGAGAGCCTCATATCTTCAACCTGGTAAGACGGCTCTCTATTGTATATGCTACTGGGACAAAATTATTATTTCTTACTAGCAGCATACCCGTTCTTCGTACGGAGTATATAATATAAAGGAACTTGAAATTCATAATTACGTACAAATTCCTATAGTACACTAAATGACATTGTTAATCAAAATATTCTGTTAAAATATTAAATGTATCGCTCCTAAAAATAAGTTTATGAATATCTGTTCTCACTAAGCAAAATTATCTTCGCGGGTTGATCTGAAGAATAAAACATCATGGCCCCTTTTGTAAGCAAATTTACAAAAATATGAAATTGAATCAATACATGTAAAATAAAAGCGTTAAAATTGTATGAGACCCGTACTACCTATAAAAGTGAATATTAGAAGATATAGCCTGTTTTAGTAGATTGCATATATAAATTGAAAATATCAGTAAACCCGTAATATGTAAACCTGATTAACTCTAACTGTAATCGACTCCAATATATGTCAAAATGAAAGCGCTAAAATTATATGGGAATATATATATACCTGTACTACTTATATTGTAGCATATTAGAAGATGCACCCGTGCATTTGTAGAAGATTACTCGTACAACGTACAATATATGAGTTCAACACTTTTTGCTATAATAAAGCAATGGCATAATAACTTGAAAATATCAATATTCTCCGAAAATATTAATAATAATAATGTTTAAAACTAAAGATCGCAATTGATGTTATCCAGTCGAAAATGTAATGTCAATGAAATTTATTTTATATACATATCTTATTATTCGAATCAGAAAATATTTAATAAAAATCAATCGCATGCTGAATCCGTTGCTAAGCGACATGATATCATTTGCTTCAAATAAATTGGTGGAAAAAATATCGTCTGAATTCTATCTATCTCCATGGAATATTTAGCGGCATTTTCGTCAATTAAGCGACATTTTAAAAAATCGCGAAATTTATCGCCAAGTGGGACTATAGAACTGACAATCTCACTTGCCGAGAAATTGGCGGAATATCATGACAATACTATCCCCTATAAAACACAATTAATTTCATTTATTAAACGCAAGTTTATCAATTTCATGATATTTTTATGGATTTTTTCAAATATTTTTAAAATTTGGTGACATTTTAAAAATACGCTAAATGTGTTACTAAGTAGGACGGATGGACTGACAGACAAATGCTACCGAAGCATCATTTCAGTATTCCCTTCTAAAAAACAAATTTAATTTTATTGATTTGCGTCATTTCTATCAGTTTGGGGACATTTCCGTCAATTTGGCAACTTTTAAGAAAAGTTGCCATGTTAGCGATATCCCTTCAAATTCGGAGCTCTGAATTTTCAGATATGAAGAATTAAACATCTTAGCGCGGCCCAGACCCGAGGTCTCGCGCCATTGGGCTGAGCATCTAAAATTTCGGGCCGAGAAAAATATGTGCACCCCAGCAAAAAGGAGAGCCAACGGGTAACCCAAGCCCACCGGACAGAGGAAGCCGCCCAAGGACTCCCCCCAAGCGACGCGTCCACAACCCGAAACACCCAAGGATTTATTTAACAAAAAGTGGGGCGTCCGGCCCAGGCAGTTACAACAGGCCTGCTCAATTCTGTTTTTATATAGAATTAAACATTTAGATCCCGTTTGTATATACTATCTGAAAACACTAAAATTGTATTAGAAAATATGCCCGTTCTACTATTTTCCTTTTTCAATAATCGGCTAAATGAGTTCATTGGCAAAACACAATATATAAGTTTATCAGCTAAACACTTTAAGTTTATCAGCTAAACACTTTAATTTTATCAGCTAAACACTATAAGTTTATCAGCTAAACACAATATATAAGCTTGAAAACTTTTAGCCAAAATAAATGAAAGTGATGTACGCAGTCCGCAATTAATATAATTAAAGGAAAAATTAAATCGTTCATTTATAAGATATATTTTTATATCCGTTTATTTTTTATTCAATTCGAAAAATAATAATAAAAATTTACAAAACATTTAATTTAACTGCGTTGTTGAGCAACATGATATAAGATAGGATCTTCCTCATAAAATGCTAATAAATAAATTATTTGATTTCTTAATACTTTTCATTTTTGAGTAAAAACTTGTGAAAAATAAGCCATGGAAAGTTTTTGAAAATTATAAAATGAGTTGTTAAAATGTGCTGGTGGGAAAAGGTCCTCCAGAACGAGAACAAGGAGGGGACGAGAACGAGGTGGGAAAAGGTCCTCCGAACTATGAAGGACGGTTCCTGCAGTTCCGACCGCACTGGTTCTATGGAGGTAGGTCATTTCTTACATTCATATTTTCCACAACGGACAACACTCTCTAGCCCTTCTACAAGCTTTGCTTCATGTAAAAGAGGATGCCACTTTGAGAGGCAGTGAGTGAAGGTTAAGAATTATTAAAGTAAACTATGTGGAACGACGGTCAATATAATTTTTCTTTAAAATTTATTTTGAAAGTATACTATAATGATATATGTATTTAATGAACTTAGTTGTAAATATGTTCTTATGCTAATGACGAATTATACCTTAATGCACGCAGTATCCTAATAAATGTTATTGTTATATATTTAATTATTTGCCATCATTTCGAATGTTTGTATATAACTGGGATACTTGATGTAATTGTTTTAGTTGCGATCACGGCCTGCCATGCGTCCCTAACGGACGTGTAGATTTTCAACTCAGCAGTGGTGATAGATTTTTCATTTTGATGCAGGTTTCAAACATTGATGTTTTCAAACAATTCGTGCTTTCAGAAAGTGACTAATTAGCGCAAAATTCTCTCAAACTCAGAGATAATATTTTAATTCACTTCCACGTTTTAAACAAACGATCTCCAACCTTTTCGTTTGGATGAACCGGAGAGTTGGAAAGTTGAATTCCTAGGAAAAAGTTCGTTTACCATTAATATCGCGACAATTCCTAGTCTTAGAAACATGGAACTTGAACTAAATTTAAAGAGTGCTATTTCAAGGATATCCACAAAATTGCATTAAATTCGGTTCAGCCGTTCTCCCGTGATGAAGAGACGAATGAAAGTTTCGTTCTACATTAATATCTCGAGAATCCCTGATCGTAGAAACTTAAAACTAAATTCGAAGTGGGGATATTTCAAGGTTACCCGCAAAATTTCATCAAATTCAGTTCAGCCGTTCTCCAGTGACGATGAGACAAACAAACAGTCAACCAGACAGACATAATTTTATTTATATAGATTGTGGAAAAGAAACAGAGTCTTCATTGTCTATGTTTATACAAGTTAGCATAATGTGTGTTCTAATATTCGTGAACTAAAATCCACTGCCGTAAATTGTATGTTTCTTGGGCCTAGTGAAACTTATTCTTTTACAGGCATCAACTGTCATTGCATCTAACCAGCTGGGTTATATACAAGGATATGATGCTAAGTAATCCGGGCACATAAATAACCCAAGTTCCCACCGGGAACCACAAATCTTCAACCTGGTCAGCAGACGCTCTATCTTATAAGCTACTGGGATAAAATGATTGTTTCTTATAATGGGAAAGAACAACAGTCCTCATTATCTACATTTTGTTACAAGTTAGCATTCTGTGCGTGTTAATATTCTTAAACTGAAATTCGTTGTCATGCATATGTTTCTTGGACTATCAGAAACTTTCCTTTTCTGTCCCCACTTTCAGACCTGCGTCTGGGCCTAATGCACACGCCCTTACAGCAAATCAAACTGGCCTAATTAATCTACAGCGCTTAAATCTTCGTTCTAATGGTACTGAACTTTACACGTTTTGATTTTAAAGATGTTGAGAAAGAATGATATTTTTGTTGCTTATATCTTGTTGTATTTAACAAAAAATATATATTGGATTAAATTACAGAATAACAAAGAATTGTGATTAAACGGACAGGGTATATATCTAAGATAGGTACAAAATAGCTGGTTCAATTTCAAGTGTGTTTGCTTATTTTGAAATCCCTTCCAGAAATGTGTCTACTAATTTCGATATGAAAAATAATTCAAAATTTTATATAACTAATGGATTTAGCTATTTTTTCAATATCAACTCGCTTAAATCTAATAAAATGTTTAAAATTGTATTACTAAAAATGCTGACTTTTTAAACATTTTCAATGTCAATTTAGCCTCAATATTTCATAAATAATTCTGTCATACTAAACGGATTTGCAAATGTTTCTCTATGAAACCTTACCTAAATATCATAATCTCAGATAATCTCATATATTTTAGATAACGATGTGTATCATAATAATGAATTTTTACGAAACATTTTATTCGGCTTTACTAACGAAAATCTAGAACTTATAGATAGATTTTTTCTTTTAATTCGAGAAAAAATATTATATCTTCTTAACATGACAGAATATGACAAAATTTGACATAACCGCACATAAAAGGGGGGTTTTATGGCTCAATGTACGCCGAAATTCACAGTTTCTGTTATTGTAGTGAAAAATAACAGCGATACAATGTTTATGTCCGTAACATCATTAGCCTTCTAGAGGGGGGAGGCAAAATACCCCTTCCCGATGGGGTATATTGACAAACTTGTAACAATCAAAAGTTTTATCAAGAACTTTTAAATGAATGGTAGCATACTGTAATTGTGATACAAATTTTAAATACATATTTTAATGTGTGGTAAATATTGCATCTTTAAATTTTTGAAAGGAGGGCATTTCAAGGAGAGAGGATATGAATGGAAGCCATGTTAAAATTTTTAGAAAGTAAATAACCAAAGGAGTTTAACTTCATACATGTTAAAATTAAAATTAATATTTTTATTTCAAGTGATACAATTTATCAAATATTTTGAATTCCATTCTAGCGATATCTAGTATTTGAATTTATATCAAGAATGTTTTTATTTTTTGTTTCTACTGATGGTTGGTTATGTAAATATGATAGAATCATATGCTTTTATAATCAATTTCGTGAATTATCTTCAGTTTCAACATAAATGAATTACAAGAATAACGTGTTAAAATATTTACTGAAAAGTTGTCATGTGTATTTAAAAGAGAAATAAGAATGACCGCTATTGTCGGTCATTCTTATGAGTTTTCTATTCAAGCACGGTTTGAAGTATGTTTATAACAATATCAGACTTTTCTAATATAAACTTACAATATAGAAACTTTTATAAAAATTCTTTAAACTTCGATAATTTTCAATATGATCATTTATTCATACCATAGATATTTACAAAAGAACTTTTGATAAAAATCAACTTTAACCGCATTATTTTACTTTCAAAAGGCAAGTTCTAAAATAAATCTTCAAAATTTGTAACATGCTTACCTGTATGCGCGTATATGCTTTATTAGAGGCAAACTTTTATGCATCTACTTTCTTTTTTGAATATATTTTCCGGTATTTGGTCGATTTTATGCCTTTCAGCAATGAAATATGCCTTGGTAGAGATTTAATATAAAATGTGAAAAATGCTTCCGCTCATATATGGAAGGTGTAGCGTACCTAGGTGGAATCATAAACGTCACTTATGGTAAAAATTTCAAACCCGTATACGATGCAGGCTTGTTTCTGCGCATATATGGAGCGATACAAATTCTCATTTTTTACACATGTCATAAATCTGAGGGTTTTCCTTTCAAATTATACTGCAATCTGAAATACTACAGCTAGAATGTATGCTAAAATGAACTATGCTATATTATTTATTATAACACCGAGATATACATACATACATATATACATATATATATTTATATATATATATATATATATATATATATATATATATATATATATATATATACAGGGCGTTCCATAAATTCCGAATTAGTTTAAAAATTTCTAAAAATTGAAGGAATTGGTATACTTAAATGCGGTTTGCGACAAAGTTAGTCTCATGAAGGGGGATTTTTTTGGTAGAGAAAAAAAATTAGTTCAAAATTTTGTCAATACAGGGCAATGCACGCAAGCTATCACAGGAAACATGCAAATCAGAGTCCTATAAAATGCTGTGTGTATGATTTAAAGCTCATTTCTGAATTTTCTTGTTACTGGCTTTCATTGTGATATTGACATTGGTAGATGAAGCACTATTGGTTAAGTTGTTTTACCTCAGCCACGAATCACCAGCTGCAACTTTACGACGATTCCGGACACAGAAGAGATTGAAGAAAGGTTCTGGTCTAATCGCTTCTGCCAGACTGGTTTCCCTGGTACGACGTTTCGAAGAAACGGGAAGTTTGTGTAATCGCCCTCGCAGTGGTAGACCGCGTTTGTCAGAGGTCCGTACCTCCGCTGTGGCTTCACAAATGCACACTCTAAGGGAGTGCAGCAAGTAGCGCACGAGAACTGACAAGAATAAGTGGTATACCGATGGTATTGGCATTCAGCATACTTCATTCTGTACTAAAATTATACCCGTACAAGTTGAAATCACTGCACCAGCTCTTACAAAATGACACAGCTAAGCGAGTGCAATTCGCATATTGAGCTTTGTCGAAACTCGACGAATATCCACAATGGCTGTTCAATATCTTGTGGACAGACGAGGCTCATTTTTCATTGCATGGAACAGTCAATACACATAACTGTAGAATCTGGGCAAAGGAAAACCCACATGCCTACAGTGAGGAGCCTGTACTTTCTCCACGTGTTACTGTTTGGTGTGGATTCACTGCGTCCATAATTGTGGGCCCTTTTTTCTTTGAACAGCGCTGTGTAAAAGCTGGCTGGCAGACGTGCTCAAATAATGAAACACGCTACTTGCAAATGCTAACGGAGAAAGTGATACCGTACTTATTGGAATATAATGTCTTTGACACAGTGACATTCATGCGAGACGGGGCACCTTCTCATATCGCAAACAAAGTGAAGAAGTTCCTGAGCAGAACCTTTACTGAAGAACGATTAATCTGCTGTCACTGTACAAATGAATGGCCCCTTCGCTTACTGGACTTAACACCCCTAGATTTTTGGCTCTGGGATTATGTTAAGCCCCGAGTGTACCGCAACAGCCCATCTTCTTCAGTGCAGTTAAAGGACGCCATTCGCCACGAAGTCATCCATCCGAATATGCTACATGCTGCAGTTAAAGGTGTTGTCACTCGCTTGCAAACTATCATTTGTGGTGATGGCGGACACATAGAACAAGTACTCTAGTGCTGTGATGTGCTTGTAAACATTTGCCTGAATGCAAATAAACGTAGTTTTCCACGGAATTCTGTGATTGCTTGCGTGCAGCGCCCTCTACTGACAAAATTTTGAACTATTTTTTTTTCTCTACCAAAAAAATCCCCCTTCATGCGACTAAATTAAGACGACTAAATTAATGCGACTAAAATTAAGTTAAAATTACCGTAAAATGGAAAAAACATTAACATTGAAAAATAGGTCAAATAAAGAGAAAAAAGGAAGGCGTATGAATTTCGCCAGATTTTTCGAGTTACTTTAAAGGTTCCTTTAAACAATAAAGGTATGGATTCACTGCCACGGATGAATGACACGCTTATATTATATTCAATACTCACATAAATTTGTGATAAATAAAAAAGAAATAATAATGTATTTGAAAATGTAGATTTATCAAATTAAAATAACGTACTTTATTCTCTAATTAATTGGGATTTGATAATAATTAAATTATATTAATATTTTATTACTAGAAAATTATGTTTCTACTGTACTTTAATACTATTATGCACTTACACATACATAATGCACAAAATATCCATGTCCCAATGCCCGATATTAACTTCTCACTACCAGAAATCCCATTCATTTTCAATAAAACCCCCAAAATCAGTATTGAAGCATTTTTTTCTTATTAAGAAAGGCATTTTCGTTTTGCGAAAGCACCTGAACGAAGTCTGCTATTCTATATTATCGCTCAACAACAGTTTTGGGTAGAAAACATATAAAATAATTTCGTTTTAAATTACGATGCAAGAGGAAGAAGAAAGCCGTTGTTAAAACAAAGATTCTGTACCGAAAACAAAACAAACTATTCCAGTGAATTCGATTTGTTATTTGACTAAATAAAGTTACGAACAAATATGTTTCTTACATCTAGCATTTGTTTGATATAAAACCAATTGAAAGGAAACATTATGCAATATACAACACATTTATTTTGTATTTATATGCATTCTACCAAGTTAATGATTTTTGCGCTAAAGTAATGAAATAATTCGCAAGTAATAAAGTAATAAAGTAATTCTTAATATTATAATTTAAATTATCAATTTTTAATTTCAGATACGTGGTTTTATAAATTAGGTGCAACTGGCTTAAAAATTTAACAATTAACTCGAAAAGTTCTTTGAAATGTTGCAAAACGAACTTTAATCGATTTTGTTCCTTTGTAGACATATTATAAAATTATTTTATTAAATTATACACACACACACACACACACACACACACACACACACACATATATATATATATATATATATATATATATATGTTTGTGTGTAACAACTGCCGATTATTATTATCCCGATGTATAATTGAATATTTTTATATCTATAAAACTGAAATTTTGTTTTTGGAAACACAACAGTTCTTATGCAATTTACAGATATAATTGAATGTTTCGTAAAGTTCGAGGTAGAACTTCAAACCAAAAAAAGTTGCTCAGCGCTTTTAAAGCAGTTCCACAATTTTAGAGTTGAAAACTAATTTATCCAAATTGATTTTCAGGAAATTTAAAGTGGAACTACAGCGTATTTCCCTACAGATTGTGGTAGTTCTTTTTCAAACATCGTGTGATAGAAATTGTGTCAGTTGCATGGCAAAATATGTTGCGCAGATATATAATTTATCAAGTTATTCATGAACTCAACCAACTCATATGAAACTTTCATGCTCAGATTAGCTATTCCAAGACAAAATGCATTGATGATCGTGATCACATAAAATTTTGTTTCAACGATAATTACTGAATAATATTATTGAATCATTTTTAAGGCGGTATTCTGTACCTTATTAATTTATGCACTGAGTTATTTACTGAAAGTTTTCAAATACATAAAGTATCCCCAAGTGCTGAAATAAGAACTTGTATTTATAGTCTAATAAAAGCTCTTGGGATACACAAATGTTCTTTTAATGAAGTCGGATGATATGATAAGTTACAAAACATGTTTGATTCGGATGTATCCCTCTGAGTGTGATGAAATAAAAATTGCACATGTTGCATGTCGAAAACTTACATTATAGTTTACCCCACAATGACTCCGAATAGTGAGAATTAACTTTTACAACAACGAAATCAATCTGAGTGAATAAAAATATTTTTTTGAAAAAATCATAAAATTTACAATCCCCGAGTTCATTTCTTAGTGCGAGTCATTATTATGGTAGTTGTATGATGTATTTTCTAATTTTTATTTTCATTTTTAAAAATATTTCTATAGCATCATTAAGAAACTTGAAAATATGTAGCAGCTCTTAACTTTCCCTATAGCTTCTTTTTTTTTCATTCCTTTTTTACAATCCTTTTATTTGTAACTCATTGCAAAAAATGGCCGATGTGATGGCCGAGTGGTCAAACAGGCAGGCGTTTCCTCGTGATTGTTCCACTGCCAGATTGTGGGTTCGAGTCCCGTCTGCGGGCAACCAACCAACCATTGCAAAAAATGACATGAATACTCGTTTAAAATTATATCCAATTTACAATTTTGAACAGTATATATATGTTATCTGGGGACTTATCACAGTATAAAACGTCACCAGCTGGCTAAACTTAAAATAAAGCTGAAATATCTCGAATACGATTGATCTTGGAATAATAAGATTGAACTTTTATGTTTAGTCATCAAAATTGCGCATGAAACAGACATTTAATTTAAACATTTAAGTATATTAGTCTTCTACATAAATTTGGCGAGTTTTGGGGGCTATTTTGTAAAAAAAGGGTCAGTTATGTTTTTCGAATCGCCCGCCCGTATAACTCATGAATGACTTAACTATCAGAATTTCGTAAAATTTTGGGGAACAGCTTTTGAGGTAAAGTGGATGCATGCATAGCACAAATATATATAGCGACACATAGAGATGCACACACATACACATGCATAGACTTTGTGCTAAAAGTATATTTTCGCTTTTCCGATTGCTCGAAACGTATAGGTATGTGTAAAAATTGAGTCTGGATTTTAGGTCGTATTCCAATACTTTTAAAATGAGTTATCATGTATTATTAGGGTAATAAAAGTACATATTATAGGAATTATAATATAAACCAGTCGATCCGGTGGTCGAGCGGTCAGGGGCATGCGTTTCCGTCTGATCGCTGGATTGCCGCCAGCGGGCATGGATGTTGTCATGTGGAGGCCAAGTCTGACTTCCGCCCTCCGGGGAGCCTCCATAAAAGTGAAGTTGCAAATTTTCTTCCCTTCGCCATGGGACCAGGGGGGTCTTGTGGACGTGGTGAGTAGACGCCCCTTCACCACGGGGGAATTAGTAACGAACGAATAATGTAAACCAGCTAAGAAGATCAAATTATTAAAATGTTTTTAAAAATTTCGAAAGTATCGAAAGTAGAAGTAAGCCATTATCATGCATTGCAGGGATAGTAAAAATACATGTTATAAGAATTGTAATGTAAAGAATCTAAAAAGCTCAAATTATTAAAGTGTTCTTAAAAGTTTGAAAGCATTCGGAAAACGTCGAACATAAATCTCAATGACAATAATTCCCTTAGCGTAATGTATTTCAATTACATTATTTATTAGTAAAAATAAACTCAGACATAATTGTTGCATATTGTCTTAATACATTCCTTCGTCAGTAATCCAATAGATTTTTATTATCTTCAATATAAAACATATAATCAATATTGAAGCATTCTTCCCTTAATAACAAAAGCATTTTCGATTCACGAAAGTATCTAAGCGTAGTCTTGAATTCTATATTAACGCTCAACTACTTTTTCTAGTAAAAAGAAAGAATTTCGTCCTAAATTACGATGCATGAAAAAAGGAATAAATGCTTTGTTAAAAGGAAAAGAGCACGTAGGATGCCACAAATAAAACATAATATTCCAGTGAATTGAATTTGTTCCTTGACTAAAATGCTAATAAATATGTTTCTTCGATCTTGCGTTTGTTGTATAAAAACACATTTAAAATAAAACATAAAGTAATAAAAATCAGCAGTTATTCGGTATTGAAATCCATTCAAACATGTGTTAATCGTTTTTTCTTCTACAAAAGTTTTGCAAAGTTCGATGTTCCTAATTGTTTTTACTCCTAATAGTGAGTATTGTGATATGATTCCTAATAATGGATATTGTTATAAAAACATCCAATTTTTTATATATTTTAAAATAATTAATGAACAAATTGTTTATTTCAAAATAATTAGTAAATACATTTAATATTAGCGCATTATTTGTGCTTGAAATCTTTTTTTAAGTGTCGTTATCAATACATAAATTTCTATAAATATTTCTTATAAATTTGCAATAAATTGTACAATCTATATAAATAAAAATGAAAATCTGTCTGTCTGTCTGTCTGTCTGTCTGTCTGTCTGTCTGTCTGTCTGTCTGTTTGTCACACCATCACGGGAGAACGGCTGAACCGAATTTGATGAAATTTTGTGGGTAGCCCAGAAATAGCCCCACTTAAAATTATATCCGTGTTTTGAGTTTTTACGACCAGTGGTTCTCGAGATATTAGTAAAAAACGAAATTTTCGTTTGTCTCATCATCACGGAAAAACGGCTGAACCAAATTTAATAAAATTTGGTGAATAGCCTTGAAATATCCCCCCATAAATTTTGTCCAAGTTTCGAGTTTCTAAGACCTGGGGTTGTCGAGATATTAATGAAAAACGGAACTTTTTCCTAGGAGTTCTACTCCCTAACTCCGTGGTTTATCCAAACGAAAAGCTTGAAAATCGTTTGAAAGTGAATTAAAATTTAATCTCTGAGTTTGATGGGAGATTTTTTGCGTTAATTAGTCACTTTCTGAAAACATGAATTGTTTGAAGCATGATTTAAAGGGGAAATCTATCTCCATGGTTCATGGTTTATTTAAAACACGCTTTTACGGAACAATGAGAAGTATAGAGAAATCAAAATCGTTATTTAATTTCGCAGTTTATGTTATAAGACATGACATATTTAACATGTTATAAGATTCTATCTTATATCATGTTACTCAGAAACGCAATTAAATTAAATCTGTCTGTTAACTTTAATAATTATTTTTTCGATTTGAATAATAAATAAATGGATATAAAAATATATTTTAGAAAAGAACGATTTGATTTTTCTTATAGCATTTTTGACTGGATAATATCAATTACGGTCTTCAGGTTTAAAAATTATTATTATTTATATTTTCGGGGATTATTGATTCAAGGATTATTGATATTTTCAAGTTATTATGCAATTATTTTATTATGACAAAAATTGTTTAAACTCATATATTGTATGTTGTACGAATCTTCTACAAATACACGTGTATATCTTTTAATCTACGAGAATATAAGTAGTACAGGTATATTGACATATGTTTTGATATATATTGGCATATATTGGAATCAATTACGACCTTCTGGTATAAAGAGTACGGATATTATTGATGTTTTCAATTTATTACGTCATCTCTTTTATTTTGGCAAATATTTTTGAGACGCATATTGTAATACGGGTAATCTTCTACTAACACATTGGCATATTTTCTGATCTGCGACAATATAATTAGTACGGGGTTGCATATATTCATTCAATTCCTATTTTTTCTTCTGTAAATTTGCTTACAAAAGGGGGCAGGATGCTTTATTCTTCAGATCTGATCGTGAAGATAATTTTGCATAGTGAGAACATATATTCTTAAACTTCTCTTTAGGAGCAATAAATTTAATATTTTAACAGAATTTGCACATGATTGCGAACTTTAAGTTTCTTTAAATTATACGAATAACGGGTGTGCTGTTAGTGGTTAATAAATTTTAACATTTTAGGAGGATATATCATGTTGCTCGGCATCGCAATTAAATTAAATTTGTTTGTTAATGTTTTTATTATTTTTTTTTCGATTTAAATAATAAATAAATGGATAAATGGATATAAAAGTATATCTTATGAATGGACGGTTTGATTTTTCTTTTAATTATATTAATTGCTGACTGCGTACATCAATTTCATTTATTTTGGCAAAGAGTTTTCAAGCTTATATCGTATTTAGCTACTAAACTCATATATTGTGTTTAGCCAATAAATTCATATAGCCGATTGTTGAAACAGAAAAAGAGTAGAGCGGGTATATCTTCTAATACAATTGTAGTGTTTTCATTTAGTATATTGGAACGGGATAAGAATGTTTCATTCAGATCTGCAAATTCAAAGATACGAATTTGGAGGGATATCGCTAATTTGACAACTTTTCTTAAACTTTGCCAAATTGACGGAAATGTCGCCAAATTGATATAAACGATACACAAACAGCTGCCATAAACCTTCGGGTTGGTCGTGTGGCTTGGGTCTTCTACATATCAATGAAATTTTTTTTTGTTTTGTTAGAAGAGAGTACTGAAATGATGTTTGGTTAGCATTTATCTGTCAGACCAACCATCCTACTTAGTAATACATTTAGCAAATTTTTTAAATGTCACCAAATTGATAAAAATGTTTTCAAATCTATAAAAATATCTTGAAATTGATAAAATTGCGCTACATAAATGATATTAATTGTTTTTTGTTAGGGGATACTATTGTGATGATATTTCGTCAATTTGCCGCAAAGTGGAACTGTCAGTTCTACAGTCCCACTTGGCGATAAATTTGGCGATTTTTTAAAATGTCGCTAATTTGACGAAACTGTAGCCAAATGTTTCATAGAAATATAACTATTTAGACGATATTTTTTTCTACCAATTTATTTGAGGCAAATGATATCATGTCGCTTAGCAACGGATTTAAATCCAATGTGTTTATGCGGCAGACGATTTTTATTAAATCCTTTCCGATTTGAATAATGAAGATATGTATATAAAATAAATTTCATTGCCATTTCATTTTGGACTGGATAATATCAATTATACTCTTCAGGTTTAAACATTATTATTATTGATATTTTCCGGAATTATTGATTCAGGGATTATTGATATTTTTAAGTTATTACGCCATTGTTTTATTGCGGCAAAAATTGCTGACACACGCATATTGTACGTTGTACGAGTAATCTTCTAGGAATGCACGGGTATATCTTCTGACCTACGAGAATATAAGTAGTACAGGTATATTGGCATATATTTTGACATATATTGGCATATATATTGGAATCAAGTACAGTCTTCTGGTATGAAGATTAAGGGGATTAATTATATATTCAATTTAATACGTCGTCTGTTGTATTTTACCAAAAAACATTTGTACTCATATTGCAAAACGAGTAATCTTCTACTAATAATCGGACATTATAAGTAGTACGTGTATATCTTCCCATGTAATTTTAGCACTTTAATTTTGACATATATTGGAATAAATGACTGTCTTCAGATTTAAAGATTACGGGTTTATTGGTATTTTCAATTTATACATGTAATCTACTAATACAGGTTATATTTTCTAATATTCGCGTATATAATTAGTACGGGTCCCATACAATTTTAACGCTTTTATTTTGCATATATTGATTCAATTCCATATTTTTTTTTATATTTGCTTACATAAGGGGTCCAAGATGTTTAATTCTTCAGATATGTCCATGAAGATAATTTTATATAGCGAGAACAGATATTCTTAAACTTCTTTCTAGGAGCATTATATTAAATATTTTAACAGAATATTTTGATTAAACATGTCATTTAGTATACTATAAGAATTTGGGCATGATTATGAATTTCAAGTTTCTTTATATTATATTCTCCGTACGAAGAACGGGTATGCTGCTAGTATTGCTATAAATTTGCATATGATCAATTTTAGAAACATGCTTCTCTTATCAACAAAGACATTCGATTCACAAAATACATTTAAACATAGTTGTTACGCAACTTTTTTTTCATTTTCATCTCTTGAAAACATTTGAGTGTTATTTTTATATCGACACCAACGTTGATGTTTAATAATATTTTATGCTAATTATACTCTAGAAAAACATGATTTATTTTGCCCCAGAACTGCTCTTTAATAGTTTAATTTAGAAAAATTAATCTTAAAGAAAATAGTTCTGATTAACATGTATGAAAAATTGTCATACACACATGTATAGAAATTTTCAAAGAACGTGGAAGTGGATGCAAAATGAAGCATTAATTAAGACAAACATGAACTAAATTATAAGCATTGCGTTTAATAAGGAGTATAGCATTGTGAGTTTTTATTATAAAGGGGAAGTTCATGTTTTGTTTAGTAAATGCTACGATTTCGAAACCCAGAAAATTTTTAGAGATTGCACTGAGTCGTAAATACATGCATTCTACCTATGTGAGGCTTTCCCTTAGCTGCAAAGTACTAATCACACACTGATATTCAGGTAAATTATACAAACTCATTTCTTTATCAAATCTAACGTATGAGTGGGCAGGCGAAGTTATGCTTAAATACTCACAGTGCTTTGAATTCTGACTTTAAAATGTAAGCCAATGTCAAATTAGACCTCACATGTATAAAAGAAACAGAAAAACTCAAAAATACAGCCCAATCTGATAGCTCCAACACAACTTCGAAAGTAAAAAAATCTATCAACAAGATAACTTCCATATATGGAAGTTATCTTGTTGATAGATTTAGATATATAGAGAAAGTTATATCCTGTACCATGAGGAAATTGCGCTGTTATGTATAGTGACTGGTATACCAATCACTATACAGGGCAACTTAAGTGCTTCATGGTACAGGTTAAAACTTTTTGAAAATTCTTCACATTGTTGGCTTATTTCGTATAACCCAATAATACAGATTTGATTTACTGAATGCACATATTTCATGGCCTAATGTATATTTGTATTTCAAATAAATTAAACAATGGTATGAAAATAATTGTTGCTCAGATGCATGGGATTTTATACGGAATCATTTTTCAAATTTTACCGTCACAGCAATGGAAATGACTGCTCTGAGAATTTATTTCCCATTTAAATATGTCGTCTTCTATCAGTTAACTTGGAATTTTTGTCGAAAAACTGTTTCCCCAAAGGACTTGCTAGTACAAACAAAACGTAAAGAAATATACCTGCTAGACAAATTAGATATCACAAGATACACAAGAATACAAGATACACAAGTCAGTGAATATTTCTATTTCAAAGGACAGCCAAAAGAATGATATTTGTTTCGTGTTCTGAAAAGCTACAACTAAAAGTTTGGAATATTTGCATATGCAGCAAGTTACTACAAATATTTGAACTGGATTGGCAGAATACTGTTCTAGTAGCATTTAATATTGGTCCAAAAGTGGACCAATATTTTATATCTTGGCATTACAATGGTAATATTTCCAATATAATCCCAATATTGGGCAAATATGGGGGTTATATTGGTCTCCAATATTGGCTAATATTCTCATTATAATATTACGCCATTGTTGGTGTTACATTGGAAATATTGGCTTAATAGTGTCCCAATATTGGCCCAATTCCTTTAAAATGTCGAATTTTCATATTAGTCCAATATTGGAGCCAATAAAAAGCCAATAGTTGGCCAATATTGGATTGCTACGAAAGTGCTAATTGAAGAAAAAGCATGTACAATATTTTATTATAATGTACATATATTTTTATCTAAATGATTGTAGCAAGTATTTTACTATATCCGAATACATTTTGACGTTGATATTTATACATATGTTAGAAACACGCTGTATCTACATGTATACATATTTACTTTCTTTATAAAGAAGAATGATATATTCTTATCACATGTATCTTCAAAAACCACCTTTATGGTGAAATATATATTCATCTCGGAATGTAGATTTCGCAGGTTATTTCACGCCAATACCTTTCCTCCGTTGACACCTGGTAGGTGGTAAAGAAATGCAAAAAATATGCCCATGTAACAGTTATCCATTCATTTTCATTTTTCTTCTCGGAAATACTTTTATGCAACCATATTTTTATCAGTGATGCATCATAAATTTATCAAAACTCCAGAAATATCTAACGTATAACCATGAAAAATGAATCTGATTTATTTCATTTCATTTAAAGAAAAACCATTTATTTTTTCCAACTTACGGATTTTCGTATTTATGGTAAAAAGCAAGATAATTTACAGTCAAGGTCAGAGTGGTTATCGATATCTTTACGATGCACTAAAATATATGATTTTACATACTATTGTTCTGCTAGATTTAAAACACCATTAAGGATGAAAGCATGTACGGTACACATTTATAAGGATCTAAAAAGTAATGTAATAATGTACTTAAATTCTGTACACTGGTTATAGTTATATTTAGCAAATGATTTTAATTCTATACTTTGTTCATTACAAAAGTTCAAATTTGGAATTATTTTAGGAAAATAAGTAGAAACCTCATTCAGTTCCTATATTTCAGAAAATGCTCTTTATTTTAACGCATTTTCGCGAATTCATAAATGCTAAGAAGGAAAGTTTTTTATAGAAATTGTCTAGAAAAACATGACGTTCTGTGTCACTATATATATTCAGAAACGATATTAAATGTATTTGACAAACTCTATCTTCAAAAAGCAGAAACTGTTTTCCACCTATCCACCAAATAAACTGGCAAGTAAACATGTAGCATTGTTTAATTTCCAGGCAAATTATATATCAGAAGAATTATATAGAGAAGGTGGATATCGGAAGTATATAATTCCAAATATGTATATACGTTGTTGTGAATGTCTGTAGTATCCTAATATTTGTAGTCTAAAATAGATGTAAGATTATTACACAATAATATGATACAATAAAAAAATCCGCTGTCATAAACCTATTTAAAAAGTAACAGTAATACTAAACATCAATAATTTGAGTAACAAGAAACTCTTAAATTAGCTGGAATTAACATTCTTCCAGCTTCAGCGCCGACATAATATATCTTATATCACAGTAAACACAAAGTAATTCTTCTAAATTTACACCCAATAATATATTCGTTATATGAAAACACATAATAGGAGGCAACTGTACATATATTTTCTTTAATGTGATATTATACCAGATACATCTTTATGACCAATAATTTAGTACATGTTAAAAGAGAGAAAACGTGACCAAAACACTTTATAGACTATTGTAAGCAGATAAAAGTGGTGTAAAGTGCTTTTATGGCCAATCAGTATATTATGAGATACCAGCTGGTGCAAATCCGACACCCTACATAGAAAAACGCTATCTTAATAAGTAAATAAGGAATAATACAAGTTGCAAGACGAAGGAGTAACGTATAAATAAGTCAGGACAAATCTTTAGATCAACTTTTCTTATAAAATTAAAAGAACATGTTAAGACTAGGAAGGCTAAATAAATTTATATGTACTAAACCCGGGTGCTTTCTGAGGTTAGAAAGCCTGAAGGCAACGCAGAACTAAAAAATCGGCAGTCCAATAGAGCAGAAACGGTTTTGCATGAATAACAAATTTCCTCATGGGTAGTTTGTATTCTTCTGACATTTTCAAAACAATTCTAAATATAAATATATCGGAATTAGAAACGCTATATTTCTAAATCTGTGAACCTGATCCATCCTTGTAGGGATTTCAAAGTGCTACAAATTATTTTCAAACTGTTCATAGCTAACATTTTTTGTCTTCACTCCGATTTCAGATAAATAGCCTGATCATGAACTTTCCTTTAAATTATAAAGTTATTTTACTAGCATGCTTGGCGGCATATAAACTAAACTTACGATATCTCTGATTATACCGTAGATGTAGATGAATATATAAACTTGCCTGGCGGGAAATACATATAAACTTGACCCTTCCATTCCATTTCTTTGAACCTAATCAATCATTAAATATCTTTAAAGTCATTACGTCCTTCCTAATTCATTAAAAGCAAAACATAAAATTATGTGCTTTTGCACAAGTATTTCACCAAGGAAGCAACACATTGAGCTGTACCTCTCGTGACATTTTAAATGCTACAGCTGGCCCTCTCAATGGGAAACTGTAATTGGTCATACTATTAAAATAATGACATTATAACCACTATTGTTCTAAAACTAAGATCGCATCCTAAAGTTCAAAATTATATCTCCTTAGAGGGCTTTTACACGGCTATATATTACTTTTTATAGTTATAATTAGTACTTTTATATTTTCAGATAAGCATTACAAACTTGACAAGTCGGTTACTCGAAAACTATAAGAGCTTTGTAAAAATGATTTATGAATCGAGTATTTGGATTTCAGATTGAAATTGCTATTATTGCTTACTACTTATATCTATCTTTTATATTTTAGAAGATACTTTGAATAAAAGTAAGCCAAGTGAAGCTAAAACTCTATCGCACATAACATTTTTTCGAAAATAAATAATCAAAATAATGAAATATAGAAATTATTTTTATGTATATACAGGGTATTTTAAAACTAATGGAGCAAACTGGCAGGGGTGATAGAACACTTTTCATTATAGAATGCATGGTCGAAAGTGAAGCTATTTCCGTTTCACAACCACACGCAGTGTTACGCAATTAAAAAACAGGACTGCCACGAAACATCAAAACAAAGTTTTATTTAAGCCAAAACAAATGCATGACAACACTGAAGGATCCTCTTCCAGTCAGTTGGGGATGCAATCGAAAACACATTCCGTGATCGGGAACACGCATGTTGGGGAAGCGTCCTTGGTAAAGCCTTTGTGTTTCCTTGTCATTCATTACCTTTGGCTGGACCTTACACAGAATGCATGGCCTCATTCTCCACATTGGTACACCGATCCATTCCATGTCGCCAAGTCAAGCAAAGACGCTTCATTACGGAGTACATGTGGTCAAAGTCACTTATCCCCACATCGAATATAGCAATATGTTCACATAGCATGAATTTGCATATATGGATGCTCCTTTGGAACTCTGCTCTTTGTAGAGGGTGCTGAGCTACTTGTTACAGGATATTGACTTGCGGTGAAATATTGTCTTGGAGGGCTAATGTGTAAAAAGGGAGGGCAGGGCTGAAACCGTGAGAGCAAGTAAAAAAAATTAAAAAAAAAGCATTAAATGCCTAAAAAGTTTAAGACATTAATAATACAAAAATAAACAAAAGAAAGGGAATACTAAGAAAAAAAGAAATAAATGAGTTATAACGTGAAGTAAAAATACATAATACTGGTCTAGCGTTAAAACGCGAGCAAATGCAAACACTCTGATTGACCAGTGGCTCAGCCGAGAATGACAACGGAAGTCCCGATTCCTTCACTGAAATGTTGGAATGGCGCCATCTACCGTTGGTCATTCAATGATGAAAAATTAGGACACTCCTGACTGAGGGATGAGATGACATTTTTTCTATTTTGTACCTGAAGGGCAAAAATGAGATGTCTGGACCTGCGTTTACTAAGGTAGGAAAGCGAATTCGGATCGTAAGTTTGATCAACATCTCTCATATATTATCTACCAGAGTCTTTTTGTAAAAATTTAGCGTAGTTTTCCTAACTTACTCTACAATTCCAGATACTTTGAGATCGTGTTATATGGCTTTGTTCTGGGCGTTCCTAGGTGAATTAACGATAGAACACAGAACTTTATTTTGGAAAACTTGCAGTCTCTCTATGTGGATTTCTGCCGCCGTCCCCCATACTGGGCAGGCGTATAAAAGTCCAGGTACGATGATTTGTTTATAAATAATTAATTTATTATGAAGGGAAATGTGGACATTTCAACCGTGAAGGGGTAAAAGGGCTTTGTATGTTTTATTACCAGATTTAAGTTTAGTTTCGATATGGTCTCCGTAAGTCATGTGGTCGTCCAAGGTGACGCCCAAATACTTAGCGGAGGGAAAAAAGGGGATACTTTCGTTAAAAATTTTAAGATTAAAGTTATATTTAAGTTCTCAATTTACGACGATACTAGAAGATTCAGACGATACAGATTCTCTCGAAGACACAGACTCAGGTTTGGAGGCATTAATTTTGATTCTCCAGGTAACGAGTCATACTCAATGCTATAATTAATGTAGCTTTGTCGAGTGTTGATAGAATTGTGAGGTGAACAACTTCGTGCAATTAGCGCTGTGTCATCTGCAAAAATGGTCAGTTTGACTTGTGGTATGCTTGGAATATCGTTGATGAAGATATTGAAGAGGAGTGGACTGAGATTTCCTCTTTGAGGAACCCCGGCAATGATTGGCCGGATTGACGGGAGAGTTTTATCAACTCGCACGCGGAAAAAACGACTACTGAGATACGAGTTTATGATGGTCAAAAGTTGAGTCGAAATGCCAAGTCACACCAACTTGAAAATAAGTCCTGGGATAAATGTTTTATCAAACGCGTTAACAATGTCGAAAAATACAATGCTAGTGTACTGCTTGTTGGTAGAATTTTTGTGAATATTTTTGACAATACGCATAAGCAGGGAATACGTTGAATGCTCAGTTCGAAATCCATGCTGATCAGATGTAAGAATATTTTTCGACTGGTAGAAACTATTCAAAAGTCTAAACAACACCAATTCGTAAATTTTGAAAAAATTTCAAAGCAGGCTTATTGGTCTGAAATTCTCGACTAGCGAGAGATTTAGATTGGCTTTTGGAAGAGGGAAAATGACAGCTTTGGAGAAAAAAGCTATAGTCCAGCATATAGTTTAAAAGCATGGTAATCCAGCAGATATAAAGATCGGGAAAATTTTTAATGATGCTTTTTTTTTAATACGGTCAAGACCGGGGGTTTTCTTGATTTTTACTAAGTCATTTGATGTTTGTGAGAGTAAAGCGTTGTGATTGGTCTGTTTTAGTTCGTTTTCAGTGTCTGCATATGTATAGCTGAAATTATAATCAATAATATGTGGTGAAAATTTGAGTTTCAAGCTGTCTGCGATAGCATTAGCTTTTTCCTCCGCAGTCCGGGCGAGTCTATGAATGCCAGTAATAGGCAGAATTGTTGTGTTCGTAGCTCTCAGGTTTTTAGCTGTTCGCCAGAGACTGTGATTGGTCGGTGTGAGTCCCTGAAGATGAGTTCGCTGGGGTTGCTGTGTGTGTGTTTTAAGCAGAGCCTTGATCTAGTTATGAAGTTTACGGAATTGTCCACTGAAAATAGGAACTTTGTGCGCTACCAATCCTTTCGTAACCGGCTACGCTGCTTAATTGTGTCCCTAATATCATCTGAAAGAGTGTGATAGTTTGGTCTGGAACGATTTGGTTTCGAAACTTCAGCCACTGCCTCTAGCAGAATACTGTTCATATCGATGGCACAATTTTCTATATCATCAGTGCTGGCAATTTCGAAAGGAGGAGGTGCTTTAAAATTACGAAGGATATGACGAAAGTCATCCCATTTCGTATGCAGCTCGGCCGAATGATCCAGAATTAAATTGTCAAAGTTTAAGGTTAGAATCACAGGAAGGTGAGCAGGGGGCAGATTTGTGTCTGCTCTGGTCGTAGAATTAAAAGGAATATATCTCATCGGCAGTGTACTTACTTGGCTAGAGTGGTAAGATCCACAACAAGCATGACACTGCGCAGCGTAACCTCTTCTACCAGTTTAAGGCTCCAGCTTCACTTCTGTGCCTAATACTTTATTGATTGCAAATAAGTCCTCTGGGTTATTTCCAGGTTTTAGCTGGAGGTAATAGAGAGGAAGTGGATATTCGCTCCCTCTCCAGGGTTTTCTTTTAAATTAAAAGTTTTAATTTACACCCCGGATTTCTTAAGGAAATCCGTGCACCTTCTAATTTCGGTCGGATTATTAGCAAACATTTTGAAGAAACGGCCCTTAAGTTTAAGACTGACGTTCTTCGCAATTTACTTTAAGCCAAACAAGATGGATGTTTAATCAGGTTGCGTGGCACTTATGATTGTCGGTGGCGTAGCAGGGAGAAAACGTCCATTCCAGTTCCAGTATTTTCAGGTTGCCTACTGAGAGTTCCGTATCTATTTTTTAGATTTATGACTTCCTTATAGACAACATAAGAAAATGTATTTTTACTATTTTAGTGCTCTTTTTGGAGCACTCAATCTGTTTTCCTTCAACAGAGTCAGTTTTTGAATTATTCTCGTAAAGTCTGATTATTTTCTTACTTGTGCTTGAGGCACTTAATTTTTCTGAATTAGCATTAGTTTTATTACTATTTAAATTATTTTCTAGATTTCAGTTTTCTACTTTGTCTGTGACCTTTTAGGTCGCCGGATCTACGTTCTCAGTTAATTTACTATTAGTTATGCAAAAATTATAATTATCCACGGTTTCTGTAGATGATACTTTAGGTGTTTCAGGTACAGCAGGGAGGGTAAGAGTAAAATAATTATAAATATCCGCATAGCAGGTTTCAGCCATCCTCAGTAGCTCTATGACGAGTCCGTCCCTTCTCAGTAGCATCTTGGCGTAGTCGGCTTTGTCGATCGCAGTTTTGCTTGCCTTGGCTGACGTATTCTGGATTTTACTGTCCAGGTCCTTCAGTACGTCCCTTAATCTGTTAACATCCTCGATTTTAATTGAATTATTGAAATCATTATTATTCGGATAGTTTGAGCTAGGTTCACTGGTAATTGGAGGGGTAGCACATACCAACTACATCAAGTGTTCCGGCGCGACAGGAACTTCATTATTCACCAGTATTGGAGATCATCAAAAACACGACCTCTTGTACGGAGTCCAAGATTCGAATCCAAATAAGAAAAATCTCCAAGTCGCTAATAACCGTACATACGAAAATCATCACCGCTTTTATAAGATTGCCCGAAAGAGCCTTCTAGAGGCCCCTAACGCCATCTAGAGCGTAACCGCTTCACTAGGATCATGCAATCTATGATGAAAATTGTTTGTTTTCGTGTATTCGATGTACCTGGGGGTTTCGACCTCTGGGAGTTTGTACCATTAATTTTGAAACACCCTTTATAAATTATACCGTATTATACCATATTTTTGGCAAAACAAATAAAATATTTCCATTTTTATCCACTAACTTCAGAGATATAAGTGTCCATAATGTTTACATTTATGTTAAAGCTCCGATTACAGCAGGACGTACCCTAACCATAGATGTTATTCACTTAAAAAAGAAACTAGTCTAAACTAAATTGGTCTGTAACTAGCGTAAATGTACTCAAGAAATGTGATAATATCTCATAGCTCAGAAAATTATTTACAAAGAAATTCATCATCTATAATCACGGTGAAATAATGAAATATGTCACTGAAAATTCTAAAAGTGCTCAAGTTATAAATTAGTGAGCCTTATTATATTTAAGTCACTAATATCATAACTTCATGATTCCGACGATCTTCATGGTTATTAACGTAATAATTTGTACATATCTACTTTAGGGATGATTAATTATATGGTAAATATGCCCCCTCTTCACTTTTATCGAGTAGATAATGTATGACAAGATTGTCAGTGTGTAAATAATGAATAATTAGAGGAACATCCGCTGAATGTCAACAGCGTTATAAATTTGTAAAATAATGTATTTAAAAATAACAACAATGGATGATATGTGCGTTGATAGACAAAATATATAAAACTCATCAAAACAAATATAATTTGAAACTTCAGAATAAAACACCTATGAATTAAAAAATATATAACAGCTCATTAGTTAACTGTAATTTATTCCATTCCATTTTTAGTTATTTGTTTCACTGCTCTTTAAATAATAGTTCTTCAGAAAATGTACAGCGCTGCATCTTACTTTATTCAACGGAGAAAGTAAAGTAATTATCGATTTTACTATATTCACCTGCCATATTGATGATTATATATAATACCCGGTGACTGTGCTATACAATCAATAATCAGGGCCACCCGTAGAGGGGGAAGATGGACACAATTAGAATGAAGGAGCCCGGGATCCAGAGGGGGCACGAACTTAATGAGAGTAATGTTAGATATGGTTAGATTCATGTTAATTAAAGTAATGTTGATTAGAGTAATGTTAATAATGTTCAGTAAAGCAAAGGCAGGATTATACAAACTAACCACGTCAACCATGGGGGTTTATGCCGATATTAAGGATAGCTGCGTGCAGGTTTCATTCTTTTTCATCCAGTAAAGCCACAGCCAGGGCAGCGACATCGGCGGAATCATTCACCGGGCAAGGTCCGAAGAATTATCCTCCAAGTCCGACCCCAGTCGCCGGCCATATCTAGGCTCAGGTCATGAATAGACACAGGCAGTCCGTGCGATCACAGCCACGTGGAAGAGTCCGAGGTCTAACTGCCTTGTCGAAGCTCAACAGCTCGTTTCCCGGATTTATTTGCCCTCCCCCCAGGTTGGAAGATCATAGCTAAAGACCTAAGATCCGTTCACCACTCAAAGAGTGGGCCGCCCCGGGGGGGTAGTAAAGCAAAGACATGAAAAATTCCCAAACAGAGGAAAACCAAATATCGAGGACATCCAGTTACAAATGTTTGTTGGAGGTTCGCAATTTATATGGGTGGACCTACAATGATTTCAGTAATACAATTACAATATATATAGAGCACAATATCATTTATCAAAAATATGTCACAATACTTTTATCAATTTTATTAAAGTAATTCCGACATTATTAATTCCTGGTTTATACTGAGTCGTATTTGACGATACGCTTAGCTTCATAAAAATTGATTTATTGCTATTAAAATCCTTTTCTTAAATTTAAGTATGTAAAAGTAAATTTGTCAACATAATATTACGTGATAGACATATCACGCATAATACTTTTAATTAGGATTAAGTACAAAATCATTGTCTTTAACGAATATAAATTATGCTGTTATATATATATATGACCTATTAGAATATTTAATAAATTATGATTTGCAAACAAATATTATTATTTTTATCAATTCATATATTAGATTAAAATAACACTTTAATTTCAATTCCCTTATTTTAGTAATTTTCATTAGCATTTAACGCGAACGGACACATATGTGTACTTGAAGAGTTGATAATATATACGCTATTTTTATTGAATATTTCTGGGATAAGTTATAAAACACAAATTCCTTACAACGCTGTTGCTGTCAAGCTGTGATATAATTACTTTTCCAATATCACGTGTTCAAAGTTTTGCGTTGAGCTTTATTGATAACGTTGCTCGGAGAATTGAGGAACGTCCAATTTACATTTTGTTCATTTCTTTATAACATAATTATTCACCTATAATTCTGTGGGACAAAAAAGGATATTAAGAATATTGTGTTTTCTTATTTTACGTATTCAGCTTTGGAAGGCTTTATATTTTGTCATTATACAATATAAAATGATAATAACATTTTCAGTCGCCCTAGTTTGTTATATGTTAGTAAAGAGGCCTGGATGTAATAATTATGAAATGAATGAATACAAAATAGATGCACAAAAATCTTATATGCCAAGTAATAATATACGTAACAAATTAAGATGTCTGTGTGTGTGTATGTGTGTGTGCGTCTGTAAAAGCAAAACTTAAAATTTGTAAGCCCATGATATTTGTAACATAGGTTCTTCAGGACACGTTAAGGTGCACACGAGAGATATTTTCATGATTCAAATTAGATTTTTAGTTTGTTTTATATAGACTTTTCACACAAATCGGTTCCTTAGCTAACAAGAATATTATCACAGTGTTTCCATCTTGGCACCAGCAAAACGAAAGAAGGGAATCCTTTTTAATATTGTTTAAACTGAATACATAAGACAATTCATATTTATGCTTCATATTCCTTCATATTTATTTATATTCTTGAAAATACGTCAACATTTACATGTTTAAAAATACATTAAAATTTACATTTTTTAGAAAAACATCAAAATTAACAGTTTTAAAAAATACATCAAAATTTATATTTTTAAAAAATACATCAAAATTTACATTTTGAGAAAAATACATCATAATTTACATTTTTTTTAGGTTATGTAATATTTCTTTCGCAGAATAAGCAAACCTAATAGCATAAGTCTATACAAATTTTGGTGTATATCTTTGAATTATAACTTTTTTTCCAATTTCATAAATAATTTTAAGTTTGAGGATTTTATGAGTGAGAGAACTGTTAAAATTTTCAATGTCGGAGTATATATTTTTCTTCCCTATTATACACTCATGTCCAAAATTTAAGTATAGTTGCTGTTTATGTGAAAATACCAGGAAATCTACATCGGAATGTAAGTAAACGCGGCATGCGGGTGTAATAGGGGTATAGAAGAAGAAAATGCAAAAGAAGGATAGTAACGACTTTTATTGTCCAAAGAAAAGGGTTGAAAGAAAAAAGGGTCACAATACGAGTGTTAACCTCCGTGAAACAGAATGATTAAAACAATGTTATTCTGCAGTTTATTACGGTGTGTGGGAACCGCGGGTAGCCACGCATGCTGCGCAACGATTTTTTATACTTTCGATGAGGGTTTGGATAAGTTGTGTGCGCAGACAGTGCCGAGCCTCACAGTGAGCAATCTCAATCCCGGAACGGAGCTTTGTTGGTAGCGGAATGCTGCAAGATATCTCCCGAGCATAAACCACACGTGCTTTATTGGATTTAGATCAGGAAAGATGGCAGACCACTGCATGTGCTGGATATCTTCAGTTTGAAGGAAGTCATCGACCAAGGCCTCACGGTGAGGGAGCACGTTATAATTCATAAATATGAAATCTGAACCAACAGCACCTCGAAACAATCGAGGACTTCGTCTCTGTATCTTTGACAGGTAACCGACCCCGTGTCAAAGATGTGGAGGTCCGTGCGGCCGTCCATTATGATACCTGCCAAAACCATGACTCCCCCAAACGGAAAACGATGTTTTTCCGTGATGTTTCCCGGGTGAAATCGCGTTCCACGTTGTCTTCAGATCCTTGTACGAAGAAAAAACAATGTAGAGGCTAAACCTGGATTCGTCACTGAACATGACATTGCCCCACTCTCGTGCACTCCTCTGCCTATGTTCCAAACTCCACTGTAAACGTGCGCGTTTCTGTGCAGACGTCAGGTATATGCAAACTGATGGTCATCTGGCATAGAAACCAACGTGTCTGAGTCTTCTGGAACAGTTTATCTCGAAACAGTGACTCGTGTGGCTGAATCCAGTTGTCTGGCAGAACGGTTCCTCTGACGTTGCGCAGTTATCACCAAATATCGGTCTTTCCGAGCGGTTGTTCCTTGGCCGACTTGGTAAAGGTCATTGGGTCCATCATCTCCAGTGGTTTGGAACCTCTGCCATAGTCTGGAGATCACACACTGGGGTACATTCAGAATTCGATACACTTCGGTTTGGAATCAACCGCATTCCAGTATTCCAATAATTCGATCCTTCAGAAACATATCCAGTTGGCATCTTTGTGACATCTTTCGTTCTTTTTTATTGTTAACAATGCTCCATACCACAGCAATTACGAAATTCTGCCTGAACTGGTCATGCCACTCACGGTCATTTTATTCTCGACCCGACTTGAGCCGGTGATCTGTTTTCGCATGCCGATGTCGACTGAACTCTTTTGCATATGCACAATGATTTACCTTCGTCCCACGATTCTCCGCAACTGATTGAGAACCATTGTATCTATATTAACTCCGAATTCTTCGCATTTTACGAATTATGCTTAATTTTTGGACATGAGTGTAGTTTCTCTGAGTCCGGATTCTTCGACCCATTGACAGTGCATACCAAAATACGAGTTTAAGCCACGAGGGTAAGGATATAATTTCTAATTTTGGATGTGGTCTATCATGCAGAATGTGGTCTATCATGTCTATCACCCATGTTACGGTGGACACGAATTTTATGCAATTTAAATTGTCATTTATATGAATAAAATGTATTTTACTTGTTATATTTTTTAGATTAATGACTTTAGATTGATTGACCAGCAAACTACGGGTATATTTTCTAGTAACAATCCTTTAATTTAAATGTTTTTCAATAACAATAAAATCAAACTAACATAATTCTTTTGAATAAAGATTATTCGTATGAAAAAAAAAAAATTAGTAATATGATTGATTGTAAACATTAAGTTTTTGTTATCCTTCTTTTAGTGGTTTAAAATACCTACTCGACAATTCTTAACCCAAATGAATAAGTGTTTAGATTGAGTTTTTTTTAATACGTTGATCACAAATATGTGAAATCTCATATCACGTGTTATAATAAAATTCATAAATAGAAATCATTAAAAATTTTCTTTAGAAACATAAGGCTATTAAAACTATATTATAGAATAATAATGTTGTGAAACATTCGTATAAGTAATGTTGTGTTAATGTTGTGAAACATTCTTATAAGTACGAGATGAGTTGTATGTTACACAAGAAAATGTAAAGTTCGAAAATTGACATTTACACTTTGTAGTTTTGATCAAGCAATTTAAAAAGAATGGCGGGAAAATTGTTTTAGTTCCAATATTTTCTGTAAGCAGAAATATTTTCCCCATGCATCTATAATTTATATAAAATATTATTTTAAATGCAAATTGGTATTTAGAATATAGTCTATCACAGGCTAATAAATAAAATTCATGTCGTATTGTAGTCTAGCTATCATTTCAAAATTCATAAAAAACGCTACATACACACACACACACACACACACATACACACACACATATATATATATGTTAGTAATACATATGTTATTTTATAAAATCGAACATATGCATGTATGCTTGTGTGCGTGTTCCTTTCATTAGCTAGCAAAGGAGAACGGTCGCACATAATTTCATGAATTTTTTTGTATAGCATTAGAATAACGCTGCTTAAATATTTAATATATATTTTGAGTTTCCAGGAGTAGTGGTTATCGAGATAGTAGTAAAAACGAACGTACCATTGAAATATAATTATGCAGAAGATTATTTTTTATTTCTTTGGAGATAGTTATGCCTTGTTGCTCAGCAACGCAAATAAAAATACCAAATTCGTTTAAACGGTAGATGATCTGAATTACAGTTTAATTTATATCAATTACGGTTCAAAGATTATGGAAATTAGTTTTATATTCAATATCTTACATCATCTGTTTTATTTTAGCAGATTTTTAAAACTTATATATTGTGTTTAGCCAATTGTTGAAACATAATTAAAGTAATACGAGTATGTCTTCTTATACCATTTCAGCACTTTAATTTTGGCAGATATTAAACACATTTCATATTTTTTGTAAATTCGTTTATAATCGGTACCATGATCTTTTATTCTTGAGATCTACCTGTCAGGATAATTTTGTACACCCAGAACATATATTCCTACACGCCTTTATAGAACAATCAAATTAAATATTTATTAGAATATTTTGAATAACAACGTCATTTTGAATGCTACAGTAAGTTGCACAAACTTGTGAATTTTAAGTTTCTGTATATAATATATACCTTATGAAAAACTGGTATATTGTTAGTATTTAAAATTTCTTTTGGCACACAAAATTATAAAAATTGGCAAATGGTGTTTGCTTACTTTGCTCTGGCTTGCTAATAAGGTTCCTAAATATACAGGCTGGAGCAACAGCGGCCATCTTGACTCCCAGTTTCAGCGAGGGCTGTACATTAGGATGGACTGAAAAAATCAAAATTCGAAGAATGTGATGTAATAGTGCGGAAAAGCTGTCTTTAGTATATATTATTTATCATGTGCAAGCATTTTTATGGCAAAACATATTTAAAGGTTCCGCTTAGGCCATGAAATTTACCCATAATGCTTTAAAATTTAATAATCTTGTATTGCAGTATATGATGAGAAAATCTATTAGAATTTAATACTGTGGAAACTTTAGCTTTAATATAAGTTCATTTTTAATATAGGCAATATGAGTAAAAGCATTTACTTACATTCTTAAAGATAACTTGAGGCTCTGCTCAGAGTATGAACTTTACAACAAAATGTGAGAATTCCATATAAAATAGAACAAAGGTTAGTTATAAGTAAGTATGAATTTATAAATCGAACTTGCAGTAGCTCACAGGAGTTATCACTTGAAACTAAAGTTGTTGGTAAAAAAAAAATTATGCTTTTCAGACCTCAAATTGTAACCATAATGCAAACAACTGAACGCGAACACAGTTTGATGGGTGACTTGACTTGGCTATTAGCTTGATTATTAAGGATATTCTGCTTTGGTGTTAAATTGGGGCATAAGTTGCCTAGACTCCAAACTGACTCTAATAAATCCGCCTCTCTTAGTTGCACCACAAACCACAGCTGCTGTATCTATGAATAATTTAAGGCATCGTTCCATCGACATGAGTAGCTTGGGAAGTCAAACACTTCAGGTACGGCATCAAGCACCATTCGTTTCAAAGCTTCATCTGAAATTCCCATGGTAAGTGGAGGTTCCGTTGTTTTCCCAATTTTGAGAAATAGATGAGTTCATGGTAGTCTTCAGCTTCGAAGTTAAAATCATGAATTGTAAATTTACGGAGTCTAATGGATTTCCCTGCTCTTGCCAAGATCCGATGCAAACCAAGCTCCCTGATGAATTTTCGATCATCTGCTAAAAGTATAATCATTGCTAATAGTATATTTTCTGGACTTCCAAAGAAACTATTGCGCTGAATCACGGGATCGATCACAGTTTTCATTTCAGCAGAGAGATAACGTGATTTCTTTATTGTTTCAAAAATGTGTTTGGGACCATCCTTGCAGGAGTGATGAATCTTAATACTAAGTCACATTGGTGCACAAACTTCCATAAAGTATTCTGCTAACGAGTATAAATTCTGTGATGGATTATCGGTTGGCATGCATAAACGAAAAATGCGATTTGCAGTCGTTAACCACTTCGAGTGGGGGTAATGCTCTAGATTCTCGTCTTGACAAACTTGTTGAGCACTGGTCGAAATGAGCACTGGCGAAATGAGCGTGCATGCCCAGTGATGTTGAAGTGGACCCTTCCAAGGTCATAGCGGAACCCTCGAGATGAATGAATAGGTAAAATAAAGCTACTTTAGCTCTGTCTTAATGATACCAAATGGAAATATTCCCGCGATATTAGAAATTGAATTTCCGGAGAAAAATAGTTTATCAGCGTCACAGTGTTACAAAAATAAAGCAAGTTTTGTAGAAGTCAAGGTCAGAGCGTATCCTCAAGATGAGAAGGTATAATAAAACTATTTTAGCTCTGTCTTTATGGTACTAAATGACAACTTTTCCGCGCTATTAAAAATTGCATTTCGAAAAAGAAATTGTTTTGCTATACTTTTACTCCACCCTACTGTATATGGCGAAAAGATGTTTACTTCCTCGTCTTTTTCTCGGGAACCAGAGAAAAATCAAACATTCTAGACTACTTCTTCTGTGATTGGCAATTTTTTTTTAAAGCAGAAGCATCTATTCTACAACTAAATTGAGTATCATATATTAGCCTTGTAACTTGCGCTCGCCACTGGAATACCATAGGCAGATGATAACTGACTAAACCAATTGAAGTCAAAATGATGATTGCATTATTTGCGAGCCCTAGTTGCTATGGCACCGGGTCAAGGTGTATTTCAATTGTATGCCTTGCCTTATAGTGTTTTCTTAGTAGTCCATCTAATATATAACGTAAGATATAAAATACTTCTTTTCATATTTGCCCCATCTCTTAACTCTGTGCGTAGAAAAAGTACAGAAAGAGTACAAACGCATGTATGCATGTAAAATAAAATATTTTTATATAATGTAAATGTAAATATTTTGATCCTTAAAGATTTATATATCATACAAAATTAAATATCTAATTGAAGTTTGTTGTCTATGATACAAAAGGTGGCTATAAAATATCATTCATATACAATATTGAAGCGACATCAAAAAGCATAAGGCATATTTTTTGTATTCGTTACAAAAAGCCCCACATCTGATATTTTTATAGGGAGGGGGGGGGGGGATATACTCACATTTTGTAAATCACATAAAACTCCGGAAGGAAGTAAGACCGAAAATATTCCATTCAGGTTTATGAACGTCAAAATATACACATTTTGTTTGATTTAATGGCCATAAATTTATTCTCCTGAATTGGAAGGTATTTTTAAAACTGTGAATAAAGCGTAAAATTCCGGCTCTTGTAAGTTAGCCTTTTACCTCTACATTTACGCTGGGAGCAATAATGTCAACATAAATCATAGAACATTATTTTATTTCTTTTGTAGTATTTGTATTTTACTTTCAGAATTTATGAAAATATGAAATTGCAGCGTTGTTCAGCTTTATCATGTTAGCAATATGTAGTCACAAGAGAAATACGACTGATATATAGTCATTTATGGTTTAAAAATAAATATATACATATGTACGAGTCACAAATTACATATGTTAGAGTAACAATTTAGTACTAAATGCATGGTGTTTTATAATACGTATGAATTGCAATTGGTAAAATCAAGTCAAGGTTTAAGTGACTTTTACCCAACTGTCAAAATCCGAATATTGTGATTATTTTTGTTTAAATTGAAATTAAAGGAATTTCGAGAAAATTAGAATATATTTTTGTGATCCATATAAATAGGGTGATTATAGTAAGGCAGAGTTAATGTTTTTCTATTGTACTAACCTATGGAGGCTATAATAGTTTTTTTTTTATCATTTAGTTTTCATGCGTGTAAGAATTGTTTATTTTTGTCAATTTAAAATGACGTCTGAGCGTGTTGCTAAGTGTGTACATATCACAAAAAAAATTTAAATGTTTATAATGATAAAATATGTAGACACATGCATACTCATTTTACATAAAACTTTATTTAAGCATATAGATAGAACTTTAAGCATATGCGAATCATGCGAGTATCACGACATTTGTCTCAAACGTCTAGCTTGCTTGTGAAGATTCTAGCTTTTGAGCACATACTGTAATCGACACCAAACAAAAATATTACTTAAAAGCATTCCAATAAAAATATTAATATAAAACATTTCATAAATTACTTAAAAACACATGCCTCTAGGAATCTTAATAGTAATCGCAGTATAATTAAAATGCTAAGACGTCCGATAATTAGAGAATTGAAATTCGCTAGCACTACTACTGAAACACATATAGAAATTATGTTCCTCACTAATAATTACTGAATTTGATGGTTTTTTTTGGATTTCGAAAAGTATTTTTTATAACTTCTTTAAATATTTAGGTCCTGAATCATAAATATTTTTTTCGACATAATTATAATAAATATATATTATTTTAGTAATATTTAAAATAAAACTTATATGAAGATAAACATTATAAAATATGTAATACGTATGCAATATTCATCCACTAGACAATGCATAGCTGAGTATATACCTAGTGTACAATATTTCTACCCATAAACGTTTTCAGTGTTACATGTGTATTTATTCTGAACACATGCAGAAGAAACAGACATATGCATTCGTGCAGATGCATGCACACATACACGCAGATACGTGCCCACATACACGCAGATACATACACACATACACGCAGGTACATGCACACACACAAACATACGCATATGCGAAAATATTTAAAATGTGTTCAAATTATTTTAAAACGGGAAATACCGTCAAAATGTTAAATATAAATGCAAACAATACGCAATATTATGTAAGGGAAAAAATGTACTCTTGATCAAAACCATACAACATGTTTTCTTTTTATAAACATGATTAAAATTACAACTTTTTGATTAATGAATACATGCTAGTAACTATATTTTCTTCTGGGTTTTAAAACACAAGTGAAATTTATAGGATGTGTACAGTCTGCATAAATTTTCAATTCAGCGGAAGAAAATGCTAGTGATTTAGTTTTTTTAGCATAAATTCCAACCGAGAATAAAAGTAAAGATTTATGATTCTATTTAGAAATGCTTTCCGCTCTATTTAATATTTTATGTGGCGGAGTAATGAAAAACCTTTCAAACTTCTAGCAATTGAATAAGATTTAAGTACATCCGGAGAATAATTATTGAAAATTATTCTGATACCAGGTGTTGCTTTTTGTATTAATTCAATATGGATTCAGAAATTGAAATCTTATCCACGATATTTTTCTGCTGTCACATTTTTAATAAAATCTATAATATATCATAGAAAAAAATATATAATTTAAACTAGGAACGCCAAGTGGGGAAAATATGCGAATATTTTATAATTTTGTACGTGATTTTTTATGTAATACTCGTATTTCCCGTAATACATTGTATTTCTAATTTATCAAATATATTTTGCTCAAAGTAGTTATTATCTCGTTTTGATCTACTAAAATGCTAATTTATATTTGAATAATATATTGCATAACGTACAAAAGTTAAAATTTTAACAAATGTGGTTGATGGCTATTCTATACTGGTATCTGACATAAATAAGTATTATTTATACACATAATTATACTTTGAAGACAACCGACCAATTATGTTATTTGTAAATTTAGAAAATTCCTATCAGTGTTTCTCTCAGACACACCTCCAGAGGAGTGAAGCCCCCTCGTAGACAAGTATCCGGAGACATTCTATGTTAACATAATTTCTTTTTATGTGAGAGTATTTACATATGCAGTGCAACTTGGAAAATTCGAAGCTGAAGGGACCACTAAAATAATTCGAGTTATCCAAAATTTCGATTTAAAAAAGTCACATCTTTTAACTTTTGTTTCAGGTCCACTGAATGCTTGAAGAGGTTATTCTGTCAATAAGTAAATATTTATTGAGAAATATCATGGTTAGAAGGACTTAAACATTATATGCATGTAAACATAATAAGATTTACGTAAGCTACATACATGTGCGTATTACATTCAATACAGAAAATTATAGTTTTAGAAAAATTGTGCAATGTCTGATTGTTTTGTAGAGTCCAGTCGTTTAAGATTAGCAATATCATCAAGCATGTTTAGTTAACGGAAAACAGCTTCACTAACGTTTGTTTGTCCCTCAATGTACCGACGAAATTCGCCTAGATGATAAAGCGGCTCCCACGATGTAGGGATTGGCGTCTCTTCTTTTCTTCCTCCTGTATATCATCATAGATATCGTACTCCGCTGCACTAGTCTTATATAACACTTCTGATAAAATGTCTTGATCTGACAGTTCTCCACAAACCTCCACGTTTTCGTCCGAATTGACGTATTCTTCGAATGCCACGCCCATATTGTTACCCCATGCGTCAGATGTGAGGACATTTTCTTCTATGAACTCAGCTGTGTCAGTTTTATTGGTAAATCCTGCCTTTCGAAAACAATTTGCTATTGTTGTTTCCGTCACTTGAGACCATGCATTGTGACACAATTGTGCTGCATCAAGGACACTTATTACTGTTTTTAACACTTTACAACAAAGTTGAAAAGTGTTTATGACTTTGTTCATTCTGTCTGTCTGCCTGTCCGTTAGCACGATAACTGCCGTAAAAATGACTTAATCAAAATGAAATTTTAGTATGTTGTTCAGACGGTCTGTAGGAGCTATGGGAATATAAATAAATAATATCACCCAATTAGTTTTGGATTGAACCCGGGTTGAAAAAATGAAATACATTGAACCCTATGGGACCTAATTTTTCAAACATTTTTTAAGTGGATTTAAAATTCACAAATTGCTTCGAAAATTTTAGGTTATATTCAAATTATTCTATAAAATATATAAAAAAAATTTCAGCAAAATATATTCAGTAGTTTTTTAAATAAAAATTAAAATAATAATTACACCTCTTATATGAAGCGATAACGTGACCATGATATGAAACCATCACGTGACCAACTTCAAAATATAATACGGCATCCATCTTGTCTCAAAATTGTCATTTTTAAAGTTCTATTTAATTCATATTGAGTGTTGTATTCGTCGTAAAACCTCTTTATTTTCGCTTAAATTCTGTGCATCTACATACTGAAACAACGCAATAACAATATATTTGAGTTTAAATGAGCATCCAACTTTGATTATTTCTATAACGAAGCCTATTTTTCACTTACGTGAAATTTAAACAGCAAAATATGTAGGATGAGTTGTATTAGAATTGCTGTATTTTTTTAACGCAAAAGTATTTAGATCATGGAGTCTGCATAGCTGATATGAATGAAATATTCAATGATTTTATACAGAGAAGGACGATTTTTTTCGAAGCAGTTTTAAGCATAGAGTTTAATAATTTGTAGTTCCATGGTCATAATTTTTAAATAAAATAAATTGTTATTGTATTGTAATGAATGGGAAAATGTTATGAATGAAATGCTGTTTTTATTGAGAGATCCAGGCGTGTTATTTTTTCTATGACGTCATTTGAATGAATTTCAGTTGCCTTCGATAAAGTTTTCAAATATAATAAATTATCGTAGTATTATGATAGTTTTAAAAATATTACCGAGGAATGCATTGCATTTTAGAGATGTTTAAACCATGCAATATATATTTTAATACCGTCATTTGAATGAAGTTCATTTTTTCCGATGAAGGTTTAAATTTTCAAATATAATAAATTAATGTAGTATTGTGACAAGTTTTAAAATATTACTTAGGAATGTATTGCATTTTAGAGATGTTTAAATAAAATTGCAATGGAGTTGGAAAGTGTTTCATAATCAATGCTTTAAGCATGATTGATCTTTCTTGTTTGTATTTGTCCTTGAAATAATCTGTCAAGAGGTTTCGAACAAAAATACATCTGTAAAAATGCTTGAGATTTTTTATGATGCACTGGTCCATCGGTTGCACAACTGAAGTCATATTTACTGGGAAAAAGTAAACTTTACATTGTCCATATGTGGATAGAGTTATGCGCAGTGCAATTGTCAATAAACAAGAGAATTTTTCTGTTCTTTTGTCGATACGTTTTATCAAGTTTCAGCAGCGAATTTTTAAAAATTTCTGCCGTCATCCAAGCTTTTTTATTTGATCTATATTTTACTTGTTTTGATTTGACATTTTTGAAACATCTTTGATTAGCAGATTTGACTCTCATGAGCAAAGGCAGCTTTTCACTGCCCTCCATGTTAGCCTCAACCAATAAAATGACTCGTTCTTTACTGTTATTTTCCGTACTGCAACGCTCTCCCTTAAACGCTAATGTCTTGTCTGGAGCACGTTTGAAAAACAACCCAGTTTCATCAACGTTGAAAATGTCTTTAGCCGGTGTTCTCCCAATTATTTGTAAAACATCGTCTTTCCAAATAGTTGCTGCTTCTTGATTCACACTTCCACTTTCACAGCACATACGCCTAAAGGAGACTCCATTTATTTCCTTAAATCCGTACAACCAACCAGTGCTAGCCTTGAAATCACATTTTCCGAAACCGGCAGAAAATTCTTCCGCGTTTGCTCGAATAAGGGGGGCCACTCAGAGGAATGGTTTTGACCCGTGCTTGTTTAAACCACTTCAACACGCACTCTTCGACTTCAGGATTGTCCGGTTCTCTAGCTCTTTTGCCATCCTTTCCATTTCCATGCGTAGCAGCAGCGTTACTCAGAATTATTTTTCAAAAAAGTAGACAAAGTGTTCGGCGCTATCCCGTACTCGTTGGCATTACCTCTTCACCCCCTTTTCCAAATCACGAATGACGGCGACCTTTTCAGCAAACGTTAAATTCTTGTATTGAACGCGCGGTTTACTCAAAGACATCGTGAATGCTCACTGGCGAAACTCTCACAAAACTACAGACACACTGACAGTAGGGAGTTCAAATGACGTCTGAAGTCTGTTAAACCAATATCCTGTGTAGGTTGAACGCTCGAACCGGTCGAACAGGTAGTAGGAAGGGGGTTTCAACTGTCACGTGTCGAACAGGTGGGGGTATTCCGGCGATGATTTCTTAACGATGAAATGCCGAAAAGTTGTTATGAGTCGAAAGTTTTTATAAAAACCTTCGAATTAAGGAAGTTGAACTTCGAATTATCCACGATTTTTTAACACTGATTTAATACATAGTTCAAGGGACCAAAAGAAATCTTCGAATTAACGACGATTTCGAAGTTGCACTGTATTTATACAGGGCAAATACAAAACTTGCCATCCTTAATTCATCCCCCCTGCCATAAATTCCTGCAAGAAACACTGATTCCAATGAGTTTCATTAATAATATCTAAGTTGAGATGTATTATAAATTTATTTCTCAAAACACAGTCATTGATTTTTTTTTTCTAAATTTACTTTCAGTTCCACAAATTATAATTCCGGTTGCAGATTCCGTAAGTGAAATATATTTCTGGAATTACTCGCCAACTTCTTGGCACCCTTTCGTATTATATCAATTCGGACGCGCGCCGCGTTTTGGACTATACCAAACTAAATGGTAATACAAAGTGATTGAGTAATTTGTGTTGAATAATTGATTGGATAATTGATTCATCAAGTGCGTATTTATTAGAAATCATGTATTGTTGATATGGACTAAATTTGTACATCCGCACTTTTTATCACGTGGCCGCGGGTGCAGACTTTAGAATTCTTGTTAGCATATTGACAAAAATTCAGTTGGTGTCAAAATGTTAAAGCTGCAGGTTTAGCAGTGCGTTCATTTGCCTGAATTGAAAGTAGAATGATGGCTTATTGTCTCAAAAGTATCTAAATATTACCTATAATATTCAAATTGATTTGTGTGATTATAAAAATAATGTGTATATATTTATCTAGAAAGTTGTTTTTACTAATGATGTCACTGATATTCATTATTTGAAAACGAAAGGATGACACCAGCAATTCCTGTTTTCTTAAAGTATTTAAAATAATAATAAATATAATTGTTTTGGTTTATAAACTTCTGGAGTTTTATTGACTATTTTTGTTGTTTCTAATCGACTACAATAGAATTCATGATTGAAAACTTTTCTGTGGCATGTCAAACGATTTCTGTGGCATAATGACACCTTAAAACAGGGGCTTGAAATCGCTCTTTTACAAGGCACGATTTCAAGGCGCTTGTAAAATTATAAGAATTTCATCCGAGTGTTCTACGACTCAAAATATCGATATTTCCAACTAAACTGTACGACAGTGTTTTACAATACACGATCTAGAAAGTTGTTTTTACTAATGATGTCACTGATATTCATTATTTGAAAACGAAAGGATGACACCAGCAATTCCTGTTTTCTTAAAGTATTTAAAATAATAATAAATATAATTGTTTTGGTTTATAAACTTCTGGAGTTTTATTGACTATTTTTGTTGTTTCTAATCGACTACAATAGAATTCATGATTGAAAACTTTTCTGTGGCATGTCAAACGATTTCTGTGGCATAATGACACCTTAAAACAGGGGCTTGAAATCGCTCTTTTACAAGGCACGATTTCAAGGCGCTTGTAAAATTATAAGAATTTCATCCGAGTGTTCTACGACTCAAAATATCGATATTTCCAACTAAACTGTACGACAGTGTTTTACAATACACGATGTGTTCTATTTTCCGATACAGATCCCATCCATATGTCCCACTCGGGAACTACTACAGATCTTTATGCTTTCTAGCTAGTTCCCTTCCCTGCCTTTTATAAAAAAATTGATTTTTAAATAAACTTTTCATATAATGAAGAGTCAAATAATAAAACGAAAATTACTTAGAAATAAAAACATAAATATGCGTCTGTATTTTGTTTATTGTAATACATGTAGACAGTATCTATACTATAACCATAAAAGAAGTATAATATATTAAATTATTCAATTTAAATACTATGCATAAGAAAGGCATCTAGGAAGTTTAATTTTATTCTTTTTGCACTGTTTTAGTCAATACTTCTAGACAAAAATTCTAATTCATGCTGCTAATAATAAAGTGTGTGCCTACATTTCATAGACATGTTTTCCCTGAAATTTAGCAGCACTTATATATGCACTTATACATGGTGACGTATCTAACAAATTTCACCAAACTTTACAAAAAAGGGTGATCTTAAAATACGGTAATTCAGAAAAAGTTACCGTTCATTTTGCAGTTATCGCACAAACTCTTGCGATAATAAACAAACATGACTGACATTTTACCGGCTCAAACATTAAAATATATCATTAAGATAATGTACGTAAAACATTCAAATAAATGAAATATAACCAATGTATAGCAGATATTATGTGAATTTTCTGCTGTACATTGGTTAAAAGATAGCAGATAAAATGTGAATCAAAAGTATTCTTTCAAAGATGCTGGATACCTTTGGAGGAAAATTAAGCCTGTTTTATATTATCCTGGTAATATAGCATCGAAGATAAAAATAAATATTTATATTTGAGGGAACTGACGCTGACTGCACCATAGCATAAGTGTTTTTTATCTAAAGTCATTCCGCGACTACAGGAGTAAACGATCATCTATTAAGGTCGATAGAAAGGGATCTGATACCCTGCTATTAAAGCTGTAAATACGTATGTGAAAAATTACAGCAAATTTAATTACATTTTAACAAATGAAGTTATACAGGGTGTCCCAAAAAGATTGAAACGAGCTTTTATTCTTTATTCTCCTGTTGGAGATAAGTGGGCGATGCAAATTGCAATAATGTTGAAAGTAATGTAGGAAATAAGACTTCGTTAATGAAATATTCCTCCCATTAATTTTTAAAAAGTTAAACGTTTACATTTTTATACGACCCCCTTAGACAAATTTGGTCAATCAGAAAATTTTTATTTTTAATGCAACAAGATCATTAAAAAATCTCCGCATATCTGTATCTTTAAAATCAACTGAATTATGATAAAGGAACAAATTTGACTTATGCCACTTTCCCGTACCATGTCAAAGGTTATTTCATCAGTAAAAATAGGGATCATAAACAAATTGACGATGGAAATTGTTTTGATCAAAAATACGTTAATATGTGTCAAATTTTTTTATCACAAATGCATCTAAATAAAGCATTGCACAGACAGAAATCATATAAAGCAGTGGTACTTACTATGCAGTTGGGTATCCTATGTATTATCATCCAGTTTCATCTTTTTTGTGATATGTCACACATTTACATTTCTAATTTGATATATGTTCAATTCTCAATTAAATATAACTCGCTCAATTTTAAAGACACAGATATGCGTTTATTAATGATCTTGTTGAATTAAAAAGAAAAATTTTCTGATTGATCAAATTTGTCCAAGGGGGTTGTATAAAATTTAAAAGATTTAACTCTTTGAAAATTAATGGGAAGAATATTTAATTAACGTAATCTTATTTCCAACCTTACTTTCAACATTTTTGCAATTTACATTGCCCACTTATCTCCAATAAGTAAAGAATAAAAGCGCGTTTCAATCTTTTTGGGACACCCTGTATATCACTCAGTATTCACGCAAAATAATTAAAAGAATGCAAATCTTCAAATTGCAAGTGAAGTAATGTAAAAATTATTTTTCCGGAAATATGTGTTTTGGGGTGCATTAAAAGAACTTGTAATGTGGATATTGCTACCTTACTCATTCCGTTCAAAGTTTATTAGAAAGATCATTTTTCTGTCTTTCCGGACGAGTTAAAATGGAAGTTATGTGAAAATATTTTCAATCACTAAGGACATCATTTGTATCATAATCGCTCAAAATTACGCATCAACATAAAAAACAAAAAGGATAATTCGAGTTTTATAAAAAAAAATCATTCTGATTTTTCTAGAGACTCTCATTGACCAAACTTTGTAGCTTTGGGTGGCTTATATTTTTCGCCACGCTATCAACAGACGAACAAACACACAAACAGGCAAACGTACATGTACTACTATTTTTAAGCTAGAGTGGTATTCTTCGATTTACAAATGACCTTTAAAATGCAAAGTTTCGTTTTCACCATCCTTTAAAGTTGATAATAAATGTATTTGACAAATATGTTATAAAGAGGAAATATTTGTTGTATTTCTAAATATTTGGGGATTTTTGAAAATAAATATGGCTTTGTCTTGTTATGCTATTTTTCGTTGAAAATATATTATTCCTTTCAGTAGTGAGTCATCTGTCCCAATTGTCCGGGGAAAATCGATTCCCTTCCCACACACACACACAGATAATATCACCAACATCAATTATGCTTCTGATTAGTTAACATTGTTGTAAATTTATTGCAAAGCAATCTAAATACATATAATACTTCTATTATGCACGAATTCAAAAGTTACTTCTATTAAAATGTAGTTAAAACTCATTATATAAAGAGCAAGAAATATATCATCACGGAAAGCACGAACTTACCGCATAAAGGATTCGAGCATAATGACACACATTGTATACAAAATAAAGAATACTTGTTTTGACTACCTGAATAAGTACAGATAGTTATATGCTTCACATAAAAATCATTTAATTAAGAACTGCATAATTTTTTTTCACTCTGGCATCTCTCCAGAAATTACTCTATAATGTCGTCAAATGTCAATAAGAATACAATCCCAAGTACTTGAGGTCTGATTCCTAATACTTGAGAATGCTTATTAAGTTTCAAATTGTGTAGCTTTGTTACCTGAATTTAAGATATTACAAAATACTTTCAATTTGTCATATATTTCAAATTATAAAATATATGAAAATGTTATTGATATTTATGTTCTGTAGCTTTATTAAGCTGAATTTGGGTTATTACAAAATACCACCAATTTATCATATATTTCAAATTATAGGAATTATGAAAACTGTATTGGTTAAACTATAAAAAATAATATTCTTTAGGTTAAAATATGCCCAAGTATTATACATTTTATCTATAAAAAGTATGTCTGATTGACAAATATATCTGTCCCATCCACCTACACTTTTCTTTTCAAAAGTCAGGTTGGGAAAAATTGATGTCACCACCACCTGCTACCCCTTTGCTTTTCAACAAAGGAAAGTTTTAACATTCTATTTTAGATTCTTGGCGAAAAATGAAGGAAGATCACCAGAAAAGTTAAAGAGTAGTTTAAAGGATAAAATGCAGATTCAAGGCTTGAGAACAAAACAAGTCTTAGAAAGGTTTTTTATCATTATTGGAGTATGTGACATTAAAACAAAATCTTTAAAATATTGGGCGTTTGAGTTTATATTGATCTATAGGTAAATATATTTTGTTAATTAAACTAATTTGTTATTTTTGAAAATATTTTTGTAAAATTTTACGGGAATAAAATAATAAATATTTTTGAAATAATTATATAATACTAATTGCAATGTTTACTGGTTTTATATGGCTTTATAAATAGCTATTTAAAGTCATTTGCACTTATTTTTCAGTTTAATAACTTTTTCTGATTAATTTTTCTTTAAATGCAGTATTTAGATATCATTAGATATAACTTCTAAAATGTATCACATATACTAAATTATAAAATATATTTCTATGCATATTAAATGGTATTGAACTGTAAAAGATTTAAAAATGAAATGTCGTCACAATGACTCTTTTTCTAATAGGACTATTTAAAATATCACGAGATAAAAGTCTTTTGTAGATAAAACGTTATACGGTTCACTTCAAATATGAAATTGATGTCTATCAGCGGAGTAGTGTTATGTATACATAGTAACCTAACAATGTGGTTATGTTTGGTTTAAATTCTGGTTATGCCATGATAGAAAAGAAATTATATCCTATACATGGATAACTTTGAGCACTATAAGAAATATATTCAATTTCTTCTATTCAATTTGTTCTGTTGGTCAACATTCCTATAATTTTGACCACCATTTTGAGTTTTCTTCAGCAAAGATTATACAAAAACGTACGCCAATCAGTGATCTTGATTTTTTAACCTTCGTTATGCAGAAAAATTCTAGTAATTTAGTTAATGATTTTTCTAGACTCCATTTTTGTCCTCAATCTGGTGAAGTGCCCTGTAATATTTCCATTTTATTTTTCAGATATTTTAGCCATTTGGGCTCTTATGTTGTTGTTGTTGAGACCCAAACCGTCCGACCTACCAAAAAGGTGGGGGCTCTTATGTGTCGCTTTAACCTACATTTCGTCTTGTTATGTCCCATTTAATCTGGTTCAGACTCTGGGATATTTCTGTTTTGTTTTGGTGAACGCCAAACTTTTTTGTTACTTCTCAATTCGGATTGGCTGAATTGTTCTTCATTCTGCTTTCTGCTTGGTTCTCTGTGGTAGACTTGTAAATGATATTTAATCCTATCTGATTCTTTTATTTGCGCCCATTTCATCTTCGACCCCGAAACGATAGAGGAGGAGTCCACAATCGCCTCTGAGCAAAATTTATTTTGGTTACAAGTGGACATAGATTCGATGTATCTGCTAAAATTATTTTCTAATTGAATTATTTTAAATGTGGGTAAAGAGTTGACCAGTCTGGTTGATCAGTCTGTTCCAAAATATGTTGTATTCCATCATACTTAACATTTCGCCAACAAAGAGTGGATAGTGCCAGTTAACTTTTTGGCGTCTCTAAAACAAGCAGTTAAACTTCAAAGTAGAGAAAAAACCATAGTGCAAACTATGAAAAAAAGAAAACAAGAAATATTTTCGTCTCACAAAACTAAATGCAATTTGTTCATCAACGATAATTTAACGCAATAATGCCACAATAGCAGTATGCCAGTGAAAGAAAAATAAAAGTGTCCTAATAATTATGCTATATTCAGCTACCGTCGGTGGAGATGAATACAAGTATGTTCCAGATACTGTACAAATTTTATAATGCCATAAAATTCTGAGTAGATGTAGTAAATTCCATGAATAGAAAATATTCTGTAAATGTGACCCCTGGAAGATGGCCGGTACAAATATTTCAACTATCAACGCATGGATTCTAAATAAAGAATTACTATCTGAAAATATATGTAGTCATGATTTTAATTTTCAATTAACTGTAGTACTCCGTGAAACATTGTATTGAAACAAAATCATTGGCCAAAAACTTTGGCCATTGTAAAGTGGAGAAACCTCCTCTAAATGTAGAAGGAAGTCTCGAGTCAGTAACTGCAATATCAATAAAATTCTGGATTTGCGTCATGGTTTTTTCTGGAGAATTTTAAAATTTATGGAGAACTTTAAAATGGGACTGATAACATGTGCAATGTATACAGAGAATTTTACTATTTAACCTAGGATGTATAATGATTTATATATTACTATTTAACATAGGATGTATTATATTATGATTTATGTATTCAGAAGTAAAATATTTTAATTTAAAATGCATTTTATAATTTATCCTGCTTAAATACATTTAATTTAATCGTTTGTTTGATTTTAAATTTCAAAACAGTTGTCAATCTGACCGTAATGATATTTGTAAAACGATTTTTCTACCGGGCTTTCTAGTGTTAGTCAATAGAACTAGTTAACTCTTATATTCATAAATTATTTGTAAAGAGAACGGCATGATAAACTTGACCTTTCTCTTATCAGTGTATCAAATCAAACTACTTTTGAACAATCTATACTTCTTTTATATAATTGACCACAAATTTACTTGAAACTGTTGCAGCATAAATGCAACAAAATATGTACATTTAAAAAAATACACGAATATATATTTAAATTTTCTTTTTTGTTTTATCTTTTGTTACACCTCCCTGTTTTATGAGTGTTCAAGTACTAACGATTATCCCAATGTTTCTGTACTCCATCTTAAATTTAATGTTTGTTCAAGTTTATAGTACTTTTCGGTTTTGTGTACCATTGCCGAAAGAAAATCCTAAAAGCGCTTGTTATTAAGGCTTCTTAAGTCATTCAGTAAAACCAAAAGTATCATTAGATTCCGAATAATGTATACTATAAATAAATGTCCATCTAATGTGCATAAGGTCCTTGCTTTTTATCCAGTTGCTTCTACGTTGTGTTCTATCCTATGATTCAACCGCCTGCCATTTGGAAATCCGAATTAGGTCTACTGCTCTGTAAAAATATGTATTTACGGTTGTATTATATTAACCAAATTATACTGTGACTTTTCCAAAATTATATCTATTAGTATATAAATTAATAAATCTAGTCAGTTTTGGGAAATATTTTAAACAGTATTATAAAAAGATTTTCCGTCTATCAAAGAGAGGATGTGTATATTTCAAACAAAACACTGCATAAGAGAGTGACAAATAAAAAAGAACTGTAGAAACGGTAAATTTTATACATATATTTTTACATAGAATAATGCAAGCCAGAAACAATACCACACGCAAAATACATCTTTTATGTATCCCGACTTCGTGCTCTAGAAATTCCTAGCAGTGTAGGAAAAATCAATCCTGTTACGGACCATTAGCAGGCAGTACGGATTTGCAGCATAGAAAATAAAGTTATTCGAAATAGTCTTGAAATAAATGTAGACCGCATTTTAACTTTGTTTGTAAACATGAAGAACATATTTGTTTCCACATTTAACTTCCTTTCTTGTGTTTTGGAGAAATGTATTGTGTCATTCGTTTGCTTGATTCATTATATATGTTACTGTTGCCATGTAACGAGAACGAGAAGAAAAAAGGAGAAGAAGATGGAATATTATAAACGAAAAAATAATATATTTTGGCAAAGATAAAATAGTTAATTTTTGACAGCGCATGAATTTTACTTTATACTTAAGCACATAAAACCACATGATAAAATAAGTACCGTCTGTGCTGCATGATTATATTTTAAATATAAAAATATATTGTGTACTTAAAAACTAATTTCAATAACACATTATAACTATTCAGTATTATACGGGTATATTTGCCATATGAGTTCTCCAGTTCACAGAAAAGGTTATGATTTTCATTGCAGAGCTATTAACAAAAGTTATATTTTTATGTTTTTGCATTAACACTACCTACTGCTTAAAAGTATCAAAAGATGTATATCACTCATTGCTGAAAAATATATTAACACTTTTCTTCTTCCATTATTATATCAAAAGCGTCAAGTAAAAGTAAAAAATATAATGGGTGCAATGTTCAGCAATGGATTTTATTACAAAGGACTACTAAATTTAGATATGCTAGCGCAACAGAATTTTTTTCATAACTCGATCTAGTACCGTAGGATTCTTGTTACTATATAAAATAAGCTGATTTTTGTATAGCTGTCCCTGATATCCCGCTTTCTGTAGAGAATGTAAAATATTTCTATATCTTCATAAAGGCTGCTTAAAATAGTTGCAATTTATTTCTCGTTAAAAATACTCAAATCTTCATTGTTTGAATAAAGCCAAGCCAAGACGCTTCATTACGAGGTGCCTGTGCTAGAGCACTAACCCCCACATCAAAATTTTTGCAATATGTTGACCTTTCTGTATTATGGCATATGTAGCGATCAACAGGAATGGCACTCAGCTCTGAAGAGATTGCTTTCTGAATGGTTGGCTTGATGCCGAATTTCCATTGGTTGAAATGGTCTCGGACGCCTTTGAACTGCATGCCGGTGGAGAAGGGTAGGGGTGAGGGCGGGACGGGGATACTGTTGAAGAAGTCACTTTAAGAGTGTTAAAAAGGCTCACAAAAGGGAATTTGGAATAAAATTACAGATTAATTAAAGATTAGAAAATGAAACAAGTTAAAGAAGTTAAGCCAGGGAGATACGAGTAAGAACAAGCTGCTGACTATCGGCGTACTACAATAAAAAAAAGGCTCTTTTCAGAGAGGCACAAAATTACAGTAAAACATTTAATACAAAAATTTACAAAAATGAAAACGTGGAATGAAAGAGTACTGGTCTAGCATGTAAAACGCGGGCAAAAGCAAGCAAACAGGTTGGCCAGTGGCTGGGCCAAATTTAGAATCGAACGGCGTTGTAGGACGGCGAAGTGTCGCCATCTACCGACCGGTCGAGTTACGAGACTCCTGTTTGCGGAATAAGATAACGTTTTGTCTTCCATTTGGTACAATTGGTATCAAACAGAAGATGCCTGGGTCTGCGTTTCTTGCAACAGGAAAGCGCAATCGGGTTGTAAAACCGATCTACATCCCGAAAACAGGGTCTATTAGAATTTGTCCTGCTAAATTTGAGTGAGAGGATCCGAATCTGCTCAATTATTCCCGAGACTTTAAGATCGTGATGGATGACTTCGTTCTGGACATACCTAGGTGCATTAGTAATACATCGCAGAGCTTTATTTTGAAAAACTTGCAATTTCTGAATGTGTCTTTTGGCCGCCGCTCCCCATACTGGGCAAGCGTACAAAAGGCCAGGTACGATGATCTGTTTGTGAATAATTAATTTATTACTAGGGGGATTTCCTATCGAGAAGAGGAAGCAGTGTCTTGTAGTTCTTCGTAGTAGACGTCATTTTAGCTACGATGTGTTCTCCGTAAGTCATAAGGGCGTCCAATGTGACGCCCAAATACTTAGCGGAGTGGGAAAAGGGTATAGGCTGGTTGAAAAGCTTAAGCGTGAAGTTGTAATTCTCTTCCCGGTAGTGACGCTTGAAGATGATTACTGCACTCTTAGAAGCATTAATTTGGATTCTTCAGGAAACGATGCAGTGCTCAAGTCTATGCTAAATGTAACTTCGTAGTGTATTAATGGAGTTGTGCGGTGCACAACTCCGGGCGATTAACGCTGTGTCATCGGCAAAGATGGCCAGCTTAACTTGAGGTATGCTTGAAATATCGTTGATGTAGATGTTAAAAAGAAGTGGACTAAGGTTTCCTCCTTGAGGAACTCCGGCCTTAATAGGTATGATTGTAGAGAGGGTATTTTCAACTCGAACGCGGAAGGAACGATTAGTGAGGTACGAGTTGATAACGGCCAAAAGTTGAGTCGAAATGCCAAGTCTCACCAACTTGGTAGTAAGTCCGGGCAAGTAAGTTTTATCAAAGGCTTTCGCCACGTCCAAAAATACTATAGAAGTATACTGCCTGTTGGGCGAGTTTTTGTGAATTGTTTCTACAACCCGCATAAGCTGGGACTGCGTAAAATGCTCAGTACGAAAACGATGCTGATTGTCTGAAATTATGTTTTTCGACTGGCAGAAACTCGACTGACGAATTGTGTGAATAAATGAAGCGAAGAAGCAGGGTGGCTAAATTTATTTTTTTAAAGGTGAACGGGATTTTATGTTATCTGCATGGCTGCCTGCATGGTGTGTTCTATGATAAATCTATTAAATATTAACTCATTTTTACTTTCCTTATATACAATAACGTATAAGGAAAGCATTCGGACTGGATCGGAAATTCGAATACGAGGTTTCGACGGAAGAGCACGTTTCAAGCATCTCTGATCACGAATCAAACATTTTTGAAGTGATGTCTGTGTGTGTGAAAGTATGTGTGTGTGTGTGTGTCAGTGAGGCTGTGTAGACGATAACTGACGAACGAATGGACCAATTAGAACGAAATTTGGTACAAAAATCACAATACGTAAACACTGGAAGTCTGTTGTTTTTATACGCAATCGAATGTCCAGAACCCCCCTAAATTTTCGAGTGAAATTTTGAAAAAATCGTCAAAAAATCAAAATCTCTAATAAAATTACGCAAATTAGACATTTCTTATGTAATTTTTCATTAGAAAACGATTGATATAAATTTTAGAACGCTAACATGAACCGTTCTCGAGATATTGCACATTTTTCAAATAAATTTATCAAAAATGCCCATAAATTAAAAACAAATATTAACTGATGAGAAACATGTTCACTTTTCATATGTAATATCAAGCGATACATTTGGTGACATCATTCTCGTGTATCTAGCCCGTTCCATTCATGAGAAAATATATTTGAAAAATAATTTTGTATTTGAATGCCAATAGTCATTTAGCAGCTAAAAGAACAACTTATTTCTCCGTCCATAAAGCTTGACGAGATTTTGGCGACGAATTTGTTGGAATGTCGCCAACTTGGCGACTTTTTGAAATGTTGCCAAATTAACGAAAATCTCGCCAAATGGATAAAAATGGCGAATAATTGTCGAAAATTTAATATCTTGTTAAGAATATAAGCATCTACTATAAGAAAAACCTATTTTTTTTACTGTAAAAGTAGTAAATTCATTGCATTATATAAGGAAAGTGATGTGTTGCCCACATCAGATTTTTTTATTTGGATACAAGTTGTAAATTAAAGTTTTACATGCCGAGATTGTGGATGAATGTGGTTGCATAGACGCTGTATCTGCTACACCTTTTACTAATATATTTTGTAAAAAATAAATCTTCGAAAGCATGAAGATTTTCGTACAATATCGATATATTGTAAAAATAGATGTTTTACAACTGGTATTTTGCGAAAAGTTGGTGGACAAAAATTGAACTCGTGCTTTCCACCCATATTACTAATATACATTGTTTGACGATAGCCCCTCTGAAACTTAACCTGTTTTTCTAAAGCTTGCATTTGTATTAAACATTATTTTTCCTAACCTGAATTTGTTTCTAAACTTGATAAACAGTTCAAAATATACAGTTACTTAGATCAAACAATCGCTATATATATAAGTTTTACAAATAGTCTGCCAGTATCTGCGGAAGTATTTTTTAATCACATCATCAAATTACAACGTAATTTGTAAGGAATTTTGAATTCCTGTTTATTTTTTTAATCACGTAAGAAATAATAGATAAAGTTTATAACAGAAATTAAAATATCATTCGTGATATTTTGACTCATACAAATACCTAGTATATATATATTTTTTTATTAGAAAGCGGTAAATAAGAAACAATACATCGGAAAATATGTATTTTATGTACAGATTGCGTTCTCTGGAGATTCATAGCAATATAGAAAAAATAAATCTGTTACGAAACATTACCAGCATGAAATTCCAGCATAAGAAATAAAATTATTTGAAACTGTATATTTTATGGAATGTCCAAATTTGCCGTAGATCAAACTCGTAATACAGATACATGTTACATAAATTGCAAAAGTGGAATGAGCAAGTAATTTGCATTATTTCGACAATATTTTTCAACGTTTTATGGAGGCATTTTGAAATTACAGAATTTTGAATTTGAATTTCATATAAAGTACTTTCCATTTTATGAAATAGAAATGCATCATCTTAATGAATCATTCCAATGTTTACTTTATCTTATTGTAACAGTTGGTTGTGGAGGGTTATCAACGAGGATTGTTATCAACGAGGAGAGAAATGTTTTTCTCTTTTCTCTTCTATCCTTCTATGAAATAGAAGGAGAGAAGGGAAGAGGGTCTAAGAAGAAGGGAGGTCTAGAGGAGAAGAAGGATCTAATTTCATGCACAAAAAATACCGTATTCCTCGATTCAAGGCTTTGTTACCAGTATATTAATTTCTTTACCACAAACAGAGAAAGAGCTCTGACTCTAAGTAAAAAAAATAAAATTCGCTAAAATGTATTAAATTTTTTATGGTTTTTCAATAAAACTATCATTTTTACTTATGCAGATAAGAACTTTGGACAAATCTTCTATTATTTTATAGCTATCATTATGCAAAACGCAAATTTTTGCACAGTATTTTGTTCCGAACGTCTTTTAAAGTTATAAACAAGAAATATTAATCATGCATAAAACATTGATTATGAAACACTTTCCAATTTCAATGCAATTTTGCATTAACATCTCTAAAATGCGATACATTCCTCGATAATATTTTTAAAGTTATCCTAATACTACAATAATTTATTATATTTGAAAACTTCATCGAAAACAAATGAACTTTATTCAAATGACGTCATCGAAATATAAATCGGCTCTATATAAAAGCAGCATTTCATTCATAAACATTTTTCCAATTGTTTCATTCATTACAATACTATAATAATTTCCTTTATTTCAAAATTTGAAAAATTGTTATCTACCATATTTATTTTAAAATGTTAAACCTCTCTTATATATAAAGTAATTAAACTCTTGGAAATATATTTATTATATAATATACCTCTTTTTTCTTTCTGGAGAAAATATCAAGAGTCAGAATTTAATTAAATTTTGTTTTTCTCTCTATATTAAATAATTTTTATTTAAAAACTACCAAACATATTTTACTGACATTTTTTTTATATATTTTATGGGATAATTTGAACATTTCCTAAAATTTTCGAAGCAATTTATGAATTTTAATTTCGCTTAAAAAATGTTTGAAAAAATAGGTCCTACAGGGTTCAATGTATTTCATTTTTTCAATCCTGGTTCAATCCAAAACTAGTTGGGTGATATTTTTCATTTATATTCCCATAGGTCCCATAGACCGTTTGAAAAACATACTAAAATTTCAGTTTGATAAAGTCATTTTTAAGGCAGTTATTGTTGCGAACAGACAGAGAGACAGAATGAACAAAGTCATAAACACTTTTCAACTATGTTGTAAAATGTTAAAAATTGTGATATATTAGAATATTAGTAATGTACTTTTCCTTTATTAAAAAGTTTAGTTGATAAATTATTTTTTTAAATTTATAGCTTCTTCATACATATAAAATTTTTTAACTGATTTGTTTCTTTAGCATGACAGTCTTACCTTTCCCTACAATACATAAAATGAATAGTGTCGCCCACGTCTGTATGCATGTGTGCTTGTCTCTATATGTGACTGCAAAGTAAGTATACACTCTAGCTCAAAATGTATTGGAAAGAAATTTAATCGAATATGGTAATCCTCATTATTCAAGAAAGTGCCATTTTTGAGATATTTAAGCTTTTCGGAATTTCAAAATATGCCAAGTCGCCAAATAAATCAAAAATTGAATTGCATCTGCAAATTCTGTGTCATTCCGAATAAGAATCCCTCCAACTTTGTGCGATTGAACTGAGTTACATTTATTATCAAAGAATGAAAGCGAAAATAAATTTGATTGTATTGGGGATGTCATGTGCTACGTACATCATAATTTTTCTCTGAAAGCAAAATGGACGATTTACAGAGTCAATCAATCAGCAGCATAAATAGGTCATATCATATAATAGCATATCAAATATTACATAATTGCATAAACAGGTTGTTGATATTAATATATTCATGACATTTTACTCCAGCTAATCATTACATAACATCATATCGACATCTATTCTGCTTCTTTTATTTCGCTTTTGCGTGCATATTGAACATGTTAAAGTACATAGTATAATGCTGAGACGATCAAGAAAATAATTATTTTCGTCCGTTCTATCAGATTACACAGTGAAAATGCACTGAGTCTGGGAGATCAGTAGGCTTAGGGTGTCATATAAGCTATATATAACATTGCGATTTATTGAGAGACACCTGATGGAATGGTATGTGGTGGGTCTAGAAGGAGAACTTTGCCATTTTTTTTTAAGAAATGCTGCTCAAAGTTCTGTAGCACAGCCAAAAGGGAATTGATTGGCTTGTCTTTGACAATAAATTAATTAGCTAGTCAGTACCACTAGTGTTCCAGTTCAGAATGATTATGGACAGCATACTATTTTGACAGGAACCTCTAGTGCGCCTAATTTAGGACAGTTTGTTTAATTCCGTTTTGAGATAAGACCGCAAGACAATTTACTTCCATTTTCACAAAAATATTTATTATAAAAATATGCATAACAATATAATATATATATATATATATATATATATATATATATATATATATATATATATATGTATATATATATAAATATATATATATATATATATAAATTTTTATATATATATATATATATATATATATATATATATATATATATATATATATATATATGTATATATATATAAATATATATATATATATATATATAAATTTATATATATATATATATATATATATATATATATATATATATATATATATATATATATATAGAAATATACAACAAAAAAGGATACTATTATAATACCTAATACCAAATACCACTCAGCATAAGGCGCAATGCAGCTCTATATACTGATGCAGAATATAACCATTAAAAACGAATCAGAAAGAGAGGGGGAAAACCATATGAATTGCATATAAATGGCTGAGAGGGATAGCGACCTCTCATTCCCGTTTTCAGTACTTTTACGTCTAGACAACGCCCACGGATACCAATGCAATGCAATTCAATGATAGATCCCCGCAGCATGTGCAAAAATGAAGGCACCATAATGCAGACAGAAATGGAACGACGAAAACAATAAAACATTGTGCCAACCATACATCGACTAAAACGGAACACCCGCAACGCCACTTAAAGTATGTGCCCATACGCATGCGTACATCGATAAGTCCAATATGATGTCATACATTCAAGTCATCACTGAATGAAAATCCTCTTCTTTAAAAAAAGAATTATAAATATCTTTAAGGAAATTCCTTGGGTAATGTTTTTTAAGTGCTTCTTGTAAAATGTGTTTATTACTAGTAAGACAATCCTTTCTGAAAGTATTATTATTGCGATTTCTTCTAAGGTGTCCTGTTATGATATTACGGAAAATATTCCTAGTTAAATTCGACCTCCATCCAATAATTTGGTTAATCTTCATATCATAATTATTACGTTTATTGTACATTACTGTATGAATTCCATTTTTATGCTTGTATCTTATGGTTATGTCAGGGAAATTTACTTCGTCTTTGACGCTATTAGGGTTCTTAACAAGTTCCAATTCCGGAGGATAAAAGTCAAATTCAAGTTCAGGAGTACTTGAGTAATGTCCTAAAATCACATCGTCCACATATCTGTAATATGGCATCTCGTATAATACCTGATTATTTCTTTCAAAGTATGTTAAATATATGTCAGCAAGGACTGAAGAACAGCCCCCGCCCATGGGAATTCCTTTAATTTGCTGATAAAATACTTCTCCGTTGCACAGTATGTTTTCAAACAATACCAGCTGAATTAGATCCATATACCTACGCAAAGTGATCACTTTTTTGAGGTTGTATTCTCTATGCACCAGTAAAAGAATCGCATGTAATTTATTAAGATTACATTAATTTATTATTCTTACATTAATTTATTATTCTTAATAAACATTAATTATTATTATTTATTATTACATTAATTTATTATTCTTATATATATATATATATATTAGAAATCTGTAATAATAAAAAATATATAAAAAAGCAATATCAACACCACCACAGAGGCAAATCCACGGCCACAATGCCGACAAGAGCAGAGAACAGCACTAGCCCAAACTCGATGATTAGTCAGAGCCAAATTCCTCCTCAGGTCTGAGTATTTAACTCTAACCAACCCAAACATATGCCTGTTTCAGATTGGGCAATAATACATTACTATAAATACCCAAACTCAGACTACAGGCATCAAAAAATGAAAATAGGATATATTAAGAAAATTTGTATTACCATGCGGCATGAACCCTTCTTTTTCCACCACGTGTATACACGATCAACCTCAACAGCTTAATTATCTAGAAGCACCGGAATGAACAAGTCGAAATTCTACCAGGGAGGCAGTACGAACGTTCACAGTAATACTCCCAAACCCGTCCAGTGAGTCTAAGCTGGAGACCGGACAAGCAATTCAGAAAATAAACAACCCATATATGCAATCGTGAATATGAACATGAATCAAAGATGAAAATTCTTACTAAACAAGTAATTCATAGGAAAACGGGATAAACGAGAATGCCACTATACACCATTACAGATATATATATATATAAATAATATATATATATATATATATATATATATATATATATATATATATATATATATATATATATATATATATATATATATATATATATATATATATATATATATGCGGCATAAAATAACTGCAGTAAATGTATGTTATATCATGACATGTTAGAGAATACAGAGCTCCACAAATCGGGTAATAATTTTCAAATTAGTTATGTTCGTATTTGTACAAACTTTCCTCTTAAAAGCCATATATTTATTCCCAGCCATGAATATATTAGATATGAGTATTTTGTCTCGGCGATTCAATGCTTTGCATTAAATATATTCAATATAAAGTTCGAGATATAGGAATAACTACAGAAATGTATATTATGATATAAATTATTAGAAAATACGCAGCTCCCACAAATTGGATAGTAATTTTTAAATTAGTGATGTTTGTATTTGTAGATACTTTCCTGTTAAAAGCCGTATCTTTATTCCCAGCTATTAATATAATTAGATATGATTATGTTGTCATAATAAATTAATGTTGAATATTTTACATTAAATGCTCGCAATATAAAGCTTAAAGAGGTATAAAAATAACTGCAGAAGTGCATATTGTAATATAACATGTTATAAAATACGGATCTCGACGATTGGGGTAATACTTTAATGAAAACCATTCATGATTACTGTTATAAAATAGAAATTTAAAGGATACTTCATTTTCGAATAAAATTAAAAACACATATACATTAATAAACTTAAATTCACAAAATATGTGAAGGACGAACATAACCACTAGAAAATATGCAATAATGCAAATGCAAATGCAAAATATATTGCTAAACCAGAATACAAATGTAACAACTCAAATATCGGTATATATATATATTTCAGTAGAGCACACATTTTAATTATAATATAGATCACAATAGACCAAGTTCGTTAAATCAAGGTGTGCTCAAAATATTATAAAATACGCTCCTTCATCCGACTGCCCGCAAAACTTACGCTCCTGAAATCCTTGAACTATCGAGAACAATACGTTCTCCGCTATTAATATTATTAATTTATTTAGCGCAATCTAGGCTCCCCCCCCCCTTAATGCCTCAAAAAACTCGAATTCTCTAAAAAACCGCCAAAATATACCAGTCCCCGAAATAATAAAACTTGTTATATTTTGAATCAAGAACATTAAAATTTAAATTTTGATGAAATAACAGAGGTTATAGTAAAAATTATATTTAATTTACAGAGATTTTGAATTATCGTAAATTTGAAAACATTTCCAAAAAGTAAGTAATTTGTCGACAAACATGACAGACATTCATAGAAATGCGGTTTTGTTACATGGTGTATTTTTAATCAGGAGAAACTGTGCTGCAAATAGAAATATCTCATCCTGGATTTCTGAAGATCTATCTTTATTTCAGTAGACAACAAATCCTGCATATCCAAATTCTCATTGTATATTTCAATTCCTTATTTATATTTCAATACATATTTTTTCTTAATGAAATATATATATTTATTGAAACAAATATATTCTAAAAAATTTATTAAATTTATGTTATGTATTTATAAAACCTGAATGAATCAAAAACTTCCTCCAAATCAAGTCTTCTTCTTGTACATTAAATAAGGCTTTCTTTATGAAATTGTTTAGCATTTTCCGTTTCCATATATTTTTTTCAAAATAAAGAAATAAACATAAATATTTGTTTATGCGGATAAATATATATCTTATGAAAGGGGATCTATGAGGGATAAAAGTTGTTTGAGCATGAGTATTATTCTTCAGAGAAAGAATCAAATATATTTCCTTGGAGCGTAAAATATATCTCCATTCTAAGCTTGTGTTTCAAATGGAGAAGATTAGAGAAAACTTTCAATTTATGTACGAATTCATGCATGTTTAAATTTATGTGCACCGATATATATATATACATATATATACACACACATATATATATATATATATATATGTATATATATAATATATAAGATGAAAATTGGAAGTTATTAAAGATATTGAAGTGTTATAGCATTTATACGCAAAGCAGCTACAAATACTATACACGATATAAGTATAAAAAGTATAAAAAGCATTTAAAATTTGAAAAAAGAAGGAAGGCTTAGCCAGAAGCTTACTTAATGGCGGTAAGGGGTTGTGACCTTACACCCCAGTTGTCAACATGCATGTCATAAATGCCGCGGCATTGCACTCCTGGACGCCAGCCCAGGCTGAAGCCAACCTCCGGAGTGACAATAACAATCATCACAAGAACGTTCAAAAAGAAAAGTCCAATGATAAGATGAAGTCCATCACTGGATGACAAACTAGTCCTTCAGACTACATTGAACTGTATATATCTGCGTCTTATCGTTCTGCGGTCCTGTTATTCATAGTATGCGAACCTTCATCGACCAAATTTATATAAAATTTATTTTAACTTTGAACAATATGCATTATTATTACCATAGAAATTATCAATATAATGTAGCATAAAATGGATGGGGTATTGCTGTAGATATGCTTATTGTAGAAATGTCCTATCAAAATCAATACAGATGTCTTCATTGTTGATAATTCGCTGTATTCTAGCCAATCCCCCAAGAATACATTCCTGTCTTCACCTTCATTAAATGGCGATACAGCATATGCAACAACTTCAAGTTTTTTTATCAACAGTTATATCAACCGAATGAAAATTGCAAATTGAACATTAATTATCTTAAGACCATTGAAGATAAGTTCATAATTACATACACTGATAAAGTTTCAAGCAATTACGCATTTACCTGCAAATATTTTATATTCAAACCTTAAAAGAAAAATATGAAAATGTTATGCTATATCGGAAAGTTAACATACCCCATCAAGAAATTAATAGTAGGATTAAAGCCTTATATCAAAAAACAGGTATTAAATACACTATCAGAATTAAGTACCCATACTTAATTAATATTCCTAAATTGCATAAGTGTCCTACTAATTTCAGACCTGTTACAGTCGGTTATAATACTTATCTTACAAAAGCTAAAGATTCTACTCAAACTTTTAAAACCTCAGTTGCATCAAATTAATAATAAAGGTAGTTACATCATCAAGAACAGTCAAGAAGTTATAAAGTCTTTAAAATATCACAAAAATCCATTATACTTTAAAACCTATGACTTTCAGGAACTCTTCAACAATATTGATCTTGAAGACCTGTCTCATATCCTAAACCTTTTATATGAAGAATATGACTTGAAGAAAACAATAGAATTCATTAAATATAAGTCTTTAATTAATATTGTCATCAAAGAAAACTCCCTTTTCAATGGAATTTCTTTCTATCAGCAAATTAAAGGCATCCCCATGGGAGGGGGGTGCTCATCTATACTTGCAGATTTGTACCTCAACTATAATGAAAGCCAATCACATCTTTATAATGAAATCATATACCTACATTATGTGGATGGTTTGATAGTCGGATATGTGAACGAGAATTATAGAATGAATTTTGATTTCTACCCACCAAATTTAATTTTGAAAGAAAATCCAACTACACTTTAAAATGTAATGGAATTTTTAGATTTAAGCATCGATGTCAGTAAAACATCTGTAAATTTTACTATCTATGATAAAAGAAAAAGTTTTAATATACCTATCAACGATCTGATAAATTGGAATTCCAATTTTCACTTGAATATAGTTAGGAATGTATTCTTGGGGGGATTAGCTAGAATACAGTGAATTATCAACAATGAAGACATAAGTACTGATTTTGATAGGACATTTCTACAACAAGCATATCTACAGCAATACCCCATTCCTTTTATGCTACATTATATTGATAATGTCTATGGTAATAATAATGCATATTGTTCAAAGTTAAAATCAATTTTATATCAATTTGATCGATGAAGGTTCGCACACTATGTATAACAGGACCGCAGAACGATAACACGCAGATATATACAGGTCAATGTAGTCTGAAGGACTAGTTTGCCATCCAGTAATGGACTTCATCTTATCATTGGACTTTTCTTTTTCAACGGTCTTGTGATGATTATTATTGTCACTCCGGAGGTTGGCTTCAGCCAGGACTAGCGTCCAGGAGTGCAATGCCGCGGCATTTATGACATGCATGTTGACAACTGGGGTGTAAGGTCACAATCCCTTACCACCATTAAGTAAGCTTCTGGCTAAGTCTTCCTTCTTTTTTCAAACTTTAAATGCTTTTTATACTTTATATATATATATATATATATATATATATATATATATATATATATATACATGTGTGTATATATATATATATATATATATATATATATATATATATATATATATATATATAATATATATATATATATATATATATATATATATATATATAGTTATATATATATATAATCTAAAAAAATCGACGCACTTCGCAAAATATTCGACAGTAATGAAACTGTTTATGCAAGTACCTGTCGACCGAATATGTAAATCATCAAAAAATATCACCCAATTAATGAATAGCCGGAACTACAGCACATTGAAACCGAGCACAATAGTGGTGTATATAAGGAGAGAACATCGCTTTCAGGAACAAAGCGTGCAGTGAATTTCCATAGCGTTTACGTACATTGATTGTAGCAAAGCCTCGCTGATGAATTCGTAGTCACTGCGAGCATATGAAGGAGTTTGAAACAGGGCTTGCGGTCGGACTGCATGAGGCTGGATGGGCTATCCACGAATCGCTCGGCATTTGTGTAGGGATGGCAGATTTCTGCGGCAAGCGGGCAGCGAACGGCCTAGAGCGACGACAGAACGGAAAGATAGAGCGATTTGTCTGATCAGCTGTGACAGCACGAGATTCGTCGTTATCCACCAGCCAACGTGGGACAAACACGGAAGTGATCACCCGGACCATTAATAGAAGACTACTGGAGCGGAAGCTATACTCGTAGCGCCTATTACGCCGCCTACCACTGGCTAGTATACACAGTCAACAACGATTGCAATAGTGCCGGACCCGATCAATGTGGAATTGTTCGGATTGCGAACGAAGTGCCTTCAGTGATGAGTCCCATTTCGAACTGAGTCCCCACGACCAGGGTAGACGTGTCTAGATAGAGCTCAGACGTCGTTAGGATCCTGCTCTTACTGTCATACGACACACGGTCCGACAGCATGTAGTTATGGTTTGGGGTGCCCTTTCGTTTGATAGCCGGATCCCTTTGATAGTCCTCCGTGGCACCAGCACAGCACAGCGGTACGTTGCCGACATTCTACAACCTGTTGTTTTGCCATTCCTTTCGCGACACCATGGACTGACTTTTCAGCAAGATAAAGCCAGGTCACACACGGTACGTCTCTCGCTAACGGCCCTACCGTACTGAAAACACAGGTTCTTGTTAGATCACCTAAGTCAAGCAGCATCGGGCGCGGTTAGTACTTGGGTGGGTAACCACCTGGAAACACCGCGTACTGTTGGCGCATTTCGGGCGTGGTAGCCCGGTGGTTTGCGCGCTGGATTTGCACGCTGCCACAACTGCCGCCGTGTTCATGCGGAGTACCATTACGTTAAACATGTGGGTCCGTAAGTCCTTCCGAGAGGTTGGTGGTAGAGGAAGGAGGGTACGGTGCCTGTGATGCCTTCCCCACTGGGTTCCAGTCTAAATTGGGTGGCACTTCCTGGCCGTCCAAACGGTTACATTACACCTTTCTGGTAGGTCGGACGGTCTGGGTCTCAACAACAACAACAATACGTCTCTCTATTGATTGTCTGCCTGCTTACAACACACTACCTTGGCCAAACAGATTTCTGGCCTATTGATAACTTTTGGGCTGAGATAGGGCGTCTCCTGTTACCATCGCGGAATGTAGACGAATTAATTCGTCAATTGGAGGCCATTTACAACGACATCACTCAGAACATCATCCGGTAAATTTATGAATCAACCCCACGTCGCGTAATAGCGTGTATCAAGGCCAGAGGTGGACCAGCGCCATATTGACTTGCTCATTTTGGGTAGATCTTTCAGTGCAATAAATCATCCAATTGTTCTGAAATTCTAATTATTTCATTTTCTGTACATCCACATTGCATGTACCAAATTTTGTCTCATTTGGATAATTATTTCTTGGTGCATGGATTTTTTGTCTTAGAGAGTGCATATATATATATATATATATATATATATATATATATATATATTAAAAATAAGTAATAATAAAATAATTAATTTACTTAATCGTGAAATATTAATATCACCATAGAAGCAAAACCACGGGCATAATGCCGGTAATAGAAATGATCAGCACCGACACAAATTCTAAATTTAAAAAGAATTAAATTCATCTTCAGGTCTGAGTATTTAATTCTAATTAACCCAAACAAATGCCTGTTTCAGATTCGACAATAGTAAATTACTTTAAATGTCCAAACTCAGACAACAGGTATCAAAAGATGAGAAAATGAAGATAAGAAATATTTGGAAATTTTGTATTACCATGTGACAGGAACCCATCTTCTTTCACCACGTGTAAATGCTATCAACCTCAACTGCATAAAAATCTAGAAGCACCGAAATGAACATGTTAATATATAACCTAGGTGGCAGTACGAACGTTCACAGCGACACTGCTGGACCCGTCCAGTGATTCAGAGCAGGAGAGAGGACAATTACCCGTATAAGCAAAATCTATATAAATAAAATTGAAAATCTGTCTGTCTGTCTGTCTGTTTGTCCCATCACGGGAAAACGTCTGATTTAATGAAATTTTCTGGATAGTCTTGAAATAACCCCCCATAACTTTAGTCCCAGTTTCGAGTTTCTAAGACCAGGGTTTGTCGAGATATTAATGACAAACGGAACTTTTTTCTAAGAGTTCTACTCTCCAACTCCGTGGTTTATCCAAACGGAAAGGATGGAAATCGTTTGTTTAAAACGTCAAAATGAAATGAAACTTTATTTCCGAGTTTGGTGCAGGATTTTTGCATCAATTAGTCATAATAGGAAAACATGAATTGTTTGAAACATGAATTTAAATGGAAAAATCTACCTCCATGGTTCATCTTTCACAAGCTTTTACTCAACAATGAAAAGTATAAAGAAATCAAAATGGCTATTTAATTTCGCATTTTCTGAGGAAGATACTATCTTATACCATGTTACTCGGCAAGGGAATGAAATTGAATGTGTGGTTAATATTTATTACTATTTTTTCTATTTGAATAATAAATAAATGGATGTAAAAATATATTTTATAAATAAACAGTTTGATTGTTCTTTTAATTATATAAATTGCGGACTGCGTACCTCACTTTCATTTATTTTAGCAAAGAGGTGTAAAGCTCATATATTGTGTTTAGCTGATAAACTCATATATTGTGTTTGCCCAATAAATACATTTAACCGATTGTTGAAGCAGAAAAAGAGTTGAACGGGTATATGTATCTTCTAATACAATTTTAGTGTTTTCATTTAGTATATACAAACGAGATCAGGATATTTTATTCTTCAGATCTGCAAATTCAGAGCTACGAATTTATCGGAATATCTCTAAATAACTTGGTAACTTTTTAACACTTTACAACAAAGTTGAAAAGTGTTTATGACTTTGTTCATTCATTCTGTCTGTCTGTCTGTCTGTCTGTCTGTCTGTCTGTCTGTCTGTCTGTCTGTCCGTTAGCACGATAACTGCCGTAAAAATGACTTAATCAAAATTAAAATTTTAGTATGTTGTTCAGACGGTCTGTAGGATCTATGGGAATATAAATGAATAATATCACCCAATTAGTTTTGGATTGAACCCGGGTTGAAAAAATTAAATACATTGAGACCTATGGGACCTAATTTTTCAAACATTTTTTAAGCGGATTTAAAATTCACAAATTGCTTCGAAAACTTTAGGTAATAGTCAAATTGTCCCATATAATATATAAAAAATAATTCAGCGAAATATATTCAGTAGTTTTTAAAATAAAAATTAAAATATTAATTACACATCTTATATGAAACGATCACGTGACCATGATATGAAACGATCACATGACCCACTTCAAAATGATATATGGCATCCATCTTGTTTTAAAATCGTGATTTTTTAAAGTTCTTTTTAATTCATATTGAGTGTTGTATCCGTCCTAAAACTACTTTATTTTTGCTTAAATTCTGTGCATCTACATACTGAAACAACACAATGACAATATATTTGAGTTTAAATTCTCATTCAAATTTGATTATTTCTGCAACTAAGCCTATTTTTCACCTATGTAAAATGTAAACAGCAAAATATGTAGAATGAGTTGTATTAGAATTGCTGTATTTCCTTAACACAAAATAATTCAGTCCATGGAGTCTGTATGGCTGATATGAATGAAATATTAATTGATTTTATAAACAGAAGGACGATTTTTTTCGATGAAGTTTTAAGCATAGAGTTTATGAATTGTAGCTCCATGGTCTTAATTTTTAAATAAAATAAATTATTATAGTATTGTGATGAATGAAATGAATGAAAACCTGCTTTTATAGAGAGATCCAGACGTGTTATTTTTTCTATGACGTCATTTGAATTTATTTCAGTTGTTTTCGATGAAGTTTTCAAATATAATAAATTATCGTAGTATTATGATAGTTTTAAAAATATTACCGTGGAATGTATTGCATTTTAGAGATATTTAAACCAGGCAATTTATATTTCAATGCCGTCATTTGAATGAAGTTTATATTTTTCAATGAAGGTTTAAGTTTTCAAATATAATAAATCAATGCAGTATTGTGATAAGTTTTAAAATATTACCGAGGAATGTATTGCATTTTCGACTTTTTTAAATAAAATTGCATTGAAGTTGGAAAGTGTTTCATAATCAATGCTTTAAGCATGATTGATCTTTCTTGTCTTAAACTTTACCAAATAAGTGGAAATGTCTCCAAATTGATAAAAATGACCCAAATCAATGAAATTAAATTTGTTTTTTTAGAATAGAGTACTGAAATGATGTTTCTGTAGCATTTGTCGGTGAGTCCATCCATCGTACTTAGTAACACATTTAACGAATTTTTTTTTAATATCACCAAATTTATAAAATTATTTGTAAATGCATAAAAATAGCATGGAATTGATAAAATCGAGCTTAATAAATGAAATTTTATTTTGTTAGGGGGATAGTACTGTGATGATGTTTCGTCAATTTGTTGCAAAATGGAACTATCAGTTCTACAGTCCCACTTGGCGATAAATTTGGCGATTTTTTAAGTTATCGCTAAATTGACAAAAAAGACTCCAAACCTTCCATGGAGATCTCATTATTCAGACGATATGATTTCCATCAATTTATTTGAAGCAAATGATATCATGTCGCGTAGCAACGGATCCAATGTGTTATGTGCCATACGATTTTTATTAAATCTTTTCAGATTTGAATAATAAAGATATGTATATAAAATAAATTTCATTGACATTGCATTTTTGACTGGATAATATCAATTACGGTCTTCAGGTTTAAACATAATTATTATTGATATTTTTCTGGACGGTTGATTCAGAGATTATTGATATTTCCAAATAATTATGCCATTGTTTTATTATGACGAAAATTGTTGAAACTCATATATAGTACGTTGTAAGAGTAATCTTCTACAAATGCACGGGTATATCTTCTAATCTACGAGAATATAAGTAGTACAGGTATATTGGCATATATTTTGATATAATATATTGGCATATATTGGAATCAATTACGACCTTCTGGTATTAAGATTACGTGAATTTTTGATACTTTCAATTTATTACGTCATCTCTTTTATTTTTGCAAATATTTTTGAGACACATATTGCAATACGGGTAAGCTTCCACTAACACACTGGCATATTTTCTAATCTGCGACAATATAAGTAGCACGGGGTTGCATATATTGATTCAATTCCGTTTTATTTTGTAAATTTGCTTACAAAAGAGGCCAGGATGTTTTATTCTTCAGATCTGTCCGTGAAGATAATTTTGTATAGCGAGAACAGAGATTTTTAAACTTCTTTTTAGGAGCATTGTATTAAATATTTTAACAGTATTTTGATTAAAAATGTCATTCAGTATATTATAGGAATTTGCATATGATTGTGAATTTTAAGTTTCTTTATATTATATACTCCGTACGAAGAACGAGTATGCTGCTAGTATAATATAAACATGAAATAAAGATGAAAATTCTAAATAAGTTATTCATAGAAGTAATGGATAAACGAGAATGCCACTATACATCATTATAAAGGCTGCCATATCGTAGTTTTAAACTGACCAAAGTTGCAAATTTTTAGCGAAAATATAATTTAAAATATTAATTTTAATGTATCTTATTTTTCGATTTTTTGGTTTTTCTATTTTTTTAGCTTATTTCATTATTTATTATTTTTGTTAATGTATATAATTAATAAATATATATGCATATATATATATTGTTAGTCACTATATTTGGGAAAGTTGTATATATATATATATATATATATATATATATATATATATAGAGAGAGAGAGAGAGAGAGATAAATATATATTCATTTTCATTAATAATGTTCATATTTCATGAGTAATTTCACTTACATAATATGAAATAGCATTTTATGTGTAACATATTGAATAATTTACTATTACTTTCCTTATATACATAATGTATAAGGAAAGTATTGTGACTGGGTCGAAAATTCGAATTCGAGTTTTCGAAGGGAGATCACGTTTCAAGTATCCCTTATCACGAATAAAACGTTTTTGAGGTGATGTCTGTCTGTGTGTGTGTGTGTGTGTGTGTGAAAGTATGTGTGTGTGTGTCTGTGTGTGTATGTGTGTGTGTGAAAGTATGTATGTGTGTGTGTGTTTGTGTGTATGTGTCAGTGAGGCTGTGGAGACGATATCTCACGAACGAAAGAAGCGATTCGAAAGAAATCTGGTACAAAAATCACAATCCGTGAATACTTAAAGCCTATTGTTTTTAGACGCAATCGAATGTTCAGAACCCCTTTAAATTTTCGAGTAAAATTTTGAAAAATCATCAAAAAATCAAAACTTTTAATAAAGTTACGCAAATAGATATTTCTTATGTAATTTTTCCTTAGAAAATGATTGACATAAATTTTAGAACGCTAGCATGAACCGTTTTCGAGATATTGCACATTTTTCAAATAAAGTTATCAAAAAATCCCATAAATAGAAACATATTAACTGTTGAGAAACATGTTCACTTTTCATATGTAATATCATGCGATAAATTTAGTGACATCATTCTCGTGGATCTAGCTCGTTCCATTCATGAGAAAAGATACTTTTGAGTAATACATTTGTATTTAAACGCCAATAGCCATTTATCTGCTATAATAATATCTTATTTCTCCGTCCATACCGTTTGGCGAAATTTTATCGACGAATTTGGCGGAATGCCGCAAACTTGGCGACTTTTTTAAATGTTGCCAAATTAACAAAAATCTCGCCAAATGGTAAAAATGACGACTAATTGACGAAAATTCAATATCTTGGAAAGAATATAATTATCTACTATAAGAATAAACTATTTTTTTTCTTCAAAAGTAGTAAATTCATTGCATTATATAAGGAAATTCATGTTCTGCTCACAGATTTTTTATTTATGTTTCAAACTAATCATATTAGATAATTTAAAAAAAAACCATTATATTTTACAAGAAGCGCTATTGCATATTTTTGTAAATATTCTAGAAACATTTTTTGATCTAGAACAAAAATAAAAGACTCATACAGACAGTCAAGGATAAATGAAGCATGCGACAGGATATATTCATTTTATGTGGAAATGATCAAAGCAAAATTCTGTATAGAAACTTAACACTGGGTTGTTTATTTTAACTATTGCTAAAGGAATAGATAGCACCCCGAATACTCCATTAAGCTTATCTTAATCAACAAACTATATTATTTCTCAGCAAAATTCTCATAAGAACTCACTTCATAGACTCTAATTCAGAATTGTTTAATGTTAAGTTTGTCCAGTAGATAATTCAAACGTATGAAGTTGTTTTGAATTAAAATTTCGGAATATATATTTTACGACAAATGTTGCCCAATATCCATTCGGGAGTAATGAAGAAGAATTTTCTTCATTACTCCCGAATGGATATTCTTAATTACCTTTCATTGGTGATAGACATGCTTGCAAATCTTAAAGTACACTCTGATCAGGACCTCTCCTTTAGACATGCATTTCATATACGTACTGAAGATCAAATGCACCAAATTAAAGTGTTAAAACGTGATGACCTTAAAGGCATACATTAAGTTAACTACCTGACATACATTTAATTGCTTGCATTTTATTAGTATTAAAAAATGTAAGCTTTGTCATTTGAAATATTTCCTTATCTGCCAACAGTTTTGAACGCATGCTATTGAATTTGATTATTTTTTATTTTAAACCTTAACAGCTTTACTTAATTTTAGTACAGGCATATGACCTAAATGTTGTAAAATTATCTATCGTGTAAAAATGTAAAAATACTGTTTCGGACTATGATCGAGAAAGTCCTTCAAAAGTCAAACTCAAACTCTGAATCAACTATAGTATTTTCTTTATGTCCTTGTATTTTTAACAATTTCTTCTCTTTAATCTACTTTGTTCTTTGTACAGATATGACAATGTTACCATTTTTCAGGGGACCAAACTTCAGTTACGCCGGGAATAACAGAAGTAGCAGTACATCCAATTCCATTAGGTAAGTAAATATGTTCCTTTAAAGTGTACCGTCTAACAATGACGACTCGTGCTTTTAGCCTATAAGGAGTTATCGTTAAAGCCGTCTATTTTGAATAGGATATTCTGCGTTCAACGTTAATGCTGATATATATATAAATCCCAAGTCCATTTGGCGTCCCTAGATACAGATTGGAGAGTGCACACAAGGCATATTTAATATTTAGATCGTTTCATGCAGTTAAGACGAAAGATGGATGCTTTGATGTGACCCAGGAAGCCAGGTGGTCCTCTCAAGACTAATAAATCTACAGTTTCAGTACCCTCAAGGATATATTCTCACATTCTGTATGCTCTACACGGAAGACGCATTATAGTTATTATACATTAGTTTCACATTTTGGAAATAATTGACATGCTATAGCATAAATAAATGTGCTTGTTATGTATAAATATATTTGGCTGTTCTAAATAGATGTACATGTTTATCTAATCTAACACTGATATCTCTACTCAACAATTAAATCATTTATCTACTACATCGTAATTCCCTTTTTTATAAAATATTTCCCCACTCGTATTATTATATATTAATTTATATATTTTGTATTTTTTTTTTAAACACAAACATATTTTTTGAAAACAGAAACGTCTATTAATCGAAATTTTTGATAATTTTAATTTGAAAAATTTGATGAGGTAATATCGAAAATTATTCCAACTAGAGTATTTTGCTAACTATAAGAACTTCGATAACACCTTAAAAATATTCAATAGTTACTCTCTTTCTCTCTCTCTCTCTCCCTCTCTCTCTTGAGATTCAAGTTATTTATCGAATTTCATTGCTGTTTATATAAGCATAAATTTTAGAATATATTAAATTGACCTTTGAATCTGTTTATAATTAACATACCTACTCAATAAGTATTGTATTGAATAGAATGGAGACATCATTCTGCGATACGACAATTTTTTAACACAACAATGGCAAACGAAAAAAACATTTCGAATTTTCGACACTAGAAAAATATTGTGGTATTTTAATGTTTTTTAATAACCAGGCACTTGATTAGCCAATATTGCGTCCATGTTTAGCGGCCGGACTGTCAATTTGTTGTCATAACCAATTTGTTGTTATAAACGGGCCAAATTATTGTCATAACCAGGGCAGACGGTACATCAGAATATCCATTCCCGCAGAATATTCATAATTCAAAAACACAACCGCGGCAGTCGACAGAGAATGACGAATATTGCGTCATATATTGCGCTTTAGATATTGCGTCCAACGAGGCGGCTGATGCTTTAATGCTAAACATATCTTCTGAAAATCGAAGAAAAACATTTCCAGTTATGCTAAAATAACACATTAACAGTAATAATAGGATATTTAAGAATGAGAAACAAGTGGTTTCACCTAATTCGATGTGACATTTAGTTAATTCACGGTATTTTAACAACTTAACATATAATAATAATAAATGTTTGAAGTTGCCTTCATATGGTGACAAATGTTGTATATACTTCAGGTTTGAAGGAAATAAAGCATTTTTATTCTCCTTTCCATACTTATTTTATACAGTCATACAGAGTTTCGGATAATCTGTAAGTAATATCTATATAATAGGAAATGGGAATCTTTTGATAACTCATTTACTCCTAGAATTGCAATGCTGCATCTGTATCAGTCATCTTAAACTATATCTATAGGTAATACTGATAAATATATGTTTCAAAAACAATTGTATGAACCGACAATGAAAAATTAACTGGATGTTAAAAAATTCAGAAAACTCCTTACATCTTCTGGAGTTTAATGGTGTATTCACATTAGTCAACATAATATGTAGGTATATCTATAGTCAAACTTCAGATGTTTCATGACACATTTTGACCCGGAAGTGGAAATCCTTAGTGAACCCTAAATCCACTACGGAATTTGATGGTGAATCCACTTCCGTCATCATGTAAGATACACCTGTAACTTAATGTATTTTTTTAATTGTGAGATTTTCAGAACTGAAAGTGAAAATCCTTACCGAGTATCTTCCAAATTACTCAAAATTTAGCACCGAATCCATATATGTCATTATTTTAAATTTGTGTCCATTCTAGGAAAAATATGTATAATTTTCAATTCCTAAAATGCTCCACCTAATCAGGTTTTGATGGTGAAATTCCTGACTTGGGAACTACCTTTCCTGTAAGGATGCTTCCTAAAACATCCGCACCAAGGTGAACTCTAGTAGGTGGTGTATTGTTACCAACATCAATAAAAGTAATACCCCGAGTAACTAACTCAGAAAGGAAATGATCATCTCGAATCCTAAGCAAAGTCGTACTAATCTTTGATTGATCCAAAAAATAAATTTTAGTGGAAAACTATCGTCAAGGTTTTTTAAGATAACTAGGTATCTTCCATGCTCAATTTCAGAAGTAGGTTTACTACCAAATAGACCTCGATACAATACTTTTCTCTCACAAGGAAATATTTTTAGTTCTTTCATCACTTCTTTTTCAACGTATGAACAATGAGATCCATCATCTAAAAGGGCTAGTACACTTAATTGTTTCCCTCTATGACAAAGACGCATTAAAGATATTTTTGAATATATTACACGAAAAAAAGGTTGAACAGCAGAGAGGGTAGCAGATTCATTTTTTTATTCATCTTTTCTGTAGAATAGGACTACCCTTGTTTAATTGGTAAATCTGGGCAAAGAAAAGCGTAATGTCTGCGTGTACAAATTAAACAACGTGTAGTACTGCGATACGCTTTAGCCGGATTTAAAAAGGCCCGACAGCATCCCTTTCGTATTACCTTTGAATTTCTGTCTTCTCTCTACATAGAAACATATTTTGTACAATCTTGACTAGCATGGGTACGATCATAAAATGTGCAATTTACCTTTCCTGATGAATATGTAGATAAAGAAGACGTGCTGATGATGTTGGTAATTAACTTAACGTGTATGGCTGTTGTCTTTTTTGTTTTTATTAACACTAGAATATACACTCTCAGCCAAAACTCTGTGTTTTTCACTCTCAACTTCGTGACCTAGGAAAGACATAAGGTCCTCTAATAATTTATCTTTCGTAAGAATAAGAGAATCTTCACTATCAATCTCACGATTAAAGTGATATCGATCGCAGGCTTTCAAACTTCAACTGGAAGACATCATTCCATCACTAGATACAATATCGCTGCATAATTCTGTGTGGTTACTCCCAGAGTCTCTAAAGCACGTTAATTAGATCCCAGCTTATCGTACAAATCAGAAAGTTTCGTATTCGATCAATTACTTACTAAATTCACAAGTTCTCTAATGCACGTTTCGATAAAATGATCAATCCTACCAAAACGAGACTCGAGACTATAACTTTCTGATTGTTCTTTTCAGACGGTGAATAACTACCTGCTATATGAAGGATGTTTGTTTTGGGTTTCAAAGATCATAATAAATATTGAAACTTGTCGCGTTTCCTAAATGCTCATCATCATGAATAAGAGAAAATTGCCCTAAAACTTAACACAATTTTTAGGAGTCTAATCGTATTCTTTTAAAATCAGCTTTGGAAGTTTTCACTTGTCCTGGGAAGATTTCGGAACATTTGATAAATTATCATCAATTAGAATTTTTATACACTTCGAAAACAGTTTTGATTTCAATGTATCGTTCTCTCTATAATTCAATATTATCCAGATTTTCATCAGTTAATTCACACAAATCTTTAACATCATTATCAATTTCAAATAAGCTTTCAGCTTTTTCTGCAACTTTATTATACTGTGAATGGATTTGCTTACCTTCAGTTTCAGTTTCAGAATGAAATACTTCAAATTGATTTGTAAACACTGAGACGTCGCAAATTAGTTCATCCTGGTTTCAGTTTTGTAATTATCTTCTGAGATTCCTTCTGAGAATCAGTTATCTTGCGTAATTGCCCAATACAGAACTACTGTTAATCCGTATATTTAGCAGTTCGTAAACAGTCCCGTAGTTATATAATCACTGAAGAATGCAAACGATTAACGATAAAATTGCCATCGTAAATCCAAAAGTGAAACAGAGCACAAATAAATATTCTAATCCAATCGTATAAATATAGTTCTTTACTTACGCGGATGCCACATGTTGAATCTTGAATCGTAAAATGAGACTTATTCTTTACTTAAAAGAATTTATATATTTAAGTACAGTAAGTGCAGAACTTACACTAAAATAACGCTAAGGCTTAAAACATCAACATTCACTCTTTTTTAACACTTTACAACAAAGTTGAAAAGTGTTTATGACTTTGTTCATTCTGTCTGTCTGTCTGTCTGTCTGTCTGTCCGTTAGCACGATAACTGCCGTAAAAATGACTTAATCAAAATGAAATTTTAGTATGTTGTTCAGACGGTCTATAGGACCTATGGGAATATAAATGAATAATATCACCCAATTAGTTTTGGATTGAACCCGGGTTGAAAAAATGGAATACATTGAGCCCTATGGGACCTAATTTTTCAAGCATTTTTTAAGCGGATTTAAAATTCACAAATTGCTTCGAAAATTTTAGGCAATATTCAAATTGTTCCATAAAATATATAAAAAAAAATTCAGCGAAATATATTCAGTAGTTTTTTAAATAAAAATTAAAATAATAATAACACCTCTTATATGAAGCGATCACGTGTCCATGATATGAAACGATCACATGACCCACTTCAAAATGATATACGGCATCCATCTTGTCTCAAAATCGTGATTTTTAAAGTTCTTTTTAATTCATATTGAGTGTTGTATCCATCCTAAAACTACTTTATTTTTGCCTAAATTCTGTGCATCTACATACTTTAACAACGCAATGACAATATATTTCAGTTTAAATGCTCATACAAATTTGATTATTTCTACTATTAAGCCTATTTTTCACCTATGTAAAATGTAAACAGCAAAATATGTAGAATGAGTTGTATTAGAATCGCTGTAATTCTTTAACACAAAATCATTTAGTCCATGGAGTCTGCATGGCTGATATAAATGAAATATTCATTGATTTCAGAAAGAGAAGGACGATAATTTTCGATGAAGTTTTACGCATAGAGTTTTACTTACTTGTAGCTCCATGGTCTTAATTTTTAAATAATATAAATTATTATAGTATTGTGATGAATGACATGAATGGGGGAATTATTTATGAATGAAATGTTGCTTTTATAGAGAGAGCCAGGCGTGTTATTTTTTTATGACGTCATTTGAATGAATTTCAGTTGTTTTCGATAAAGTTTTCAAATATAATAAATTATCGTAGTATTATGATAATTCTAAAATTATTACCGAGGAATGTATCACATTTTAGAGATGTTTAAACCAGGCAATTTATATTTTAATGCCGTCATTTGAATGAAGTTAATTTTTTTCGATGAAGGTTTAAGGTTTCAAATATAATAAATTAATGTAGTATTGTGATAAGTTTTAAAATATTACCGAGGAATGTATTGCATTTTAGACATGTTTAAATAAAATTGCATTGAAGTTGGAAAGTGTTTCATAATCAATGCTTTAAGCATGATTGATCTTTCTTGTTTATATTGCTAGATTCATATTCATTATTACAGATCAAAATAGTGAAAAGAATAACGATGATCTTCAATAAATTGATTGTGGATCTATATCAGTTATCGTCTAAGTTCTGTCTACAGCCACTCTGGCGAAATATATGTTGAAAGTAAGATGCAATTTTTTGAACAGAAAATAACAAGAATCGAAAGTGTAAACCTTAGAAAGTGTGCAACTTCCTACTTCGGAATTTGATCTTAAATGCAAATCAGTCATCATCAGAGCTTTATGTATAGCAGATGTTAGGAAATAGCTATTTCAAGCAAAATGTTTCTGCAAAAATTTAGTATGACAAAATATTTGCCACCTATACGAAAATGTGCATTTTTAAAAAATCTACTTGTAAAACTATGTGTGATGGAAAAGCTATGCTGTGACAAGATAGACGTAATGCGAATACTGAGTGCCCAAATACCTCTTCCTCTTTATATTTACTCTTTTTTACATTAGTTTTTTTACCGTTACGACATATATATATATATATATATGTATATATATATATATATATATATATATATATATATATATATATATATATATATATATATATATATATATATATATATATATATATATTTTTATATCAGGTGATTCAAAAGTTCGGAGCAAAATTAAAACTCGATAAAATATATATATGGTTTGGAGAGACATGCGGTTTGCAGATTAATATTCACAGTGGTGGGAGATTTTGCATGGCATGGGAAGAAATAGTTCAAATTTGCGACACCAGGGACGCTGTTGCAAAGAAACGAACGATAGGTAATAATTGTGGGATGAGATATTTTATTTCAGCAGGATTTATAGCTGCAAGTTCTCCATGTGCTCACCACCACATTCCAGTACTGAGTGCAATCGCTGTATTACGCCTGATATAGTATTACGCTGGTATTACACTGTATTAGGCGTAATACTGCGATTGCACTCAGTATCGGGATGTGGTGGTGGGCACATGGGGCACTTGCAGCTGTAAATCATGCTGAAAAAATATATCATCTCACAATTATTAACTGTCGTTGTATTATTTGCATTATTATAGCAGCGCCCCTAGTGTCAAGATTTTGAACTTTTTTTCATGTCATACAAAATCTCCCACCACTGTAAATATTAATCTGCAAACCGCATGGCTCTCCCACTCATACATATTTTTTTATCGCGTTTCACTTTTGCTTCGAACTTTTGAATCACCCGGGATATATATATATATGTATATATATATATATATATATATATATATATATATATATATATATATATATATATATATATATATATATATATATATATATATATATTTATATATATATATGTGTGTGTGTGTCTGTATATATGTGCGTGTGTGTGTGTGACCAGAATTGTCAAAGTTACTAAAACCATAGAGCGTAAATAATTTTAACCATAGATAACCAATTATGTATAAAATGTAATTATATAAACCTGATAGTTTACTTCAACAAACATATGGTAATAAACAAACCGACTGCGGCCAAACTTGACCATTTGCTGCCGTAACGTATGTATGGACCACCTAATCAGATGACGAAGCGAACCAAAAAAAAACACGTTGAAAAAATCAAGGCAAGGAGGAAGACTTTACCAAAGCACTATTGCGAACAACTCGAATAAAAAAATATATGAAATTCAGAGACAAAAGGAGACAGAACATTAAAAGGATGATTGAGTATTATGATGAAGTCATAAGAGCCTTGTGCTGGGAGCAAGTTCTTATACAAACATTCCAAGAATCATGAAGCTACCAAGGTATGTGCTACATGCTATGAAGTTGTCGGTCGAACAACGGAATTAATATGTTAGACAAGCTGGCCTCACATTATGGTAATAAATTAAAATAGATTTAATTTAATAAACTATCAACCGGTAAGCAGTATTTAGCGCAAAACACTATAAATGAAAGGAATAAATTATCATAAACTAATGTTTATTACTAAGGATTATAATCAATAAATAAATCAGTGAATGTTTAAAGGGTGTAATTATTCATTCTAATAATCTTTACTTTTAACTCACACAAATATTTTGTTGTCAACGCATTTGCAGATTTTTGTGCAGACATACCCATATTACATAATGCGACTCCTTCCAAAACATCAATTATAATAAATTATCCACTATACAATTTTAAACGACATACAATTATTGTATTAGAATTGAATATTTACCATAACTAGGATATTTATCATAATATAGAAATCTTCTTTCCTGGCAGAAATGCTTGAAAATTACTATTATTTTATTATAATCATTGCATATACTCTTTATACATGATGATTTCGAATTAACTAAAATTGTTATATGCAGATGTATTTATGTTCCTGTTTCTTTACATCACATTATTTTTCTATGCAAAATAGAATCTATTACCATATAAATCTGCAATCCAGAGAGAAACTGGGTGTTCCAGTTAATCTTATGTAAAATTATACAGCAAATATATTATTTTTTTAATTACATCTATTGATTCAATAAGATGTATTCATTTATATCTATTGCCCATGCACATATTGGGAACTCTCTAATAAGTGAAAATCATCAATTCTATCTCAGATTCCAATTAAAATTTGGTTCTCATAAACGTTAGTAAAATAAACTAAAGTAATCAGAATAAACTATACACATAAAAGTAAATATTCTTAGTAAACTTTATGTGTCATTGCACTTTAACTACATCAGATCTTCTTTTAAGTTGTGTTATAGAGTACCGTGTAACCTACTGCATTCAGCATCAATTTAATTTTCGTACTGCTTTAGGCAGTTTAGGGAGAATTCAAAATAAGAACCTAAGCCTAGGTAAGTAATAAAGATTTCTACATAAAACTCTAACTTCTGTATAACAACTCCCTTTGGGGAAAAAGAACGACATTTTGGGTGCATGGAAAGAACATTGGAAGGTTTTCATACTGATTATTATCTTTTTATCCCAGTCAGACCATTATCCTTAACAATTCTTTTTCGACCAAAAGGATTACTTAGTACGGAAAATGATTTTTCTTCTCTCCCGAGTCTAAATATGTGTCTTTATTTTCTCGCAAGACTGATTACTGTTGTTTTTTGTAGCAACTGTGTTCTAAAAAATGAAATACTTATGTTGCATGTCCAATCTAAAATCTAATTATGAAAATATTTTTTAAATTAAGTGCAATACAATCTTAATTAAATTATACTAGCTGAATGCCCGGTGAAAAACAACGGATTCAATATGAGCATATACCCTACCAATGCTGATTTTTGAAAAACTCGATTTTTCCAGTGGGTTTTATCACGTAAAATGTAGTGTTTCTCATGTACTTATCATGGCGAAGATTTTGTCATGCGTCATCCTTAAAAAAAAACAAAAAAAACCGAACATTGCGATCTTAATTAACGTATACCCATTACAGATCAAGGGTGTCAAAATAAGAAAATCACAATTATTTTTTTTAATAATCTGATTTTTCCAGTGGATATTATCACGTAGAATCGGGTGTATCTCATTTATTCAGAATTTTGAATATTTCTTTGTGTGGCACCCTAAAATAACAATTATTGCACAATAAAATTCCTTGTTTTCCGCACCGTACTACTCTATTCAGATACAATTTTTAAAATTTTAAAGTTCACAATTCGAAGGTTTTGGTGGAAATAAGCCCTTAAAATGTAAATGTGTGAGTAATTTTGTTTTGACAGCAGGTTTCATATGTATATCTTTACTCGTGAAATGTATTTCAAGTCTTTATCCGTCCTTACATTATCAGTCCTTCTATTTTTATTTTGTTTTGGCTAATAGAACATTTTGAAGTGCGGACACTCAAAATTATTAAATATTGGAAAATCCTAATTATTCATTGATACAAATAAAGCAGATGAGTTTGCGCACAATTAACACTAAACTGATTTACAACGTAAAAGGCAACGCAAATCAAGGTATTTCTACTTACGTTTATGCAATCATCTGAATCCCTTTTTCAGTGAAAAAGGCCAGGAGTTGAACTCCCAAATAAGCGAAAGGTTATGTCGGGGGGGGGGGGGGAACAACAGGGAAATAAAAGTGTTTAAATAGAAGAAACAAGAAATTATAAATATAAGATGCAGAAAAGAAAAAATAGGGCATAGAATATGAACTTGAAATAAAAAATTAGACATGGTCATGACATACCAGTGGAACCGTTGCACAGATCATTAACTATATTATTATAAGTTTTTATTAATATGAAAAACTCAAAATCACCGATGACTAGTCATTCAGTAATGGGTGGTAGAATTTTTTTCTCTTTATTGTTTTTTTACACAATTTTGATGTTCTTTTAAGCTAACTAAACGTGCCTTAAAGTTATTAAAATAACACCGGGATCGTATAATGAATCAAGAAATTGAAAAAGCTTCTTTCACTAATCATTATTGGATTATTGTGAGAGATGGACTTGGATATTTTCCAGACACCTACGAGGGGAGTTGGAATCTACTCAAAAACACATAACTTCAAAATTCTACAATTGCGTGTTAACTTTCAATAATCTCTAGACTTATATTTCATGCCTGGTACAAAACTTTTAAACTTTTTAATAGTGATAGCAAACAAAAATCCTCGCTTTTATAAATATTATGTATTATCTTAATTTAGAATGTAAATTTTCCATTTTCATTCCGCAGGTAAAAGCAAAAATAAATTTACAACTTTTAAAAGAGTTTTTACAAAACATTTTTAAATACAGTTATTCTAAAGATATATTTCTTCTTTTTACCTACTGATGTAAATAATTTATTCATAGAAACCAACTCAATTTTCTTCACCGCAAAGAGGATAAAATATAGAATAAGAAATAAACCAAATTGAGTATGCTATACTAATCTTGTTTAAAAATTTTACATAAGTTTTTTTTCATAAAGAAGAATTACAACAGGCAAAGAAAATTAAGCATGCTATTATTATTATTTTTTTTAAATTAAGTTTGTAAAATCTAATATTATTATTTCACCAAACACTGTGTGCGTGTAATATTATATATTTGAAGGATGTAAATGTAATTTATTTATGTTGTAGTAGATTATGTAAAACAGCTAGCAATTTCCCGCGCGTAAACTCTAATAAAACATTAAAGAAGAGCATTATAAAGCAAAAACTCGTAAAGTACAGCATATATGGTAAAATTGACTGGTCAACAGGTTTTAAAGCCAAAACAACCGGCTTTAACAGCCTTCATTTTCAGAACTGATAAGACGACGACATTTGCATCCGACAGGTCGGTAATTGATCATATCACATGTGGCTGCAAGGTTAAACGGTGGTTGCTAGCCCGGCTGGAATAATACGGGAAGGAATTGAAGGGGAGGGGGATGACTGATAGGAAACTAAAAACACACAAATAACCAAGGGAAAGCAAATGAAGTAAATAAGACAGTGAATGAAGTAAAAAAGAACGGATGGAATAACAAAAAGACCCCCCCAACTTTCAGTCACTTGTATCCTTAGTTACCGACCTGTTGTGAAAAAGTGAAATCGCGCTTCGTGCAGGTGCTGAAGATGAAGATTGTTTTTGAAATAGACTCATTGTTTGGTTTTTGTATATATGCTGTATTTAACGAAGTTTTACTTCATCGTGCTATTATTGCAGCAGTTTGTGTACGATTATGTGATTGACCCCAATATTTAATGTATATTTTATCCGTATATTTTTCATTTATATTTCTATTATTGAAGGAAAGAATAATTTTGTATAATGTACATATGAAAAGAAAATTGGATAGTCGTCCATGAAAGATTTTACTTTATATCTATATTAGAATACAGGAATGTATTTTTCCTGAAAATGGAATATTGTATGTTGTTTGTTTGTAAGAATGGTTAATATGCATCTTAAATCGCTGTAAGAACTTTATAGATTTTAGCGCTTTTTCAGGATATCGGAACTATTCAAATTTTATTGAAACAAACATTTTTATACTTTACAATGATATACTGATTGAAACGTCGTGATTACTTTTCGACTGGTGAGAACTGATTGGTATAAAAATTGATAAAAATTCCTCTTAAACATTAAATAAATAATAAATTAGTTTAAAAAATGTCGGAACTTAACGAAGTCTTACTTTATCGTGCTATTATTGCAGCAGTTAGTGTACGATTATGTGATTGACCCCAATATTTAATGTATATTTTATCCGTATATTTTTCACTTATATTTCTACTATTGAAGGAAGGAATAATTTTGTATAATGTACATATGAAAAGAAAATTGGATAGTCGTCCAGTAAAGATTTTACTTTATATCTATATCAAATACAGGAATATATTTTTCCTGAAAATGGAATATTTTATATTGTTTGTTTGTAAGAATGGTTAATATGCATCTTAAATCGCTGTAAGAACTTTATAGATTTTAGCGCTTTTTCAGGAAATTATTGGAACTATTCAAATTTTATTGAAACAAACATTTTTCATACTTTACAATGACATACTGATTGAAACGTCGTGATTACTTTTCGACTGGTGAGAACTGATTGGTATAAAAATTGATAAAAATTCCTCTTAAACATTAAATAAATAATAAATTAGTTTAAAAAATGTCGGAACTGTCTCGGAACCAGTCCGGAAGTACTTTTGAATCAAATTACATACCCGCACATCACCAAGTTTCACGCTGCAGGAAGCAACACTGACTGACATATGCACATATATTGACTTTTATTATTTAAAATTAACTTTAATATGCTAAACACTGTGTTACTGTTTCTGTTCAAATAAGGAGCCAATTAAAAAAATACTAAACACCCCCTCTAATTCGCCCCCTTTCTCAGTGACCAATTTAGAGGTGGTTTAGTCTTAATATGTACACACATAGTGCTGGGCGACCGTCCAAATGGTTGCTCACGGCTTCGGATGAGTCGGACGGTCTGGGTCTTCAACACATAGTGCTGAACGGGTAGCTAGCTCCAAATCTTTGACAGAGCTCCAAATCTTCGACGAACGTTATGTTACTAGTAAGAGGTACCGGGACGACATATTGAAACCGCATGTTTGGCTTCGTAGTGGGTCCGCAATTCTTATTTATGGATTTTAATGCACGCAACACGGTTCTCAGCAAGTCGATGATATACATAATTTTTCAAAGTGAAGATATCCAGCAAATGCAGTGATCGTCGAAGTATGTGGATATAGATCCCACTGAGCATACATGGATGCTGTAGGTTAGATAATTGAATCGGATCAGGCTCCACCAAAAACAATTCTGAAGCTATTCATTGCTCTATCTCAAGAGTGGGAATTTTTTACACATCTCATGGACAACCTCACAAAGAGTCTGAAAAGTTGATGCGAGGCATGCGTGGCTGCAACAGCTGATCACATCCCTTAATAATGCTCATGTACAGAATTTGTTTCTGTTCATTAATACACGAAAAATAATCCCGTTTTGCCATTTCCTTAAATGCGTTTTCCGGGCATAATTTTCTTTTATTCTTGTTCTTTCTGTTATATTTTCAACCAACCCGGCCACTCAAATTGCTGCTCGTGCTCTAAGGTGAGTCGGGTGGTCTGGGTTTTCAACATGTATACCAAGATCTGTTCCATTCTATTCCGCCTTTTAGTTCTTGAAATATTCACACATATAACGACTGTTAAAATTTTGACCACCAGTGTTTCCTACTTTTCACTTGAATAAAAACCGAATTCAATTCCTTTTCCACAAACATAGAGTAAATTCATTTCAGTACAAATTAGGTTTTAAAATACATTTTGCATTTTAATATAATAAGTATTCCGTTAAATAACAATTCTTTGGTTTTACACATTAACAAAGTTTGGGTACTCATACTAGTTTTTTTTTATCTTCATATATATATATATATATATATATATATATATATATACATATATATATATATATATATATATATATATGTATATATATACATGTGTGTGTGTGTGTGTGTGAGACCAGAAATAGATCTCACATTTGATGAGACAATTTTATGTACAAATTTATTGTGGCCAAAGCGGCGAACAATACTTGTAGTCTAGCTGGCACCGAGTTTTATCACCCCGTCAACCTAAATGTCAGAAGACCATAAATTTAGGGGGCCATGACAGAGGGGCTGAGCTGGGCCTTACGAGATGTGGAATGGTTCCATTGGTTAAAAGAATAACCAATAAAAAAAGAAAATTGTTACGTCAAACTCAATGCGCCAAATGGGAGAAAAGGGGAAATTACCCTCCCCCTCCCGAGGGAACCACAACAGGTGACTCGAGAACGAGAGAAGACAATCATGAAGATTTGACTTAAGAAGGACGTGAGCAGATTTGTGCAACTTGTGCACATATAGCTTGTACATCATGACTCAAAGACTTCTGCAAATGTTCCAAAAATACTGGCTAGATCTATATAAGGTGGAGTGCAATCAGATGTACGAGAAGGAGCCAAACACCGCGAGTTATGGCGGTGCAAATAACTGTTGCAAGCATTTAATATATGATCAAAGCCCAAGACAGATTTGAAGGTATGTGCCCATTAACAATCACAGGTCATAGACACATGACAGTAATTTTAATAGTACTGGTCACATGTGTCCCCTCCGCCGCAATAATTAATGAGAAGAATTGTTGTAAATCATATAATTAATAATATGAATAATTGGTGTAATTAAATAATTTAGATTTGATGTTGTTAATAAATGTTTTATTGTTAAAGTTTAAATGGGACAGTCAATGAGTATTATAATAATTAATTATTTCTTTACAGAACTCACACGAAAGGTAAATAATTGGAGGGTATATAGCGGCACAACTAGCAATGTACGATTAAGTACTAAATCCACTATGTATGAATTAACGGCCATGTCAATCTTAATGAACTTTAAATTAAAAGTTTAACATTAAGCCTCTTTTTGAAATGTGTCCCACAATATATTTCAGATAATGTTTATGTTCACTCAGCAAGAAAATACGATAAAAGAAACCAAATTCTTCTAACAGAGTAAAAGTCCTAGATTTCGGTTGTACAAAATTTACTGAATGATGCAATTATATTTCGGTCTATCAAGATAAAATAGTTTAGTATTTATATTATTAAAATGGCATTGGTGAATATCTCTTATCACTTTTGAGAACACCATAATCATTTAAATGCATAAAACAAAGACAATAACATAATTTAAAAAAATCTGATGTGGGCAGCACATGAATTTCCTTATATAATGCAATGAATTTACTACTGTTACAATAAAAAAAAGGTTATTCTTATAGTAGATACCTATATTCTTTCCAAGACAATCAATTATCGTGAATTAGTCGTCAATTTCATTGATGTAGCTTCATTTTTATCCATTTGGCGAGATTTTCTTTAATTTGGCAATATTTAAAAAAGTCGCCAAGTTGGCAACATTCCGCCAAATTCGTCGCCAAAATCTCGCCAAGCGTTATGGACGGAGAGGTAAGTTATTCTTATAGCAGAAAAATGACTGTTGTCGTTCAAATACAAAAGTATTACTCAAAGTATCTTTTCTCATGAATGGAACGAGCTAGATCCACGAAAGTGGTGTAACGAAATTTATCGCATAATATTACATATGAAAAGTGAACATGTTTCTAAACAGTTAATATTTTTTTTAATTTAAGGGATTTATTGTTAATAAATATGCAATATCTCGAGAACGGTTCATTCTATAGCGTTCTAAAATTTATGTCAATCGTTTTCTAATAAAACATTACATAACAAATGACTATTTACGTAACTTTATAAAAGGTTTTAATTTTTAATGTTTTTTTTTTTAATTTCACTCGAAAACTTAGGGGGGGGGGGGGTTCTGAATATCCGATTGCATATGAAAACAATAGACTTCCAGTGTTCATGGTTTGTATATTTTGTACTAAATTTTGTTAGAATCGCTCCATTCGTTCGTCAGTTATCGTCTCCACACACTCACCCCCCTCCCCCACACACAGACATCATCTCAAAAACGCCTGATTCGTGTTCAGGTATGCTTGAAACGTGCTCTCCCGCCGAAAACTCGAATTCGAATATTCGACCCCGGCACAATACTTTACTTATAGATTATATGTATCTAAGGAAAGTAATTAAATTTGAATAGATTATATATATATATATATATATATATATATATATATATATATATGTGTGTGTGTGTGTGCGTGTGTGTGTATATATATAATATATACAATCTATTACATGTTATATTTAAATTGTCATTGTTTATATTGCATGCATTTAAAAGATCATTGTATTCTCAAAATATATAATGGAGTTTGGAATATATTTTTAAAAGGAAGTTTGAAAAGTATTAAATTTTCTGCTGGTTCCAATAAGCAACCATAAATTTATATTTCTGATATTATATTTCATGTATAAGCTCTCAATAAGGTAAACATGTTTGTCTGAGTACTATACAATCTTATGGTGCGGAAATAAACCCGTAAACCGAGAGGTAGATCGGGCCCCACTGCTGTTTGGGAGTACTATATAATCTCAAGTGCTTATCTCGAAACACAAATGTACCTCATTCTAAATTAAATTAAGCTGTAACATGCATCTGGAATTTGGCTGTGAATGCATCTAGACATTCAAGGAGTCCGCAGTGCTTCAAAACAATACACTACTTCCTTTCCGGCATAAACATATTAAACTACTCATTTTTTTTCATTTCAATCAGCAAAAATAACAGAGTAGAAGGAACTGAATATTTCTTTAAGCGGAATCACTGACGATACATCGAAATAATTTCTTAATTTCACTTGAAAAGTATTTACTGTTTGATGGATTTCCATTTCGGTTTTAATTATTTGTGCCATGATGGATTTCCATTTCGGTTTTAATTATTTGTGGCATAGAAATTTTATAACTCTAAATAAATAAGAATAAACTGAATAAGAATAAACTGAAAATAAGAATAAACTGAAACTTTATGTTAAAATAATATAGTTAAGGTTTTATGTACAATTAGAGCATGCAATTCCGTTTTAATTTCTCAATTGGGAGAGCGTCAGCTGGCCAATGCAAAGGTCCTTTGTTTGAATCTCGATTGTGGCAACAAGTTTCTTTAAAATGTCCTCTAAGCAAATTCCACCATTACTCTATTACAATATACGCGATATACCCATTCATTATATCCCCCATATTGTCAATGGTGTTACAGGTATCAAATCCCGAAAGATATTCGGCATAATTTTTTAGTCCGAATTATAATTGATATGTGAACCTGATTCCACACTGTATTTCGCCTGAAAACGGACGCTTTATATTTACTCGAAAATTATAAGATTTGCTGAACCACCTAAAAAAATTAAATATTAAAAACTAAAAAATAAAACTAAAATAATTCCGTTAAAAGCAGATTACAACAGATGAGCAATATTATCGTCATATTACGAATACGGAAAATATGCTTTTCTTCAAGGCCATAGGAAACGCAACTATCACTCTTTAGAACACCGTCGTCGATGTCGGCCGCCGTCGTTGTTTTCAACTGTAAAGATTGCTTTCCTTGTGTCCTGGCGAAAAGTATGTCTTTTTATCTTTGAAACCGGTCGATACTAATATTTTTGTGTTGAATGCTACTTTTATGAAGTGATTTTACTTTTATTGCCTTAGCAGCAGTTTTAAGTATACGTAATTGTTATATTCCTGAAAGTTCTTCCTTTCTATTAAGTTTCAAGTTTATGTCACTTGAGATAGTTCCCCATTACTCGGCAAATCAAGCAATTTCGTGTTCCGCATCCCTGAAATAACACAGGGAATGTATCATTTTCTTCATTTTTTCCATTTCAATTCTTTTAATACACCAAATTTCAAATATCGATCTGGTTGCAGTACCTTTTAGTGATCAATTCATAATTTAAACATTCTAATGTGCAACACACCCTTCAACATTTTTTAATTCTATTTTTACCGATGGATTTTTCGGACCTATTCATTGTATTTAAATTTCTATTTACCTAAAAAGAAGACGATTTTCACTTATATTCGGTAGGTCGAACATTTTTGTAAGTTATACCTTAAAAACAACAATAAATATTGGAAGAGTGTAATTTTTCTCAGTCTTACTATCAAATTATTTTCCATCGACAGTATAACTGAGAAAAAAAGATAGCGTCTAACATTAACATGGTTAACAAAACATTTTCTTGTGCGGCACCCCAAAAATAGCAAATATTTAAAATCAGCAATTTTCTTTCTTATTATATATACTTATTATATACATACGCATACACACACACACACACACATATATATATATATATATATATATATATATATATATATATATATATATATATATATACTATTGCGAAGCGAAAATATAGTTTTTTCAGACATAATTGCAAAGAAATTAAAATCCTATTCCACAAACACAAAAATGCTATATTCAAAATAAGTTTACTTTCATGCTGGATTTACAATTCTGAATACCTTAAGCAATTCGTAGAATAAATCTTTGTTCATCATAACTACATACACACGGCCTCTTTCTTCTTCAGACAAGTTTAAGAGAATATTTTGTCCGTCCAAATATGAAATTAGAGAAAAAGAAACTAAATTCTTTTCACAGCGAACTCTTCACCGAGGCTTTGAAAATAGTCCGTACTGATAATTGAAATACATTTACTGCGTATCACATTATTTTTTGTTCTTATTAGATAAGATACAGTGAGATATTCAAAATTGTATCGATATATATTTTAACTTTAAAAATACACACAAAAGCATAGATAATGCTCTCTTCGATCTTGCATTTAACTCAAAAAATATCAATTTTAAATACATTTTATTTACACTTATGCAGATCAGAACAATATTTGTATGTATAAACAATAATGTAAAATAATAATTTTATTAAGGAACCTTCAGGTTGTGTTGAGCTGTGTATACATTTTATTTATGACGGAACTCTTAAGCATTTCCTTATTCTTTTGCACGCGCTTCCGAGAGTCAGCCAATTTTTTGGAAATACCGGAAGTCATAGCCAAAGTGGAAATCCTTAGTGAACACTAACGGTTAAACGAGTCATACTTAATATAGAGTGACTTTTAATCTAAATGTTCACTGTAATCAAATAATAATATATAAATATAATTATATATATCTTATGTTCACTGTAAACAAATAAACAATTATGTTGTTGCACTTTTAACCATATACAAATGTACAGCACTGTATAGTAGGCATTACAACCCGTTCTTGATATATTACGGATTTTATTATTTTTTTCTAGGAAAAGCGATATCTCTCGAAATACACAACCGAATTATAATGACATTTAGTACGCTTTGAACATCAAAAATATTTTTTAGTTTTCAGCAAGGTGCGTGTATGAATACATAAATGCTCTCATTTATGACAAAGTTTTTCCTACAATAACGATAATTTATTGACCCCTATGAAAATTCACATGATCAACACATCATCTTTAAAATAATAATAAGAGTATGAAGGGGTTTTTAAATCCCTTTCGTTAGAAAATGAATTATTTATTTCTCCAAAACGTCCATATTAGAATAAAATTTCAGAACTGTTAACCCCATTTCTCTCACACCAGGCTATAGTCCCCCTTTTATAGATAATAGCTACGCTTGTGAGAAAATATACAACTGTACTCAAAACAGAAATGAACTTGATTTTGCAAAACACAATAGAATATCCTGCCTAAAAAAATGAATTAAAACCTAAAAAGTATTGTGTAGTTTATAAAGAACTTTAATCAAGTACGTAAAGTCTAGCACAATACATTTTACGCATTTATTATACATTTTAAACTCCTTCTGTAAGTGATTTTATTTTCGAAAGTAATTTCAGGAATTTATTTTTCGTTAACTCAAGCAAGAAAATGGGGAATAAGAGCAATTTTTATTTCTTATTTCATCTCCCCTGGGACTTTAAAAATCTGTCTCTAGTTTCACTTGAAGTACCTCAACTGTATGATGGAATTCCTTTTCTTTGTGAGTTTACAGGGCTTGACTTTTGAAAGCAGTCGTTTATTTTTGCATCTTATTGTAAATTAAATTTTCGAGTCTCTCTCAGTTACTTCATCAATTTACTTTATCAATTTACTTCTTCAATTTACTCCATATTGATTGAAAAATGATTTATATAATTTACACTGAAAATGAGTATTTTAAAATGTTCTCACTCAGATTAAGATGAAAATAGCAGTTCATACTGCAACTGTTTTATACTATGTAATATAGAGAAAATATTGTTTTCACAAAAATATTCGAATTTGAGATTTCAATGCCAATATATGTTTTAAAAGCTCCTGAACACGTTTTGAGTATTTTTGGAGTGATGTCCGTTTGTTTGTGTATGATCGATTTGTTGTGTGCACGATAATGGCCAAAAACATTAACAAATTTTCACGAAACTTTATATTCTGCTTTATTATAAAAAATCATGGAACTAGATTGATTTTTGTAATTGACATTTATTCGATTGTGTTATATTACTTTCCTTATATACATAGTATAATGTATAAGGAAAGTATTGTGACGGGGTCGAAAAATCAAATTCGAGTTTTCAACAGGAGAATACTATTTAATCAACCCTGAACACGAATCAGACATCCCTGAACACAATTCAGACATCCCTGAATACGAATCAGACTTCCCTGAACACGAATCAGACGTTTTTGAGAAGATGTTTGTGTGTGTGTGTGTGTGCGTGTGTGTGTGTGTGTGCGTGTGTGTGTGGGTGTGTCTGTCTGTCTGTGTGTCTGTGTGTGTGTGTGTGCTTCAGTGATTCTGTGCAGACATAATCTCACGACAGAATGAATCGATTCGAACTAAGTTTAGCACAAAAATTACAATCCGTGAATACTGGAAGCCTATTGCTTTAAAACGCAATCAAATATGCTGAACCCCCACTAAATTTTTGAGTGATATTTTAAAAAATCATCAAAAAAATCAATACATTTTATAAAGTTACACAAATAGTCATTTTTATGGGATTTTTCATTAGAAAACGATTGATATAAATTTTAGATCGCTAGCATGAAACATTCTTGAGATATTGCACATTTTTAAAATACATTTAACAAAAAATCACATAAAATAAAAAAATATTAACTACTGTGAAATATGTTCACTTGTCATGTACAACATCATGCGATAAATTTGGACACATCATTCTCATGGATCTAGATCGTTCCATTCATGAAGAAATTTTTGGGTCTTCGAAAACTTTTGGTAATACTTTTGCAGTTAGACACCAGTAGTCAATTATCTGCTATAAGAATAACTTATTTCTCTATCCATAACGCTTGGCGAGAATTTGCCGACGAATTTGGAGGAATATCGCCAACTTGGCGACTTTTGAAATATTGCCAAATTGACGAAAAAGGCGCCAAATAGATAATAAATGGCTCAAGATAATCGAAAATGACGACTAATTGACGAAAATGCAATATCTCGGAAAGAATATAAGAATCTACTAATACTATAAGAATAACCAATGTTTCCGTCCATAACATTTTGAATAAAATATTTTTGACGAATTTTTCGGAACATCTCCAGCTTCGTGACTTTTTAACTGCTGTTAAATTGAAGAAAATGTCACCCAATTACTAAATACTTATGACATAATCATACATAAGAAAGTTTATTTATGGCTCAATGATGACAAAACTCTATAGTTTCAATCATTGAAAATTAGCCGAGATACAATTTTTGTTCTTGACGCCATTGGTAGCTACGGGGGGGGGGGGGGCAAGTAACGTTGTCAAGTATGATATCAGTCGAAATACTTTCTCAATCTCTTTAAAGCATATGGAAACACGATATAATTGTATTCACTTGAATCCAGGATACCGATTTTTCTACTTGTTATCTTATAAAATTTGAAAAATGATACCACAAGTTAATTATGGTATGAAAAATTCGAGTTGTGCTACTCTCCAGTTAATTTTAAGTAAGGGAATAATGTCAGTAAATAGTTCATGACTTAAATTTATTTTTATCGAGCTTCATGACGTGATATTTGAGAACGATGCATATCTTGCTAGAAATGTATTTGAAATATTATTTCTCGTCACTGTCTAACGTCAATCCGTCTACGATTACTTACGTGCTTATAATAAAATATATATTACTAATTTTATTGCACAAGCATAATATTTCTTTTAACGCTTTTCTGGTTCCTTATTAGAGACAAAATATCTACTAGACTGTAAAATAGTATTCTAAAAGTTATTTTGCATAAAAATGAAAGTTCAGGATAGTCACTTGTTTTCTTTTAGGAAATTCAAAATTTTCTAAACTATGATAACATTTAATGAAATTTAATAGAGATATTATCAAACATGCTATTTATTGATAGCTTTCTGCTAAATGCAAGGTTCTCCTGAGGTGTAGTGATCATTATCTTGTCTTCCAATCCACACAAGTCAAATTGGAATCCCGGTTATGAGTAGAGAGTGTTCTATATATTGTTGGCAGCCTCAGTCACAACCATTGGCGCAAGTACTCATGCAGTAACTGACGGAGTACCACCACCCCTTGATCCCCTTTATAAAATAGGGGTGGTTATAAAGGAATTGTAATCCATACCGTAATTTTGTGTGTAACATCTTTTATTGACGCACTGTAAGATGGGTTCAATCGGAAACCATGCTTTCGTGGAGAAGTTGTGAATAATTTAATAAAATAGTCAATTATCTTGAGCTGTATCTAATCGTTCTATGCCAGAAATATAAGCCAAATGTATTGTGCTATTCAGTGGAGTAGATGCATGTATAACTACTCCGGCCGATCCGGTGGTCGAGCGGTTAGGGGCATGCGTTTCCGGCTGATCGCTGGATTGCCGGGTTGAGGGTTCAAATCGCGCCAGCGGGCATGGATGTTGTCATGTCGAGGCCAAGTCAGACTTCCGCCTTTGGGGGAACCTCTAAAAAAGTGAAGCTGCAAATCTCCTCCCCTTCACCATGGGGAACCCTGGGAGGTCTTGTGGACGTGTTGCGTAGACGCTCCTTCACCACGGGGGAATTAGTAACGAACGAATAACTACTCCGAGTGTGTAGTTGCGCTTCTTACCACTTCTTGAAATATAAGTATATTTATAAGCACAAAAAGCGACCGATAGTGTAGAGAACGAGTAGATGCAGATAATGTGTATGTATAGTAAATACATAACAGCAAATGCGTTGAATTGTGCGAGGCACCATATATTGAACTTTAAGTTACAGGCGACCAATCGTGCGGAGAATGATTTAGACATTTGTAAAGCTAATGTATTAGTATTAGCTGCACAAGCGCGCTGTTTGTATTAGCTGCACAAGCGCGCATATATAAGACTGTGCAAAGAACCATACATTGGAATATATGTATATTTATTTCTACGTGCATGCATGCATGTCATGTTCATCTTAGTGTAAATTTGAATGCATGCGCTTGAGAGAAACTGCGGCCACGAAATCATAAAAACATTGAGATATTCGTATAAAACTTGTAAAGAGTATACATTTCTTTGAATTCTAAATATCTCTCGATTTCATATGCCATAAAATATTCTGAAGAATCCCAAATTTTAGACTTTTTTTGCTTTAAATTTTTAAAAGTATTGGCAGGCAAAGAAAAAGTCAAAGTTACATAATGTATGTATTTTTAACACTTTAATCAGAAGTCAAAAGGCACTAATTTTAAAACACTGGCACAAACGGTTTTCACAGTATTGTAGTATTTTGGATTTTTAAAAATTATGTTAAAGCTTGGAAACTAATTAAATATGATTAACTATACTATTTATATGGCAGAGCATGCAGCAAATCGGACTCCGACTAAGTATCGACGTATTACAATATTTATGTAGTTGTATTAACTGTATAGAAACGTATTGTAATACGCAACTCCGACGTATTACAATATTTATGTAACTGTATCAACTGTATAGAAACAAGAACAAAATAACCAGAAACGACAAATATTAGTGAACGCAATAACAGTAATTTGAGAATTTTTTCTTTCTATTGCAGTAGCATATATTAAGTTCACTTACTATAATACTCCTTGCAAAGCCTACATGAAAGCACTAAAGAATAAAAGGATAGGCCAAAATAAACCTACTAAGATTCATGTATTATTACTATACATTGAATAGGAGTACATCAAGGATTCTAATGTATTCACGCATCAATTATTCTACCAAAAATTTGAATTTAAAATGTTTAGTATTTACAGTACAATAACCTCAATGCACCCTCCAGCCATCGAATGAATTGTACGGAATCTGACAAAAATATATATAAATTTTGTTTTGGAAGCATTGAATATGTTATTGCTTGAATTTTATTTTAAAACTCAACTTTCAGTTTTTCCCAATGTAGTATGTTTGTTCTCTCTGAATAACTTATCCTTTAATTGACCTCCAAAGAAAAGGTCACTATTTGGAGTTTGATGATGCCAGTCGGTCTGATGCTGCCAGTCGGCCAGACGATGCCAGTCGATCTGATGATGTCAGGCTATATGCCAGTCTGTGCCACTCCCATAATGCCTGGGACAATGCACAGATAACATGATCGCTAAATTTTTCATTCAGGTGTTAGCTGAGGCCGTGCTATTTCCAGAACAAAGCAGTGTTGCTGTAGCTGATCACTAATTGTCTTGGACAAAACGTTGAGCTCATCAAAGATTACAAGGTATTGTAAACATTTGTCAGTTCCAACAACGTGTGGAGAGCAAAAACTATAAGAAGCGAAAAAAAACATGCGGTCGAATAGTTAGAATATAGCAGTAAAATTTTCATAATATTTACATATAAATTATGGTAATATATATGTTTAAATTTTGTAGATAATTTTAGCTCTGTGCGAGTGCTGTTAATCTGTTTATTTATTAAATAGCACATTTAACGATGTTGGCACGATGACTAGATGGTTTCTAACCAGGATCTATAAAGTATGAATCTAACTTCTTTACACAAACTTTAATGAGAGATAAGAGACAGTAAAATAAGCATTTTTATTAATAAATATAGTACGTCCTCAGACGTCAAACTTTAGTGCTTGGGGATGCTATTTTTTGCAATCGGCAATCATAACATGGACTTTATACTTATAAAATATAGTATTTCACGAGTATTAAGATGGCGAACATGCACCTGGGCCGAGATAGCGCAGTAGTTATGACATTCGTATGAAGAAGGCTCGTGTTCGATCATTAATGTCACCCGAAACTATATCCGTGTGTATGATAAAAAGGGACACGTTTAATCTCCGTAGGTACGGTAAATCGGTAAATCCGAAAATACACCCAAGATATGATGAGCTAGGGGGATGGCGGTTCGGTCCCAGTAGTTTCCACCCCTATTGTGTGCAGTCTGAAGTGGGTGATTCTCTCCGGGCGTCTAATCAGGCACTTTTACATTTGGTTAAGTCGAACGGTTTTTGTAGCATCGCTGACAAGCATTTAGCCTTTGAGAATGCTGATAAAAATGGAATAGCTGCTGTAAGATTATACTGATAATTGTATAGCAGTAATTCCATATTCACTCTCCCTATACTCTAGATACATGTCAGTCACCTCAACAGTCGTAAAATGCACATGTTATATGTATAAAGGCGGAGTTAAGAATAATGATGGCGACAGCTAGCTAGTAGCCGCCACAATGGCGTCCTCTAGTGTCAAAAGGTGATGTCTCCGAACATACGTTCCTTAACGAAAAAGGTTTGTTTCAGTGTTTCATATCTCACATTAAATTTGTAGACATCGTTTAGTATAACCCTATATTAAAATATTAAAAGTTGAATTTAAATTTAAGAAATAATAAAGTTTTTATTGAAATATGGAATTGAAATATGCATTGTAGAATTTTAAATTTCAGTTTTAGGATCCAATTGATCGGAACTAAGTCCGCCTGATAAAACCTAAAATAGTTTAATTCATTAATTACATTTTTAATAGAAATATCATAATTTTCCGTAAATATTCTACTGTCAAGAGACATTAACAAAAATATGTATATAAATATTACAAATATATTTTTATGACACCAAAAGCAAATGCGACACTTTTGAATGCAACTCAATGTGAAAAACATTATGCTGCGAAACTTGTACCTCATTATTTGGCTGTGAAATATGGAAAATCATTGTCGAATTTTAATTTTCAGTTGTAGGATTCAATTGATTGGAACGTAGTCTGCCTGATAAGATCTAAAATAGTTTAATCCATTAATTACATTTTTAATAGAAATATCATAATTTTCCGTAAATATTCTATTGTCAAGAGACATTAACAAATATATGTATACACATACTACAAATATATTGTTATGCCACCAAACGCAAAAGCGAAACTTTTAAATGCAAACTCAATGAGAAAAATGTTATGCTGCGAATCTTGTACCTCATTATTTGGCTGCGAAAAAGAAAATATATTACGGATTGTAGTGAAAGTCATGCACTGATCACAACAGATTTGTTTATATATTATTGCATTTGAAAAACTAGAATTAAAATACATTTAATTTTTCGTTATTACTATTATTTGCAATACATGGTTTTATAAGCGAATCCCTAAGAGTACAATAAAGTTCTTTTTGTTGGTCATTTTATTTTGTAGCATTTATCATAGAGTTCGGATAAGGTATAAAGCTTTCATGAGACAATAACTTAAATATATATTTGAGCTCTGGATTTATATCGTTTGGCTAGAAAAGCAGATTGTTGAAATGCAGTACCACCCATATAATGTCAGAGATAGGGAGCAGATGTTTTCACAAAACATAGAGCTGTAACGGATAAAGATGTTTCAAAGCATATGTATGTGGGCTGAATTTATTTGAAGTATATGCGGCTATTTTTGTGTTTTTATTTTGAAAAGAGAATGAAAGCTTTATAATTACATAATGGAGAACATAAGAATGTCCATTAGAACTTGAATAATATATTATTGAAATAATAGTTGCATAAAATATGTATTTATTATAAGAAAACAAAAACATTTGTAAGTTTGTAAGTATGTTATTGAAAAATTCGGAGGAATCAGCAGTCCTTAATGGGAAGTAAGATTAATGATAATTCTGATAAATCGAGGGTGGTTCAAAAAGTAAGGTAACAAGTCCTGTGAGAGAAAAGGTTTATTCACGAAATCAAAGACATGCACAAAGTTAGCAAGGCACTGGTACATAATATTTTTCCACAAATTCACCATGGTTATAGAAGCATTTGTTCCATCGGTGAACCAATCTATCAAAGCCGGCATAGAAGAAATCAGGGTCCAGGTCGCGGAGTGACTCAACGACGGCTTCCTGAACTTCGGCATCAGTTGTGAAACGGCGACCTGCCAGATGCTTCTTCAACGGTCCGAAGAGATGAAAATCGCTTGGTGCGACATCCGGGCTGTAGGGTGGATGTTCCAGTACGTTCCATCGAAACCGCTGTGCCAAATCACATGTAACCAAGGCAGTATGCGATCGGGCCTTGTCGTGCAACAACACAACACATTATCTAGATATGGAATTTAAATCGCACGCCAAATTCGTGCACCCGTGAGAGCTCTTGTTACCTTACTTTCTGAACCACCTATATATATATATATATATATATATATATATATATATATATATATATATACAAATACAAAATTAGCGCTTTGGCATGCGATAATTAGCTGAATATTTCAGAAATGAAGCTGGAATTTTCATAAACGCCTGTAGTTGCGGCTTTTTTAATAGTTTGCTAAAATTATCAACAAAGTAGCTAAAAAAATCTGATCGGCAACACATAACTTTCCTTATTATAATGAATTTACAACTTTTACAGTAAAAAAAATAGGTTTTTCTTATAGTAGATACTTATATTCTTTCCAAGATATTGAATTTTCGACAATTAGTCGCCATTTTCGTTGATTTAGCGTCATTTTCATACATTTGGAAAGATTTTCGTTAATTTGGCAACATTTCAAAAAGTCGCCAAGTTGGCGACATTACGCCAAATTCGTCGCCAAAATCTCGCCAAGCGTTATGGACGAAGAAATAAGTTATTCTTACAGCAGACAAATGACTATTGGCGTTCAAATAAAAACGTATTACTCAAAGTATATTTTTTCATGAATGGAACGAGCTAGATCCACGAGAATAATGTCACTCAATTTATTGCATGGTAATACATATGAAAAGTGAGCATGTTTCTCAATAGGAAATATTTTTTTTCATTTTATATGACATTTTAATAATTTTTTTGAAAAATGTGCAATATCTCGAGAACGGTTCATGTTAGCGTTCTAAAATTTATGCCAATCGTTTTATAATGGAAAATTACATACGAAATGTCTATTTGCGTAACTTTATTAGTGGTTTTGATTTTTTGACGATTTTATCAAAATTTCATTCGAAAATTTAGGAAGGTTCTAAACATTCGATTGCGTATAAAAACAATAGGCTTCCAGTGTTTACGGATTGTGATTTTTGTACCAAATTTGGTTCGAATCGGTTAATTCGTTCGTCAGTTATCGTCTCCACAGACTCACTGACACGCACACACACACACACACACACACACGCACACATACTTTCACACACACACACACTGACATCACTTCAAAAATGTTTGATTCGTGATCAGGGATGCTTGAAACGTGCTCTTCCGTCAAAAACTCGAATTCGAATTTTCGACCCCGTCACAATACTTTCCTTATACATTATGTATATAAGGAAAGTAAAAATGAGGAAGGGTTGCGAAATGTCTTGCAGTATACTTTAATAAAATAGCTATGGCATATATCAAAACTATTAATATATGAGTCTGATGTTCCACAGCAAAGTAGAATGAAACTGCGTATTTAATTTATTGCATCCAAATTTATTACTTTCCTTATATACATAATGTATAAGGAAAGTATTGTGACGGGGTCGAAAATTCGAATTCGAGTTTTCGACGGGAGAGCACGTTTCAAGCATCCCTGATCACGAATCAAACATTTTTGAAGTGATGTCTGTGTGTGTGTATGTGTATGTGTGTGTGTGTGTGTGTGTGTGTGTGTGTGTGTGTGTGTGAAAGTATGTGTGTGTGTCAGTGAGCCTGTGGAGACGATAACTGACGAACGAATGGACCGATTCAAACCAAAATTGGTACGAAAATCACAATCCGTAAACACTGGAAGCCTATTGTTTTTATACGTAATCGAATGTTCAGAACCCCCCTAAATTTTCGAATGAAATTTTGAAAAAATCGTCAAAAAATCAAAACCGCTAATAAAGTTGCGCAAATAGACATTCCTTGTGTAATTTTTCATTAGAAAACGATTGGCATTAATTTTAGAACGCTAACATGAACCGTTCTCGAGATATTGTACATTTTTCAAAAAAATTATGAAAAAGTCACATAAAAAAAAATTCATATTGAGAAGCATGTTCACTTTTCATATGTAATACTATGCGATAAATTGAATGATATCATTCTCGTGGATCTAGCTCGTTCCATTCATGAAAAAATATACTTCGAATAATACTTTTGTATTTGAACGCCAATAGTCATTTATCTGCTGTAAGAATAACTTTTTTCTTAGTGCATAACGCTTGGCAAGATTTTGGCGACGAATTTGGCGGAATGTCGCCAACTTGGCGACTTTTTGAAATGTTCACAAATTAAGGAAAATCTCGCCAAATTGATAAAAATGAAGCTAAATCAATGAAAATGACGACTAATTGTCGAAAATTCAATATCTTGGAAAGAATATTAGTATCTACTATAAGAAAAATCTATTTTTTACTGTAAAAGTAGTAAATTCATTACATTATATAAGGAAAGTCATGTGTTGCCCACATCAGATTTTTTTTTACATATTATTATATTCTATTTTACGAAATTGAATCAATTATTGCAGATGAGAATCGTCTCGCGAAATAAAAGTATATGTCTGATGACATGACATGAGAAATATGCTTTCAGAAAAAAACATAACACATTTTTTTACTTTCCTTATATACATAATGTATAAGGAAAGTATTGTGACAGGGTCGAAAATTCGAATTCGAGTTTTCGACTGGAGAGCACATTTCAAGCATCCCTGATCACGAATCAAACATTTTTGGAGTGATGTCTGTGTGTGTGTGTGTGTGTCAGTGAGTTTGTGGAGACGATAACTGACGAGCGAATGGACCAATTCGAACCAAATTTGGTACAAAATCACAATTCGTAAACACTGGAAGCTTATTGTTTTTATACGCAATCGAATTTTCAGAACCCCCTAAATTTTGGAATGAAATTTTGAAAAAATCTTCAAAAAATCAAAACCGCTAGTAAAGTTACGCAAATAGACATTTCGTATGTACTTTTTCATTAGAAAACGATTGGCATAAATTTTAGAACGCTAACATGAACCGTTCTCGAGATATTGCATATTTGTATAAAACATTATCAAAAAGTCATATAAAATAAAAAAAAAATATTTCCTATTGAGAAACATGTTCACTTTTCATATGTAATACCATACGATAAATTTAGTGACATCATTCTCGTGGATCTAGCTCGTTCCATTCATGAAAAAATATTCTTTGAGTAATACGTTTGTATTTGAACTCCAATAATCATTTGTCTGTTGTAAGAATAACATATTTCTTCGTCCATAACGCTTGGCGAGATTTTGGCGACGAATTTGGCGAAATGTCGCCAACTTGGCGACCTTTTGAAATGTTGCCAAATTAACGAAAAACTCGCCAAATGGATAAAAATGACGCTAAATCAATGAAAATGACGACTAATTGTCGAAAAGTCAATATCTTGGAAGGAATATTAGTATCTACTATAAAAAAAACCCTACTTTTTTACTGTAAAAGTAGTAAATTCATTACATTATATAAGAAAAGGCATGTGTTGCCCACATCAGATTTTTTTCTTAATAATGACCAATATTAATGTTTTTCAAATAAACTTTTATAAAAGTAAACCCGCCACAGCATTAGCTGCTAAAACTATTAATGCATTAAAAAAATCTGATGTGGGCAGCACATGACTTTCCTTATATAATACAATGAATTTACTACTTTTACAGTAAAAAAGAAAAGAATATTTTTATAGTTGTTATTTATATTTTTTCCAAGATATTGAATTTTCGTCAATGAGTCGTTATTTTCCATGTCGTCACCATCAATGAGTCACCATTGATTTAGAGTCATTATTATCCATTTGGCGAGATTTCAGTTACATTCCACCAAATTCTACTACATTCCACCAAATTCGTCGCCAAAAATCTCGCCAAGCGTTATGGACGAAGAAATAAATTATTCTTACAGCAGATAATTGACTATTGGCGTTCAAATACAAAAGTATTACTCAAAGTATCTTTTTTCATTTATGGAAGGAGCTAGATCCACAAGAATGATGTCACCAAATGTATCGCATGATATTACATATGAAAAGTGAACATGTTTCTCATCAGTTAATATTTGTTTTTAATTTATGGGTTTTTTGATAAATTCATTTGAAAAATGTGCAACATCTCGAGAACGGTTCATGTTAGCGTTCTAAAAGTTAAGTCAATCGCTTTCTAATGAAAATTACATAAAAAATGTCTATTTGCGTAACTTTATTAGCGGTTTTGGTTTTTTGACGATTTTTTCAACATTTCACTCGAAAATTTAGGGGGGTTCTGAACATTCGATTGCGTATTAAAACAATAGACTTCTAGTGTTTACGGATTTTTACTTTTGTACCAAATTTCATTCGAATCGGTCAATTCGCTCGTCAGTTATCATCTCCACAGTCTCACTGACACGCACACACACAGACATCATTTCAAAAGTGTTTGATTCGTGATCAGGGATGCTTGAAACGTGATTTCCCGTCGAAAACTCGAATTCGAATTTTCGACCCCGTCACAATACTTTCCTTATACATTATGTATATAAGAAAAGTAATAAAGGCGAGCTGAAAATATAAATTAATTTTTCTTTACCAATAAAATATATTATTTATTTTTATCAATCCATTGTTTATATTAGTAGTACTTCCCCCAAAATATTTTTAATCGGTTTCTAATAAAGTAGCTCATCAATATTTATTGATTTTTTAAAAAAAATTCTATAGCAAATGGATCCGTTTACTCATCAAGCAATCAAGAAAATTATTAACAAATGAGCCAACGCTTCCAACTTAAATTCTGAAAATATTATAATAGCCAAGATTCTAATGCACATGGTACTCTATGAGTTTATTCATATGCAGATAGAGGAGAATAATATATGTGCTTATCCCAATTTAATGGGGATAAATAGAGTGAAACCCTTAACCATCATTTGCAACTACAACTTGACAAGTTTGGACGGGTTTAACGTTATCGTCACCAATAGGATACCGACTAATAGAAAACTGGGAAGTTTCTGAAAATTATGTCCTACTGATTATAATTATATACATTTTTTTGTCAATTTGAGGTCAAATATTGAAATCCAAAATTGACAATATATTGAACTAAAAATATATCTTAAATTCTTAAACACATATTCAACACAATTTAAAATTTTGAAAACAGATATGTACAATACTCTCAAAAACGAAACGTGCCAGCTATGAACAATAAGCGAGAATTTGCAGATCTTTGAAAGTTCTGCAAGTGTATATAATTGGATTTTGGATTCGCCTCGTAGTTTTTGAAGTATAGTGGCTATAATTTGAATATTTCAGTATTTTAACCTGGATTTTCCGGTTTTAAATATTTAAATTTCGCAGCCCGATGTTTTTGCATAATTCTTGGTAAAATAGTGGGGAACAAACATGATATAATTTTTTTGTTTAAAAAATTAAATGATTTAACATGGAGAATAAATTTTTGGATAATTCTAAAGGTGTTTAATGTTTTCTGAGGTTTGAACAGAAAATATCGAAATATAATTACTGAAACGCATTTTAAAGTACGTGTTTATGTGACACCGGGAAAGTTTATAAGTTAACGTTAATCTATAATATCGTCAGATATATAGTATTAATTTAATTTATATACATTCAAGCATGTTAGTAAAAAAAAAAATATTTTGAAGTGAAACCAGGTCGGAGTATCCAGATTAAATCGGGATAAAAACTGAAAGTGATAGCTAGGCATAAGCAGTTGGAAAGTAATTTGTAAGGCTTTGAAGGAATATAAATGAAAAAATCGAATAAACTTATAAAACGTTATCGAACTTTCGCCTTACAAAATATTATTCACGAAACCCATTTTGACTCCACCGGACTGGAGTTTTTGTTTTTAAATTCCGCTGTTTTTTATCTACAATTTGATATATCTGAGTCCCCTTTAATGCAAATAACGTGAACTATTCACTTGCATATTTGAACCCATTTTCTTTAATGGAGCCTGCTCGCATGATAAATAAACACGCTTCAGGATTTATATTACTCCCCTCTGAACCCTGACGCTAACTTAGGACGTATCAAGCCCTTCATGGTACTTTTGAATTATATGGGGCATAATTCATATGGGACATTTGAATTATTTGGGCAGCTAAACGAGATCTCAGAATCCAAATCCTTGTCTAGGCAAAGTTCCCAGAGCAATGCATCAAGACAAAGGTGGTACTATTTATTTATTTATTTTTAGCACTTCCAAGTATTTTCAGTACTTTTATATAGACCTTTTCAAAGGAGCTTATTTTGAATGTACCAAGCCCGCGTTGTATAATTAGCATGGTTGCGCATGGATAAAATTGAGCTCAAGAATGATTTTATTTCAAAACTTGCAATTTAGAAGTTGAGTTGCGTTCTGTATTATTTACATAGCGGATGATTATTTAGTACCCGGACAACGCCAGGTAATTCGGCTCTAGTGCATTGTATTTGATATAAAATATTAAATTATAGTTAGAGTTTGCATTAGTTTTTATTCACATTTTTTTTGCTGGGTGATTTTTACGCAAACTATAAGGGAACTGAAGATAAAATCAAGATGTTTTACTGCTGCAATGGGTATATTTCTGTTGTTATTGTTGTTGAGACCCAGACCGTCCGACCTACCAGAAAGGTGTAAGTTAACTGTTTGGACGGCCGGGAAGTGCCACCCAATTTAGACAGGAACCCTGTGGGAGAGGCATCCACAGGAACCATACCCTCCTTCCCCTAATACCAACCTCTCGGAAGAACTTACGGACCCACATGTTTAACGTGATCGTACTGCGCGTGAATACAGCGGCAGATGTGGCAGTGGCTGGAATCGTATCCGGGCCTTCCGAGTGCAATTCCTGCGCGATAACTTCTGGGCTACCGCGCCCTGGGTTTATTTGTGTGAAAACAATTATACAACTGTCGAAATATTCAAATCTTATAATTTAATTTCCCACAAACTCTTATATAAGCTCTAAATTCTAGAGGCAAGTGTAAGATTGACCTCAAATTTATAAGAACATATATTCATCTGAGTAGCTTAATGGATAAAGAATCTTGTAGCTAGTCATATATGTGTGATTTTCTTAGCTGATACATTGATTCCTTACAATGGCGATGAAATAACATAATTCAGCAGATGGCTGAAAAATAATAATACCAAACTGTCTCCTGGATCCTACAAGTATTGGAAGTAATATGGAGTCTATGGAGTTTGAGATCATGTCTTTTGATAATTCAAGAAGGTATATATTTTTGGGATAATATATTTTTATAATTCGAAAAAAGAATGAAATATATAGGGTCATAATATAGGGTTAAAAAACATATTACCGCAACATATTACCCCCAGTTGGATTTGGAACCATGGATCCCGGTATTTTCTCAATTGAGCTACTCGAACAAAATTGGAGGCTCTTATTTTTGAAGTTGACAGCGAAATTAAGGTCCGTTTTGCTTCGCAATATGACTGACAAGCTCCTATTTTTACCTTCTTGAAGTTACTTTCATCCTTCAGGTTAGCCTTTTGTGTGGATATTGCCCTCTTCGTTGTTGAAATCTGCGCTCAGTATTCAGTGACATTTGAATCCGAGATAGACTCACTAGGATCACTGTCAGACCCCTTACATCATTTCTCTCATCTATTGGGATAATTTGTTCAGGAGATAATGTAATGAACATTACCGTCCCAGCCGGGTTTAAATAATGGATTTTCACATTGACCAACCGAAGTTTTACCAGTTTAGCTACTGGGACTGAATTGCAAGCTCTTATCGTTGGAGTGGACTCTGGAATAGTGCAACTCAAAGAGATATTACAGTTTAATAGCTGAATAAATCCATCGTCCAACTAGTTTGATACCGGTGATTCGATATCTTGCTCAGACATGCATTCTTTATAAAAGACATTTCTGTTATGTGAATTGTTGCGCTAACTATAAGAAGATGAACTGTGCAAATAAAAATTAAATACATACATATATATATATATATATATATATATATATATATATATATATATATATATATATATATATATAATAAGGAAAAATGATATTGAAAATGGAATAATAGAATTAGACGTTGTGTGTTTACGGGGTTGTAGAGAGGTCAAGGGGGGTTACGACCCCTTTTCCTGGTTTAAGCATGCTTTTAATCCTAGGAAACATTCCCAGAAACCACTGCACGCCCGAAGCAACAATCAACAGTATGCCAGGGGAAAAAATTCCTTTACCTCCAATATTTTACATCTATAAATTAGAGAAAATATAAAAACACATTTCTCTTCATCAGTTTTATACATACATATCGTGTATTGTAATACCTACCAACGTAATTACATATCATATAACTGCTTACTATTCTAACTATCTTCCTTATTCATTAATCAACATTATTTCAAAATCAGTTTATGTTATTTCATTTATAACCCAAATTAAGTTAATAACATTTTGAAGAAAATTATTTAGCTTCTTACTGAAATAATATTCATCTATAAATTGGAGAAATCAATAAAACACTTGGCTACAACTGTTACATACATTTGCCGGGTATCATAATATCAATCAACGTAATTAAATGATAGAACTACTTAATATTCCATTTAACTTCTTCAAACAGCGTTATAACAAAATCAAATTATGTTTCTTCATTTTCAACGCAAATTAAGTTAATCAAATTTTTAAGAAAATGTTTTAGCATCTTAGTAAAGAAAATACTTAACTATTTTCATTATAACATTCAATGATTCTGCATTTTAAACGCGCTAGATAATCTTAGGGTATCTCGCTTCCATTAAGTAGTTCTGATTAAACCATAATCCGAGTCACAGCGCGCATAATTACCACGAATTTAAATAAATCAACTGCAAAACTTCTTCGCTGATTAACACAGTCTAGAACGCTGTGATGAGCTCTATTCCCTGGGGTCTAAGGATCAAAACTCATTAGTGATTGCCATAGTTGTTCTGTGGAAGTCTTGGTATGAGACTTGAATTTTAAATTACGGCTTAATTCCGAATTTAAGAAATCACTATCAAAAATAACAATGCTGGTTGTACGATTATTAGTAGTTCTAAACGAGGTTGTTATCTGGAGATAAAATTAAATTCCGGAATGTTTTTTTTCCCTAAATGCTGAAATGACCATATTTTATTTCTTATGGGAGTAAAGTAATAAGAAATATATTTCTAATTATTAGTAGTAAGTATTAATGTCTCCGAAATATATACTTTAGACAGGATAGAATACCAGTAAATTTGTAAAAATAAAATTGCGAGTTCTGCGAATAATTATAGATATATTAATTACATTAGATTATAAAATCAAATTCATTTTCATGAACAAACACAATTAAAAATATATTTTTCTAGAATAGTAGACAGATTTTGCATATTGTCGTACGGCGTGCACGACATTTTGTAATTTCAATTACGGATGCCAAGCAAGCTAATGAGCAATGTAAATGCAGCAGAGAAAACCAATAAGAACGCAAACATAAATAAACAGCGTCCATCCCCTTCATCACAACAACGAATCAAAAGAGGTGGTACAACACTGCAAGGTGAAAAGTAAAAGTGTTTCAAGAATGTTCTACGAGTTGTTCGTCAAGAATGTTCTACGAGATTCAATTTCGACAGCGTCCTAGACGCACCTACTGTTTTTTAGGAGCATTTAAAAATATCTTCTCCGATCGCGCAAAGAAACGCGGATCGGCAAAATGTGATATGTGAACAAAATATGAGCACAGTGAAATAGTGGCGTATTAAAATATTATACGCTGGCAGTCAGCATAGTGTTGGCTCCATCAAATATCAAGGTACAAACAAACATAAGGTATGGATATGTTTCATCTGTTATAATGATTATGGAAGGCTACCAATTCATAGTACCTATCGCAATATCGAGCTTGTGTATTTAAACTAAATGAACTACTCAGATTATCGGAAGCAAATAGTGTTCGGAAGCTAATGTGTTCTAAATATATGTGTCAATTAAATGATGTGTTGTAAATATATGTGTTAATTAAATGTTGTTAGATATATATGTGTCTAAAAAGATTTAGGGATAATATTAATAATCAAGATATCTCTCTATATATATATGAAATTAAATATTAAAGTAATTGATCAATTTAAATAAGAGTGTTTTTTTTATATCTTGTGTGTTTCTTTCTCTCCGGCTCGAGAACCAGAAGTTTACATGCTCCACCCTTAGTGAAGGCATCAAAGGGGTAAGTCTTGGTAAAGTAAATTTTGAGTAAGGACAGTTTACCTTATGATACATATATTTCCAGTTTTTATCTAACACATAAAATGTGTTAAGGAAAGTCATGCAACAGACAATTAACTCGAAGAATTTTAAAGTTGGATATTTTTACGTTGGTGCATAGGAAACCCCGATTGCGCTACAAGATGATACAGCATTCAAATCCGTGACTCCCTTCTTCAGCGGGTTACGGGGACTATGTTGCTTCCTGTTAAGAGATAGGGGGAAAAGTTAATCACACAGTTGTTCCAAAATTAGAATTAAGCAGTTTCGTCTCCCTCATCCCCGCAAAATATAGTTACGAACATGTAAACTGCCTTCATTGTGCTTTGCTTGCCCTGTCTACACTGTAAAACAACCTTCAGATGCAGCCATTCGTTTTACGTAAAAGTAAAGTTGCCATATTTTGACTCTCGGGAGGGTTTCCAGATTTGTCGAGTTACTGCCAATTTCGCAACTTTTCAAATGTATTTGAACTTTCTCAAAATATCAAGTATTTTTAGACATACGAGCCCTTTCTAGAGAGTTCTACGGAGAGTATACAAAAAGAGCCATCGCTCAGTTAGAGAGTAGTTGAAGTGGTACGAGCTAAATTGAATTGTAAGTTGCGACAGTGTTTTAAGAATAATATCGGTTATTTTGTGAATTAACTGAACATTTAATTACTGTTTTATTCTACCTGACAGATTTTTGGTGATATTATAAGATAGTTATCGAACATAGTTATCGAGCTGTACATTGTTCCTGCTTACGTTTAATAGCGCTTTTAAATAAAAGTGTTAGTTATCCAGAAATGGGGTCTCATTTTTGCTTCCTGAGAGTACATCCGCTATTTCCAAGGATACGCCATAACAATATGAAAAATAGCTCTCTATGTAACTATTTTAAAATAGACAATCTTATTAATCTGTATGTAAAAGTGTAAACATAAAGACATTGGGAAATACGCGGAGAAAACTTATTACACGCGCATAAACATGTATCGCTGTTAAAGGTGAACATTTTGTATTTTATGTGTAATCAAGTCATTTTCATTCTGCCACATTTTCTAAATGTTCGATTTTGGCGAAGAGACAGTTAGATTGCATACACCTAACGTCGTAATTCCTTTCCTTTATCTGCCACGAGACAAATGTGCTTTGTACTAATCTTGCAACGCCCAACATTGTATTTGTATTCTTTCTCCTTTCCTCTAACAGAATGCAAAATTCTAAAGAGGGGGATCATTCATAAAATTTGTATAACTACATAATTAGTTTTATCAAAATTAGCAGTAAAATACTCTGAATTTCATTTTTAACCCTTTACAACAAAGTGGAAAAGTGTTTATGACTTGGTTCATTCTGTCTGTCTGTCCGTTAGCACAATAACTGCGGTAAAAATGACTTAATCAAAATGAAATTTTAGTATGTTGTTCAGACGGTCTGCAGAACCTATGGGAATATAAATGAATAATATCACCCAATTAGTTTTGGATTGAACCCGGGTCGAAAAAATGAAATACATTGAGCCCTATGGGACCTAATTTTTCAAACATTTTTTAAGCGGATTTAAAATTCACAAATTGCTTCGAAAATTTTAGATAATATTCAAATCGTTCTATAAAATATATAAAAAAAATCAGCGAAATATAGTCAGTAGTTTTTTAAATTAAAATTAAAATAATAATTAGACCGCATATATGAAACGATCACGTGACCATGATATGAAACGATCACATGACCCACTTCAAAATGGTATATGGCATCCATCTTGTTTCAAAATCGTGATATTTTTAAGTTCTTTTTAATTCATATTGAATGTTGTATCCGTCCTAAAACTACTTTATTTTTGCTTAAATTATGTGCATTTACATATTAAAACAACGCAATGACAATATATTTGAGTTTAAATGCTCATCTAAATATGATTATTTCTACAACTAAGCCTATTTTAAAGTGTAAAATGTAAACAGCAAAATATAAAGAATGAGTTGTATTAGAATTCCTGTATTTTTTTAACACAAAATAATTTAGTCCATGGAGTCTGCATGGCTGATATGAATGAAATATTAATTGATTTCATAAAGAGAAGGACGATTTTTTTCGATGAAGTTTCAAGCATAGAGTTTAATTTTTTGTAGCTCCATGGTCTTAAACAAAATGTTTAAATAAAATAAATTATTATAGTATTGTGATGAATGAAATGAGTGGGAGAAAGTTACGAATGAAATCCTGTTTTTATAGAGAGATCCAGTCGTGTTATTTTTACTATGACGTCATTTGAATTAATTTCAGTTGTTTTCGATGAAGTTTTCAAATATAATAAATGATCGGAGTATTATGATAATTATAAAACTATTACCGAGGAATGTATAACATTTTAGAGATGTTTAAACAAGGCAATTTATATTTCAATGCCGTCATTTGAATGAAGTTCATTTTTTTCGATGAAGGTTTAAGTTTCCAAATATAATAAATTAACGCAGCATTGTGATAAGTTTCAAAATATTACCGAGGAATGTATTGCATTTTAGACTTGTTTAAATAAAATTTCATTGAAGTTGGAAAGTGTTTCATAATCAATGCTTTAAGCATGATTGATCTTTCTTGTTTCTATTTATACATTGTCTGGATACCTCCCCGGTCGCCTAGATAGCTGCTAGTATCCCAGGATGAGTCGGGCGGCCTGGGACTTCAACATTGTCTGGATCATTGTGCTACAGCATTTATCCGAAATCAGCTATTTCCCAGTCAATCCAGAAACATAGTTGATGACGGTTTTCTATTGCCTTCAACATAACTCACTGAAGCAATGTTTACTAGCTACAATAGACATGTCTGAATAAAAATTCATTAGTAATAGCATAAGTAGTTGAATGACTGTATTAAATGGTTTGTAACAACTTGATGAAGTCGATTTGATTAAATTTCAATAACAACTTGATGAAATTGATCAACATAACTCACTGAAACAATATTTACTGAATTATTAAATTGATTGATTATTATTAATTATTATTATAATTGATTGATATTATTATTAAATTGATGAAGTCAATTTGATTAAATTTCATAACAACTTGACGAAATCGATCAACATAACTCACTGAAATAATATTTGGTGAATTATTAAATTGATTGATTATTATTAATTATTATTATTATTGATTGATATTATTATTAAATTGATGAAATCGATTTGATTAAATTTCGTAACAACTTGATGAAATCGATCAACATATCTCACTGAAACAATATTTACTGGATAGAATAAACATATCTGAGAGAAAACGGCTTCATTAGTAACAGCATAAGTAGCTGAATGATTTCGGAGACAGAAAAACAGCCTCATGTTTCGGGATTTTTATTGACTTAACGACTTGATGAAACCGCTCATTTTACACATAACTCACTGAAACAATATTTACTGGATACAATAAACATAGCTAAAAAGCACTCCATTAGTAACATCATGAGTAGGTGAATGACCTTCAACAGGTTTCACAGACAAGAAGGCAGCCTCATATTTCAGGATGTTCTTTTATTTGTCAGATTACTTTAGAAAACATATTTATACTTAATACTGAATAAAAAAAATTCACAAAATCATATTATGGAAATAATCGCACTTCCCATATCAAAGACTATACATTCTGAGACAATATGGGGAATTTGGAACAGGCTGATCAATTTTTGTATATTTTACATTTTAATTTTTGTTTTAATAAATAAATTCTTGAGCATGCGTGTAACGCATAAATTGATAAGACTGAAAATTTTTATTGAATAGTATTGAGATAGTATCGATACATATATAATTTTTATTTTTTCAAAACTTTATAACAGACTCATATAAGATGTCTTTTGTCAATTTTTACAAGCAATTTAAAATATATCCATTATCAAGTATGTCGTGAGATCAATATTAGAATTCCCAGATAACCTTATCAGCTCAGTTCTGTTTGACTTCAGAATTCGTAGAGGAAACTAAAATCTGGTGGGTTGAGGCGTGGCTGTTATGTAGAAATAAATTACGTTAATAAATAATTCATAACATATTGTAGAGGTATTGAAGTGAGATATTTTAAAATATGTTTCATGTAAAAGTATAATTTATTTAGAGTCCAAACTGTCAAAAATGAAATTGTGTTTTACACCAGTTTATTTCCCTTATTACAAAATTTTGACATCCGAACAGAGCAGAATATTCAGTTTAACTTTTGTATTATTGAAGCTAAGCAATTCCAGGGCTAAACTTCCTTAACTCCGACTCATATCTGATTACGACCGAAACTTCCGTTAACGTAATAAAATTGTACTAATGTGAATAAATTGTTATACCAGCTTGAACCAATCATGTTTTAGGTTATAAAGCCTGGATTTTAATCTTCAATCTATGTTATGATGGCGCAAAATGTCAGAAAATGTTAAGAATATAGAAATAAATTAATTAAAAATGTTGAGTTATTTGGAATAATTTGCACAAATGTACACGTTACTAGACTGTATTGTACATTAATTATTTACTATTTAATATTACTTTCCTTATATACATATAATGTATAAGGTAAGTATTGTGACGGGGTCGAAAATTCGAATTCAAGTTTTCGACGGATGAGTACGTTTCAAGCATCCCTAAACACGAGTCAGACGTTTTTGAGGTGATGTCTGTATGTGTGTGTGTGTGTGTGTGTGTGTGGATACAATAACTGACGAACGAATGAACCGTTTCGAACAAAATTTGGTACAAAATTTACAATCCGTGATTACTGGAAGCCCATTGTTTTTAAACGCAATCGAATATTCAGAATCCGACTAAATTTTCGAGTGAAATTTTGAAAAAGTCATCAAAAAATTAAAACCTTTAATAAAGGTAAGCACATAGACATTTTTTATGTAATGTTCCCTTAGAAAACGATTAACATAAACTTTAGAACGCTAGCATGAACCTTTCTCGAGATATTGCACATTTTTCAAATAAATTTATCAAAATAACCCATAAATTAAAAAAAATATCAACTTTTGAGAAACATGTTCACTTTTCATATGTGATATCATGCGATAAATGCGTTGACATTATTCTCGTGGATCTAGCTCGTTCCATTCATAAGAAAAATTACTTTGAGTAATAATTTTGCATTTGAACGCCAATAATCATTTATCTGCTATAAGAATAATTTATTTCTCCGCCCATAACGCTTGGTGATTTTGGAGACGAATTTGGAGGAATCTCGCCAACTTGGCGACTCTTTAAATGCTGCCAAATTAATGAAAATTTCGCCAAATGGATAAAAATGACGACTAATTGAAGAAAATTCAATATTTTGGAAATAATATAAGTATCTACTTTAAAAATAACCTATTTTTTGTACTGTAAAAGTAGTAAATTCATTGCATTATATAACGAAAGTCATGTGCTGTCCACATCAGATTTTTTGAATTATTATTTTGAGTTTTTCCTTTTTATAAAGAATAGATGTCTCAGCTATTAAATATGTAGCTGGGCAAGTTAACCTGCTTCATTTTCGAATCTGAGCCTTATAATATTCATAGTAAAATTTCCAGTTTGAATTCAAAAAGTTGTAGAAATGTAACAATCGACTATATATGTGCTAATTGCTAATCGTAAAAAAGTGAAGACGTTAGAAAATTTAAGTAACTGACTCCTCTGTTAAAGATAACATGCTTAATTTCATTAATAATATCGTTTTTCTATCATTTCCAGAAATGTTTTTTACATTGAATAAATGCACTAGTTTCCGGAAATTAATGATCCGTAAGACAAAGTAAACAATTCTGACTAATGTTATGGAACAATTAGTGGGATAGATTTAGCTCAGGACGATTAACTCAACTTCTATTTTATGGTTTGCTACGAAAATAATACTCCATGTTACAATTCCTTCTAAGTATTTTATTTGGAAAATTAATAATATTTCAAACTTTTTCCAGCCAGAGATTTAATAATATTTCCGGGAGATGATTAACCTATCAGAAAGGGAAAATCTTATAGAAAATTGAGAAATATATGATTCTTTTAGGTTTTATGTTTAAAATGGCAATAACACATACAGACTTTTTATTCTATTTATTTCTAGATCAAAAATAGAATATTTCAATACAATAAAAATAATTAGTATATAAATAAAATTAATAATGCCCTTCAGCTTCTAATTTAGTGCGTATTTTTTAAATACAACATGTGTAGGATATATTCAAGTTTCGTATTCTATAACATTTTACGTTTTGAAAAGAACTACAATCTGTATGAATAATGGAAAATAGGTAACTTTTAAAACTTAAATAATGTTGTTTTAAGGATCGATATAGAAGTTTTAAGTAATATAATCAAGGAACACTTAAAATATAAAGCGATATACGGCTGTTCAAAGGATACATCGGATCCCCATTTTCTGTGCTAAACAGACCGACTAATTCAAAATTAGAAATTCAATATCAGTACATATGTACATATGGCAAAAGTAATGTAAACGTATTATTTATTGACACCATTATGTAAAAAAATGTATTTGAAAAAATATTTGTGGCAATTAACTTGTGTGAATTTTTAATTTTAAGTATAAAATATTATGTGGTACTAAATATTTATTGATCGATATGCCAAAATTTTGAACAACACACATCAAAACTTTGAGTTGTGAACACATTTACTATTACAGACCAAGTATTTGAATACATACGCTCCACTGTAGGATAATTTCATCAGTAGAGAAGCCATTAATTATGCTTAATGAAATTTAACTTATTTAATATTTTTCTTAATTTTTACAACATTAATGAAATTACAGTTTGTAGCATGGACTTCAGGAGATGTAGAAAATTGATGCCAAGACTGAAAAAATATTAATAATTTTGTTTAGTTTATTAAGTACTTCATCATAATTTTAAATTCGATAAAATAGTAATTTATGACAAATGCCTCAGAGGGCTATGTTGCATCTTTTAGCTGCATTGAGGTATTTCAGGTTTGTTAATAGTCGCACTTTTCATCACGGCACTTAACTTCCTCCTGAACACTCGGTCTAGTTTCATAACTGATCTCGACGGTGTCCTGTGATCAACATTCTCTCCGCAAAGCTTCTCTTTTTCTGTTTTATCTGCTTTCTTTCGACCCAGACCATACAACCTACCAGAAGGTGTAAAATACTTGTATAAGACATTCTTATTTATATTTTTATACAGTACTTGTGTAAAGTACCTGTATAAGAAATGATCTTCTCCCTCTGTTTGTCGATAACACGTGATGGTGTATTTGGCAAACTTGATGAATAATCTAGCAAAATATCACCGACTTGGCGATATTTCGTCAAAATTGCAAAAATTACGCTAAATTAATGAAAACGACGCCTAATTGATGCATGAATTATTAAAATATTTTAATATATGGACTATATCGCTTATTGGGGATGCTATCAATATTGTTAATTGTTAATTTAGAGTTGTGTGAAATATTAGTTAATTGGGTACTTAGAAATAGTATTACTTGTTGTCATCCGGAAAATCGCCAAATGTACAATTCAACGTTAAAGCACAGTTACGTGGATCTCATACATTATTATTTTACTGTAAAGGAGTAAATTTATTGCATTATATACGGGAAGTCAAGTGCTGCCCACATTAGATTTGTTCCAATTGCATATTTATCGCACAGTTTAAAATAATATTATGTGCGTTTACATACAAGGAAAATGAAACACATAATTAGATACGTGATACAAAAATATGTGAAAGTATCTTCCTGTGATGCACATCTAAAGCAATTTCAATCCCATCTCCAGAAATGAAAGTCCGTATGTGTAATAAAAACATCATCTTGATAATGAATTACACCACATATCTCCCCATCACATTTCATGCAACAGATTCTGGAAAAGCAATACGTTCGATCAGACAGCTGAAGTATTACCTGGGAAACAAATATTACTTGTCAACATATTTTAAAAAAAGTGGAGAAAGCAGTCATATTACGCTTCATCAGCTTAACGCGAAAGTGAAAAGCTTTTATTTGATCCGTGACGATTTCGATTCAATAAAATGGTCGTAAATATTTTATATTGCATCATAAAAATAATCGAAAGGCGTCTAAATCTCGCATTATGGTGTTTTATTGCTTTCGCAGTTGTGCCACAAATTTCAATGGTCAGGTGAGAAATAATAGTTTAATACGTAAGCACTCTTTTATTTCACACTAAAGTCACTTTTACTGACAATGAGCGCGAAAAAAGTAAGTAATGACACTAATATAACGTATCAAAGTGTCATTTCACGATATTTTTATATAGTTTGTCTTTTTGTTCCTCAAATGAATCGATTCTGGTTCAATATGATTGTTCTGTTGGGAAGTTCAAATTGAATCTTTCAAAATTCAAATTTTTAACCCATCCCATTCACCTTATCCCTTAAGTGTTGTTATTGAACTTAATTTGACAGAAGGTAATGGTATATATATATATATATATATATATGTTATATACACATACAGTGGTTCTCAAAAGAATTTGGAATTGAATTCGAATATAAAGTTTAATATTTATTCATATCATCTCCATGTGATTCTGAATAAAACCTAACATTTTGTTTCAAATATTGACTTCATTTTTTTTATAAAAAAGAAAATGCAAGGAGGCAGAGAAAGAACACGTCACAAAAGTGATCGTACACCGAAACATTTTTAACGAATTTTTTAATTAATTTTTAACGAAGAAAAGAGTAGGATCAATCCCATTACACTAGAACTAGCCGTTCTCGAGATATTTTAGTTTTTTCATATTTTCTCCACGCCACCTTTGAAAATAAGTCCAGTTATCAAATGAGAACGAAAATTGAATGAAAAGTGAATTAAATGTAATTAAAATAAAGGGAACTTAAACATAAGTCGGCAGGGAAAGTCATGTGCTGCCCACATCAGATTTTTACTTTCCCTGCAATGCATGGTAATGTGTAGGGAAAGTATTGAAATCATGCCGAAAATCGCAACTCGAGTTTTCGACGGATCTACACGTTTTGAGACCTCTAGAATACGAAAAATCTATTTTTAGCGTGAGGTATGTGTGTGTGTCTGTGTGTCTGTGTGTCTGTGTGTCTGTCTGTCTGTGCAGATTTTGTATCCACTCTAGCTAAAAAACTAATTGACCGAATTTCATAAAATTTGGTATGTAAATCACTTGTAGGCGAATCTGGTGCTGAGTAGTTTTGGGTACGATTCGGGATAAAAAAGAAACCCGCCCTTTTTCGCGAAATGGCTCGTAAAAGCATGTATCCACTCTAGCTGAAAAACTAATGGACCGAATTTTACAATATTCTGTAGATAAGTCACCTGTGGATCACCCTGGTGCTGATTAGATTTTGGTACGATGCGGAAAAAATAACCTGCTTTTTTTTTTCTTTTTGCAAAATGGCCTGCAAAAATCGTCAAAATCTAAAATAAAAAACTACGTATGCTCAAATATATCCTTTAAATGCTTGTTTTATACGTAATTTTGAACGAGTAAAAGAATAAGACCAATTCCATTACACTAGAACTAGTCGTTCTCGAGAAATTTCAGTTTTTTCGCATTTTCGCTACGCCACCTTTGAAAATAAGTCCAGTTACCAAATGAGAACAAAAATTGAAATAAAAGTAAATTAAATTTAATTAAAATAAAGAGAACATGGATATAAGTCTACAGGGAAAGTCATGTGCTGCCCAAATCAGATTTTTTTACTTTCCCTGCAATATATGGTAATGTGTAGGGAAAGTACTGGAATCCTGTTGAAAATCGCAACTCGAGTTTTCGATAAATCTACGCGTTTCGACACCTCTAGAATACGATAAAACAAATTTTAGCGTGACGTCTGTGTGTGTGTCTGTGTTTCTGTGTAGCTGTGTGTCTGCCTATCTGTCTGTGCAGATTTTGTATCCACTCTAACTAAAAAACTAATCGACCGAATTTCGTAAAACTTGGTAGGTACGTCACTTGTGGGCGAATCTGGTGCTGATTAGCTTTGGGTACGATTCAGGATAAAATAATTGCGAAATGATCCGCAGAAGCTTGTATCCACTCTAGCTACAAAACGAATTGACCGAATTTCACAAAATTCGGTAAATAAGTCACTTGTGGGTCACCCTGGTGCTGATTAGATTTAGTACGATTCAGAAAAAACAACTTGCCTTTTTTTACGAAATGTCCCGTAAAATTCGCTAAAATCTAAAATAAAAAAACTGCGTATGCTCAAATATATCCATTAAATACTTGTATTTTATACGTAATTTTTAACGAAGAAAAGAATAAGACCAACTCCATTACACTAGGACTAGTCGTTTTCGAGGTATTTTAGTTTTTTCGTATTTTCTCTACGCCACCTTTGAAAATAAGTCCAGTTATCAAACAAGAACGGAAATTGAATTAAAAGTGAATTAAATTTAATTAAAATAAAGAGAACGTAGATATAAGTGTGCAGGGAATGTCATGTGCTGCCCACATCTAATTTTTAGTTTTGCATTGTGGTGACATTTAAAAAAATTTTTTGGCTTTAATCTTTGCTTGCTTACTTCGTAATATTTAGTATTACTTAAAAATGGCTCGCAGTCATAAGGAAACAACGAACAGCATTCGAAAATTGTTTATTTTTCATCATAGTAGTGGCAAATGAGTTCGTAATATCGCTAAATTAGTAAATGTATCCCATTCTACGGTGCAGTATAATGATAAAACGCTTTAAAGAAAAAAAAATCGGATAGAAAACAACGTAAGCAAAGGCCGTCCGGCAAAGTTAAATCAACGTGATCAAAATTTATAGTTAGAAAATTTGTGAAAAATCTACGTTTGAGTGCTGTAAAATTTTCTACAGAAATTACTGAAAAATGTTCTGCTTTAATGAAACTGAGCTGCTGCTGAAACTGTTCGACAAGTGCTCAGATCAGCTGGATTACATATGGGCGTTTTGCCTGAAGAAAAAATTTTGAAAGTGCGAAAAATATAAAGCGTAGGCTTTCCTTCGCAAAATCAATGATAAAGAAGCCTGAAACGTATTGGAATCAAGTCTTATTTGCAGATGAAAGCAAATTATTTAACGTTTTGGGTTTCAATGGGCGTATGGAGAAAAAAAAAATAATTGTATGGAGAAGAAAAACCAAAGAACTTAATCCCAAGAAATCAGTTGCAACAGTAAAGCATGGCTGTGGAGGTATTTTTGTGTCAGGATGCATGTCAGCATCAGGATTAGGAAATTGTATTTAATGATGGCATAATGAATCATGCTAATTATTTAAATATTTTAAAAGACAATTTAAAATTATAAAGCCCAAAATTCGGGTATTGGAAACTACTTTGTTTTTTATCAAGATAATGATCCTAAACACACGGCTTTCAATGTTCGCCTCTAGTGTCTTCATAATTGTTCACAAGTTCTGACAACACCACTTCAGTCGGCGGAATTAAACCCAATAGAACACATTTGGTGAAAACTGGAGGTCAAAGTATGCAGATACGACATTTAAATGAAAAGCAAAGTAAAAACAGTAATGATCGAAGAATGGAGAAACATTGATGCAGAAATTACAAAAATCTAGTAAACTCTATTCACATACGTTTAAAAGCTGTTGTGGATGCTAGAGGGTATCCTACTAAATACTAATTTACCGAAATATTACAATATTTACTGTATGTAGAGATTAGTTTTAAATTGTAGAAAGACTTTTGTGATGTCACTTTTTGGTTACATTTTGATTATTATTTTTTCAAAAAAAAGTTTTACTATGTTTTTAAAATATTTTATCTAGTTTTGTTAAAAACAAGTTATAGATATTATTAAAAAATTCCCATTCTGAGATATTAATTTTTATTAATGGATAGAGCAGTATTTCATTGAAATTCCTAAGTGTACGAACACGTATGGGAGCCACTGTATATATATATATATAAATATATATATATATATATATATATATATATATATATATATATTTATATATATATATGTATATATATATATATATATATATATTCATATATATATATATATATGTTATACACACACACATATAAATATATATATATATATATATATGTGTGTGTGTATGTGTTTGTGTGTGTGTGTGTGTGTAAGGAAACGTTTTCATGAATTTCGAAATCCTAGCTAGATAAGAGTATGACATAAATCATGTAAAATTTAACATTCTGAAATCAAAATATCATCAAGCATAGTAGTATAAGAACACAAAATTATGAGATTCAAAACAATGAATGCGAGAAAGCTGATTTCCTTTGACGCTATTTTTAAATTTAGAGCAAAATCTGACCTTGCAGGAACAACTGAAATCTAAGAAAACTATTACATGTTAATTGTATTAAAATCCTATGCGTCTAACAGATCTCTGCAGATCAACAAATATAAATAATTTTAGGAAATAATTATCCGCATTAGCTTTATCTTATAATATGATATCACTGAAGATGTAGGTTTCTGCAGCTACCGAATATTATATGCAGAACAAATTTTGATTTTGGATCTTCAAATCTATATAGTGCTCTAAGTTGAAAAATAAAAATTTTAATATCTGTTAAATGGCTCGTGATAACTCTTAGAAATTTATGAGCATCTGTTTCTTGATAAAAAGAGTTACAAAGTTTCCATTCATTTTATAACGGATATTACATTCAGTTTTTCTTTCCATTTAAAATTAAGAAAGGTGGAATATTTCGATAATGGTTCATGTTTGTCGCCAAATGGAATGAGTCCCATTTTAAAAAATGCATACACATCCCTATTTCTGTAATAATGTGTGGCATTATTTTTTAATACATTTTAAATTTTCGATAAAAAAAAATTATTCGACAATTTTAAGGCCTTCTCCTGGTCTGAGCTCACAAAAACTGAATAAGCATTAACGCTTATCTATCAATATATTGTACTCAATGTTATTTGATTTGCACTAATTCTCGTAAATTATCACACCAATAGTCTTTCAGACACATCATATATCAAACAAAATTTAATAATTCACAGATGGTTATAGCGCGTGAATTTATGAAATTTAAAGTATGATTTTTGACCCGAAAATGGTGTTTCCTTTCCTCTTATACATTTCATTACTTTAGGTAAATAAAATAAAATAAACTACCTCAACTATAACATAAACTAAAAAAAAAACATACTTTTGAAAAAGATGAAAATAATAACACAACTATTTTAACTATTTGAAGGAACTGCGTATTTTAGAGTCTGGGAAAAAATATAATGAACTTTCCCCAAAAAACAGCCACTCAAGTTTAACATACCATTCCATACAAGAAAAAAAAAGAAGAAATTTGAATTTAAACAATTTTCAAATTCTGAATCTTTTTGCAAGCAATAATACATCTTCGAAACCTAATGCAATCATTTATGCTCAAAGCAGGCAAATTGAAATCGAGATAAGACGCTTTACATCTTTTAATGGAATGCATAATATATTTACGAATGGTATCCAAGGAAAACGTTTCATTGCATAAATGGGAAGTTTTTGATTAACTTTATTGCTGGAAGCATGTACCCGTTCTTTTCTGTGCGTCCACAAGAGCGATCGATTGGTTTTTGATACATATTATCTCCAGGGTGTCCATTATTCATACCAACGTATGATTAAGAATGGGAGATCATGCATTTATATCAGTAAATGTATGCAAAAGGGAAGAAAAATGAATTGTTTTTTTGCTGCCTGCTGGTACATAACTATTTTTATGATTTGTCCGATCGATGTTTTACTCACAGCATGCATTCATTCTCTTTAAAGATAAAGGGTGAAACATATCATATAGTTACTTACGACCATTATTACTGAACTTCATTTTTTCCTAGAATGCATAATTTTTAATAACATGGACGACATTTTTCAAATATGTTTTATGTACACGTTATGTGTACACATTATTATGTACATGTCATTATGTGCACGTTGTTATGTACACATTTTAAACACGTTTATGTACACGTTTTAAACATACTGTTACAAATATATAAATATCTTCACGGCGTTTTTCCTTCCTACAAGGAGAAGACATATTTACAGGCAGCCACTGCTATAACATAAAGGTAGGGTTGTCTGACTTTGGCGCCATAATTGGCTAAATATAGCCAATTTATCTATTTTTGGCGAGTTTCGGAAAATACCAGAATTTACTAGATTTAACTGAAAGTTTCAAAGATACGACCATGTTCTAGAGATATTTTAAAGAGTATAGAAGGAAGCCATCGTTTATTTGGACAGAATTTAAGTAATGTGAGTAAAATTGAAGTGTGAGATATGCCAGTGTTTTGAAAACAGATGCTTCTATTTTGTGAATTATTTGAGCATTATTTACTGTTTAATTGTACCTGTCAATTGTTTTTGTATCTTTAAAAGAGTTCTAGAGTTATTATCTGAATACAGTTTTTGTTGGCATCAACTGATGATTTTAAGTAAAAGCTTTAGTTATCCAGAAATGCGGACTCATTTTGGTATCATGAGAATAATTGATAAGAATTGAGAGTATACGTTGCAACAATACGAAACTATGTGCCTACCTGCCAACCTGGGAAAATTGGAATGTGTAAAATTTTGCGTGAATGACATTTATAATGATTTTTTTAAAACTACACGCACAAACGACATTTATAATGAATTTAACTATGTACAAATACCTGCATTAAAAAAAAAATACTGCATTAAATATCAGGCATAGTACTGGTAGAATATGAAAATTCAGGACACCAATTTTGTAAAATTTCAGGACAATAAATTATAAAATAAAAAATATATAAAGGTTTTATCCGGTGAAAATTATTTTATAATGAAAACAAATAAATATTTATGTTTGGTAAAACACAGGTTTTCACTAAGAGTAACAAATATTGATCTTTAATAATAATTAAAAAAAAATAATAGCACTAAATTATGTTCCTGCCAAAATGGTTTCCTTTTTATTTGCCTAAATTATTGCTATAATACCACTTATTGGAAAATATTCCTTCACAGAGTTCATACCCATTTATCAAAATAGAAAAATTTGTATTATGCAAATACAATTAAAAAATTAACCTTAATAATTAGCCGTAATATGAAAATAAGCTAGTTCAATCGATCTAATATGCAACATTTAAATGATGGAGATGGATGGAAAAATATATTAACGTACTCTCGGCAATTCACGCGAAGTAACTGAATTGCGCAATCGCACTGTTTATGCGAAAATAATTAAGAAATTAACCGTAATAATTAATCATAATATGAAAATAAGCTAGTTCAATCGATCTAATATGCAATATTTAAATGATGGAGATGGATGGAAAAAGATACTAACGTACTCTCGGTAATTCACGCGAAGTAACTGAATTGCGCAATCGCACTGTTTATGTGAAAATAATTAAGAAATTAACCATAATAATTAATTAGAATATGAAAATAAACTAGTTCAGTCAATCAAAAATGCAATATTTAGAAGATTGAGATGGATGGAAAAAGATACTTTTGTTCTCTCGGCGATTCATAAGAACAAACTGAATTGTGCAATCGCAGTGTTTATGCGAAATTAATGAACAAAATAACATTTTAGCAATTTATGCTGAATTAGACAACCTTTGAAGAAGTATATTTACTACTTTCATAAAATAAGCGATCGAGATCTTCATTTACATTACACGCGGCCGTAAATCTCCGTTAATTTGATTGATATTACCCTGCATTTTATTATGGATTTGCTACGATCCCTTGAATGGTAGAAATCCGTGCTGAAAAAGCGTAAAATGGTGTTTCCGAGGAATTATACTGGTTAATTAATAAATTTCAAACAAAAAAAGCCGGAGAATTTCGCCGAAGATTGATTTCCTAGTAATGTTAAAAAATTCAAATAAATGCGGAAATGCGTAAAATATAGCAATACATGCGTAAAAGCGTAAAGAGCAGTTAAAATGCGTAAATTTTACGCATAATGCGTAAAAGTTGGCAGGTATGTAATGTGTAATAACAATGTGAATAACAATGTAATGACCCAATATGAATAATAATGAATGAATCATAATAATGAATATGAATAATGAATATGAATATGAATAATAATAATGAATATGAATAATAATAATTAATGAATAAATATGAATAATATGAATAATAATGAATAATAATGATCCAACAATGTAATAACAATGTGAATAACAATGTGTAATACAGTGCAATATATATGTTTTTACATAAATTGAAAACGAATCATAGCAGTGACTGAAACTTCTCTTGAAGTTTAACTGATTTATAACAGCTGAATTTTTTCTTCCTTATTATAGATTTTTAGAAAATTATGACTATCAAAATATATAAATAGAACACAAATACAGGTAATTGTCCTAAATTATATAAAATAGTTATTCATTGGTATATAAGTATATGAGAAACTTAAATCATTTTCCTAATACTGGATAAAACTACTTTGATGATAAGACTGTTTCATGAATTTGTGTTGTCGCCAACCAGTTTTGTACTACTATCTTATCAGGAATCTAAACTTTCCACATTTTAAAGTCACACATATTTATTTTTCAATTATTTAGGATACCATATCTCTACATTGTCAGCATTGATGGAAAAATTGTTACCATGATTCAATAGTGCAAAACATGTATTGTTCTAAAGTAATTTTGTAAAAGTGATGGACTGTCAATACTACTTAGAACCATGCTTTAACCTCAACCATCATTGAAGCAGTTTCTATCTCTTTTAATCATTTTCAGCAAGCATAGAAGTTAACTGCACAGACACATAAGACAATTTTTACCTTGTCACCATTTTATAAACCTTTATGAAGAATAATAAATTGCGTGATATGAATGACTCTGTCTATGATATGAATGATTCTGTCCGTGACATGCATGACATTGTTCGTGATATGAATGACTCTGTCCGTGATATGAATGAATCTTAAGTATTTTGAATAATTAAGTATGACTTTCGAGATAATCTCTGTCGTTTTGTGAGAATGAAAACATAATTTTTCCATTTTTTTTTCAAACTGGACCAGGATGATTTATTCATCAGATCTGCTTGTGACGATAATTTTGTATATCGAGCACAGAGAGTCTTATACATTTTTAGACGAATTAAATTAAATATTTTAAGAGAATTTTTTAATTAACAAAGTCATTTAGAATACTATAGGAATTTACACATAATTGTGAATATTAAGTTCCTTTATATTACATTTTCAGTACGAAGAACGGGTATATTGTTAGTCACTAATATATTTTACAAGAAAGATCAATCATGCTTAAAGCATTGATTATGAAACACTTTCCAACTTCAATGCAATTTTATTTAAACAAGTCTAAAATGCAATATACTCCTCGGTAATATTTTGAAACTTATCACAACACTACATTAATTTATTATATTTGAAAACGTAAACCTTCATCGAAAAAAATGAACTTCATTCAAATGACGGCATTGAAATATAAATTGCCTGGTTTAAACATCTTTAAAATGTTATACATTACTCGGTAATAGTTTTAGAATTATCATAATACTACGATAATTTATTATATTTGAAAACTTCATCGAAAACAACTGAAATTAATTCAAATGACGTCATAGAAAAAATAACACGCCTGGATCTCTCTATAAAAACAGGATTTCATTCATAACTTTCTCCCATTCATTTCATTCATCACAATACTATAATAATTTATTTTATTTAAACATTTTATTTATGACCATGGAGCTACAAATAATTAAACTCTATGCTTAAAACTTCATCGAAAAAAATCGTCCTTCTCTTTATAAAATCAATTAATATTTCATTCATATCAGCTATGCAGACTCCATGGACTAAATTATTTTGTGTTAAAAAAATACAGAAATTCTAATACAACTCATTCTACATATTTTGCTGTTTACATTTTACATAGGTGAAAAATAGGCTTAGTTGTAGAAATAATCAAATTTAGATGAGCATTTAAACTCAAATATATAGTCATTGCGTTGTTTCAGTATGTAGACGCACAGAATTTAAGCAAAAATAAAGTAGTTTTAGGACGGATACAACACTCAATATGAATTAAAAAGAACTTAAAAAAATCATGATTTTGAAACAAGATGGATGCCATATATCATTTTGAAGTGGGTCATGTGATCGTTTCATATCATGGTCATGTGATCGTTTCATATAAGAGGTGCAATTATTATTTTAATTTTTATTTAAAAAACTACTGAATATATTTCGCTGATTTTTTTTTTATATATTTTATGGAACAATTTGAATATTACCTAAAATTTTCGAAGCAATTTGTGAATTTTAAATCAGCTTAAAAAATGTTTGAAAAATTGGGTCCCATAGGACTCAATGTATTTCATTTTTTCAACCCGGGTTCAATCCAAAACTGATTGGGTGATATTATTCAGTTATATTCCTATAGGTCCTACAGAATGTCTGAACAACATACTAAAATTTCATTTTGATTAAGTCATTTTTTCGGCAGTTATCGTGATAAGACAGACAGACAGACAAAATGAACAAAGTCATAAACACTTTTCAACTTTGTTGTAAAGTGTTAAAAATAAAAACAAATGACCAGCAGTATTCGTCTGTGATCAAAATTTATAAATTCAAATCGAGACAAAATTCAATAAATATTTCATTCAATGAACTATTTTTATTTCTACTGAATTTATCAGTTGCATTGCTAGAAGAAGATACTGCTTAACTGGAAGATACTTATTGCTGTTAGTAACACTTGTCCACGCTAGAAATATGACGTATCATCATTTTAAATCATATTATCCGCAGAGAAATCATTTCAATATCTAAGTAGGATTAAAATAGTGAATATTTCCTGCATTGAGCTAGTCTAAATTTATGCAGAAATGGAAAGAAGAGTAATTTTATTCCCAATGCCTGTAAGCATCCAACTTCTTATTTGATTTATATATTTCAGTTTACTGAATATATTAAGCTTTAAAATGCATAATACATCTTGTTTTAATGCTTTACACGTAAGTTAGTAACAATTCAAACTAGTTACACTTTTTTAATACACGATCCACAATACACAGTTGATTTAATACAATTTTTAGAAATTATTGTTAAGTATTCACCATTTAAAATAATTCACCATCACTGTGAAATTCACTAACTGTGCTACGTTTGACATGAAAATAAACCTCGTACGAGTTAGAGGCTATGCCAATAACTTCGTAACTGTTTTTCAATTGAAAAACTAAGCACCCTATATGCAATTTTTCATGGGCAATCATATTGTATAAAATTCGTAGGCTAAAATGAAGGTATTCTTACTTGCAATATTTCGCCCTTCAAATCGTGAGATTTTATACTGTATTAAAAATCTGATATGGGCAGCTGGACATAAAAATCTGATATGACTTTCCCTGCAAACTTATATCCACGTTCTTTTTAATTTAATTAAATTTAATTCACTTTTATTTCAATTTTTGTTCTCATTTAGTAACTGAACTTATTTTCAAAGATGGCGTAGAGAAAATATGTATGAACTAATATGTCTCGAGAATGGCTAGTCCTAGTGTAATGGAGTTGGTCTTATTCTTTTCTTCGTTAAACATTACGTATAAAACAAGCATTTAGTGGATGTATTTGAGCATGCGTAGTTCTTAATTTTACATTTTAACGATTTTTGCGGGCCATTTTGCAAAAAAAAGGCAGGTTATTTTTTTCCCGAATTATACCAATATCTATACAGCACCAGAGTGATCCACAAGCGACGTATCTATCTAATTTTGTGAAATTCGGTTCATTAGTTTTTCAACTAGAGTAGATAAAGGCTTTTGCGGCCATTTCGCAAAAAGAGGCAGGTTCTTTTATCCTGAATCGCGCCCAAAACTAATCAGCACCACATTCGCCCACAAGTAACTTACCTACCAAATTTTATAAATTCGGTCAATTAGTTTTATGGTTAGAGTGAATACAAAATCTGCACAGACACACAGACACACACAAAGACGTAACGCTAAAATTAGTTTTTTCGTATTCTAGAGGTCTCGAAACGTGTAGATCCTTCGAAAACTCGAGGTGCGATTTTCGGCATGATTCCAATACTTTCCCTATACATTACCATGTATTGCAGGGAAAGTAAAAATAACTCTTTCTAATAATAAATAACATAAATGACATACTACAAAGATATTTACTTAGATCATTTTAACAATCTCTGATTTGTAGAAATTTGACATATAATCCTTTCACTTTACGGCTATAGTGATAGAACAAATCCCAATCATAAATCGAGAAATATTTTTAATTTAACATTTGGTGAAATCATACTTCTTTTGCAAACATATATGAAACATTTGGAGTGTAAGTTTTCATTCTATTTGCTCATGTACTTATATTCTATTGCATTTAATCCTACTTGTACTCCAGTATCCCAATCATATCAGACAGAAAAATATAAATATTTTTTAGATATTTTTTTCTAATTGAAATTGATCGTCTATATTGCTACGTTTTCGAGATAGGAATTCTAACTTCTATTTTCTGCACATTTTTTTCAACCGATATCACACAGTCGCTTTACTATTAGTAGACCCTGGTTTTTCAGCCCTCAAAAAGCTTCAATCAAAAGTTAAAAGAATGCATAAGAACTTCTAAGTGAACACCATATGTTACCATCGTCCCCGATATTGCATTATTTTACTCTAGAATTATTTTACCCTAGGGTAAATCAATAAATTCGAATAATGTTAATTCTATTAATAAGAAATGCTACATCGTATATTTAATTCCAGTATTTATTATAATGCATAGAAAGATGAAATTTGAAAGTGGTGAGTGCATCCGTTTCTGTACACCACAGATATAAAAGATCTGTTGTGGGCAGCACATGACTTTCTCTGCAGACTTATATTCACTTTCTCTTTGTTTTAATTACATTTAATTCACTTTTAATTCAATTTTCGTTCTCATTTGATAACTGGACTTCTTTTCAAAGTGGCGTAGAGGAAATACGAAAAAACTAAAATATATCGAGAACGGCTAGTTCTAGTATAATGCGTTTGGTCTTATTATTTACTTTGTTAAAAATTACGTATTAAACAATCATTTAATGGGTATATTTGAGCATACGTATTTTTTTAGTTTAGATTTCGGCGATTTTTGCGGGCCATTTTGGAAAAAAAGGCAGGTTATATTTTTCCGAATCATACTAAAATCTAATCGGCACCAGGGTGTCCTACAAGTGACTTACCTACCGAATTTTGTGAAATTCGGTCCATTAGTTTTTCACTTAGCGTGAATACAAGCTTTTGCCGGCCATTTCGCAAAAAAGGCGGGTTCTTTTATCCCAAATCTTACCCAAAATTAATCAGCACCATATTCACCCACACGTGAGATACCTATCAAATTTTATGAAATTCAGTCCATTAGTTTTTGAGTTAGAGTTGATACAAAATATGCACAGACAGACAGACACACAGACAGACACACAGACACACAGACACAGACACAGACACACACACACACACACACACACACACACACACACACACACACACACACACACACACACACACACACACACACACACAGAGACATCACGCTAAAAATAGTTTTTTCGTATTCTAAAGGTCTCGAATCCTGTAGATCCATCGAAAACTCGAGTTGCGGTTTTCGACATGATTCCAATGCTTTCCCTATACATTAGCATGTATTGCAGGGAAAGTAATACACATATATATGGACATGTTTCCAAAAGTGTTTGAACTGGTTTCAGTGGGTCTTAAAAACTTGCTCATCCATTCAAATTTTAATTTAAAAAATTGACGAAAACAGTATATTCTTTTATATATTTCTGCAATATCATGAGGACGTCAAGATTAATTAAATTAATATTTTCAGAGTTCAAAATAAACTCCATACTTTAAAACAAACGATCTTCAAAATTGGAATTCTTGTTAAATATCCCATTGATTGCAATATATATATATATATATATATATATATATATATATATATATATATATATATATATATATATATATATATATATATATATATATATATATATATATATATATATATATATATATATATATATATATATATATATATATATATATATATATATATATATATATATATATATATATTTCAGCATTGTAATATAATCCGAAATTTCTCATCTTCTGCAAGATCTAGATATATCTTCGAAACGAAATGCAATCATTTCAGCTCGGAGCAGGTAAATTAAATTTAAGATAAGACTAAATTTTTAATGGTATGCCTAAAGTATTTACAAAAGGTACACTAGAAAATAACTCCGTTTCATAAATATGTAGTGTTTAAATGTATTGCTACAGTTTGTAACTAGGTTTCAATATGCAGTGTTTAAATGTATTGCTATAGTTTGCAACTAGGTTTCTGAAAAAGTGTTTTATGTGTTTTGATAATGTTACGACATATCCACTGCGACTGCAGTTAGGATACAAGAATGAGTCCAAATATCTGGATCATAGGCGGTTTTATTTGAAACTATTAATACGCTTAAACGCAATAAGAATTTGAATTGAAAACACAATAAGCGTAAACATAATAAGCGTAAATATAAAGCGAATATCTCCATAACTATAAGATCACTAAAGAACTACCAGACACAATAAAACAGCAACTAACTGCCCAACTTAGTAACATAATAACTGATATTATTCTTAAAACACTAACCTATCTCACAAAAAAATTTACCTTGTTATTGCGTCAACTGATATTCCAACTGAGCGAGGATTTTTTATATGATCTCCATAGAAAATTCTAGAAAATACTCATATCTGCAAAACCGGCCGATATTTCGAGAAACATTTTAGTCGATTTAGAAACTCGCCAAAAGTCGTTAAATTATTTTGCAAATCTAAAAACGATGTCACTAAAGTCAACAAAATTCGGCAACCCTATTTACTGCTACCTTTTTAATAATTGGAACTGCATCCCGTAAAAGTATTTTTCCTCTGTGGGGATTCAAAGATCCATGGAAGCATTTTACATGCTTGTAATAAAGTGTAAAAGTAGTTTTGTAAAGTTTCTAGATGATTTAATAATAAAATACAGTGGGAAATGCTATATTACTTGATGTTAATCAATTTTCGTATATTTTCATAAATAAATTCTTGAAACACACAATACATACACTCTCTTACAAAATATATATACATCTATAAAGAAATGGGCTACAACTGCAAAACTAGGCATGTGTATATCGTTTGAGGAGATATGCAAATGATTAAAATGTATTGTTAAGAAATGATGGCAATAATATGATGATATTTTAGTAAGTGGTAAATCCTCACGTGGCAGCTGTACAAGCCGATATTCGACGTGGCATAGAGTCAATAAAGTTTCTTATGTCCTATGCCGGATGATTCTGTCACAAATGTTGCTAATGTCTGTCACAAATGTTCAACTAATTCAATGGTATTTTGAGAAGGCAGCGATTACCTCTCCACATGTTCCAGGCACATTTTATATGTTCGATGGGTGATTGGAGACCTAGATGCCTAAGAGAGGACATTAATTGCTCGAATACGTTGTTCAAAAAGTCGTGCAATATATGGTTGAGTATCGTTTTGTTGGCAAATGGAATCTGAGCGGCTTTACGACATAGGCAGGCTACATAATTTCGTCGACGTACAAGCGAGTCGTTAGATTGGCTTGCAGCAAAACTAGAAGAGAGTCGATTGTCACACGAAATGGTTGCTCAGACTGTCAGACCACATATACTGGTCCTGTGCAACAAATGCGGACAACAAATGCAGGATTGGAACGCTCTCCAGCCGTCCTCCCCACACGTATGTTGAGAAAAGCGGGATTTATCGCTAAAATTAGCATGCCTCCATACGGACACTGTCCAGACTGCTCTGCTTATATTAAGCAGTTAGTGATAGGCACCTTAATGAACTGGCCATCAACACCTAATCCCAACTTCTGCCAGTCGTGTCCGAATAGTATCCATTGATAAAATGCCTTCGAATCTCTGATAGCGACGCCATTGGTGTGGACGGGAATCTTCTCCCGACTGCGCGATCCTCTCGAACAGTTCTATGTCTAAGGCATCATACGCCTCTGAGACGGTTATATGTGCCTTCTTATTACCCTTTTCAACACGAGCCGTTTTCTTAACATTTTCAACACGAACAAATATCATATCGAACCGACCAAGATGGCGACTGATACGTCTATTGAACCGACCAACTTACTTTAGGTCTATGGGGCGACCTCTCTCTAAATCCGATAATTATTTGCAGAAAAAAGCAGCAAACCCAGTTTTAATCGATCGTGAGATCGGGCGATTTAAATGATGCACGATTCGATGTTCGCATACGCGTTTCATGAGCTCTTATAACATCATTGCCGCTGACAGTTTGATCATTTGCATAACTCTTAAAACGACATTTGCATTCTCAATTTCGCGACTATAGCTCAAAGCTTCTGGATGCACACACACACACACACACACACACACACACACACACACACACACATATATATATATATATATATATATATATATATATATATATATATATATATATATATATATATATACATATATATATATATATATATATATATATATATATATATTTATATATATATACATATATTTGAAAACTTGGTGTATGTACAGGGTATTTTATTCACACTCGGCCTTGGTTTCCTCTTAAAATTTTATAACTAGTGGACGTCATTCAGTGAAAATTGACACGGAATAGCTTTGTAAATGACAATCATCTTTGCTATTTTGTAGCTCTTTGACATGTGCTTGTGGAAATATGTCCTGTGACAGCTTACATAAAGTCTACTGTCGGAAAGACAGTAGATTGTTTTTCACTTTTGGGCTAGAGATAAGAGCCGCTACTCGTGTCCTTCCGTAACCATGCTTCTCATATACCATTGTATGTCCAAGCAAAATTTCATTAAATTGCATCCATTAGTGTGAAATTTATAAAGGAAAATCCGGGACTTAGAGCGAATGAAACACCCTGTAGAAGAAAATCAATACTTTGTCAAGAATTCAATATAAGGTATATGACGGATTTAATTGATTTAAACAATCTAAAGTATTATTTGCTTTATACACTCCGCTTCAAAATATAAGCACGAAATGCAAAATCACAGATTGAAAATGCAAATTGCAAATTCTCAGAAATTCTCGAAATGCTGGATGCAAATTCTCGAAATGCAATTTCTCAGAATGAATGAATTTTAATAGACGAAATGTGCTGTATAATTCGATTACAATATGCAAATATAGAAACAAGTGCATAATAACAATTGGCTACATGCCAAATACGAAAATTTACGCCTTGGTAAAAGCAGGTGTTTTTTCTGTGCGTCCTTACTTCTACTATGTACGCTAGGGTGAAAATCTGAAATAGTCATGTTATTCGATATGTCCCAAAAAATGCATTTAGATGATGGCCAGCGATGGCAAGCCGTGAGCAGGTTAAAATCCGGCCAATGTATTGGAGAAGTTGCTGAATTCTTCAGAGTTCACCATTCTGTGATTTCACGCTTATAAACTCAATTTCAAAACATTAAACGAATAAACAATAAATAGGAGGTCAGGCTTGGATCACCCTGGAGTTACAAAATATTCCGATGATCGTTAATTAGAGTTGTTGGTCATACGCAACAGTCAAGCAACAGTATTTGCTTTACGTTCTAGTCTCGCTGAGGCTACAGATAGGCCTGTATCCGGTACAAATTTTAGAAAGAGATTGTACGCACATGGCTTTAGTGCGCAGGGGCCAATCATTTGTAATCCATTGTGTGCGAGGCACAGAACAGTCCATCTCCAATAGTGTCAGGAATACGCTATTTGGACCATAGACGATTAGGGCAATGCTCTATTCACCGATGATTCCATATTAGCTTTGCAGTCAGTAGATCATGTCACTCATTTTCTAGTAGTGATGTTATTGTATAGACTGGGATTTCCGTCTATGCAAGGTCTGGGGTTTCATTCGGCAGACGTACTGATCTCCATTTCTTCCTCAACGGTACTGTGACTGGTCAAAGACATCACAAATAAATCCTTGATAAATATGTTTGCCCTGATACGGGTGCAATAGGTTCTTTGTTTGTTCTTATGGACGACAATTCCCGGCCACATAGAGCTCGTATCTTAAGCGATTACCTGCTGGCAGTGGGAATCCAGAGAATGGAGTGATCAACGTATTCTTCAGACACTACCCAAGAGCTCCAACGTACTCTCATACAAGAGTGGCTATGACTGATTTCCGACCTCATTGAGCACTTAATAGGTAGCATGAATCGTCATTACTAAATCTGCATTAGTGTGAGAGGAGGTCATATTCCTTATTGGCAGACACATTCAAATTACTTCACATTTAAAACTATGACCTACCGTTTTCTCCATTTGTTTAATTCTTTTCATTGTGTAAGTATACATTCTAAACTATTTTTCTTTTGTATGAAAATAATAGGTAGAGTCATGTTTTATGTTACTGTACAATTTAGAATACATTGTTGCAGTCATTTCTGATGTGTGCCTGATTTTCACTTTCCTGTTTATTTTTTGGGGGGTAGTGTATATAATTGTCTAACGTATCTGACGTGATTTTTTTATATAAAACACTTCTTAAATACCCCGATGCACTAGAAGGTTAAATAATCGCACATTTATTATATATACTATGGTATAAAATCCAACGGCGCAGGAATTGCAAGGCAACAAAGTATCTGTTGCGACATTGAAGTAAAATCGCAAGTTGTAGGCGCACATATGGTCACTTGTTAGCTGGTTTTATGATAGACAGACATGGGATCTTACTGCAGTTGCAGCTCAACTTCTATACGTGTGGAGTCGGCTACATTGTAAGACATGCTTCTTCTGTCTCTATAAAGTTCGCAAAATTACGGTTATAACAATCTTTCTCCTTTTTCAAATATTGCAAAGCGCTAAAATAATTCGAAACTGTTTTATATACTAATCTGTGCTGCATCTTGACCCTGATTCAAAAGTTCATTCTCACTATTGGCTTGCCCTTGAGATTCTTAATACACTTCACGTTAATTGAGTGCGTTGTTCACTGCAGATAATTTTCTTTGTGAATGCAGGATGTACACGATTTACGAACATTCCATTGACGATCATTCGATATATCGAAATACATAAGTTGTACAACATTTCATGAGGATAATATGCAAATACATGGAGTTGGTTGTAAAACGAAATTTGAAACGCATAGTAAGCATAAATATCAGAATTATGTAAATGGTGAAGTTATAAACTTTAAAAAAATTAATAATTTTATTACAGTAAGCTTTAAAATGAACTTTATAATAAAATGTATTATACAGACAATTTGGTAAGTGGTCTCCAATCTAGTATAGGGTTCCAATGCATTAAAATTGTTTACGAACATATACAATGCGTATCATACATGTTTACAAATGGGTGCATATAGATGTCTAATAGATAACTCAGCGAAACACAATTACACATCGTTCGCACTAGAAAGCTGGATCCTAATCCAGCCCGAAAAACAAGATCGGCTGTTGAATAAACAAGATCGAGTTTAATTCACTTCTGCAAATTAGATGAAAAATTTGAATTCGGCTTAACAGATCAACATCTCAGTATTTTATTGAGATACTCCGTAATTCCACTGAGTAAATAATTCTGATGGATTGTTTCGTTTGAGAACATTCTATTATTTATTTGAATCTGATCTGACGCATCAACATCTCAAAAGAACATTGAGATGGTGATGTTTCATCCCGGAGACAAATTTTCGATCTCCTTTGCAGAAGGGTAGTTGTTGTTGTTGAGACCCAGACCGTCCGACCTACCAGAAAGGTGTAAGGTAACTGTATGGACGGCCGGGAAGTGCCACCCAATTTAGACCGGAACCCAGTGGGGGAGGCATCCACAGGGACCGTACCCTCCTTCCCCTACCACCAACCTCTCGGAAGGACTTACGGACCCACATGTTTAACGTGATCGTACTCCGCATGAACACGGCGGCATTTGTGGCAGCGTGCAAATCTAGCGCGCAAACCACGGGGATACCGCACCCGAGATGGCCAACAGCACGCGGCGTTCCGAGGTGGTCACCCACCAAGTACTAACCGCGCCCGATGCTGCTTGACTTCGGTGATCTAACGAGAACCGGTGTTTTCAGCACGGTACGGCCGTTGGCCCTGCAGAAGGGTAGTGAACTCAATCCTGTCCGTTTCAAATCATTCATTCGTCGATCTAATTTCTTACCTTGATGGACCTTCAACTTTCTAGTGTGAATGAGGCATTAAGAAGGGTTCGTAAATCGAAAACTGCCTGCGTATCAGAAATTTACTCTATGCAAAAATCTACATAGATAAAAAATACTTATTAGAAAGTTACTAAATTCTAATAAACCTCTCTTAAAATTTTCTACACCTCTTGAGCATTTCATCAAATAAAAAGAATATCTAAATGAAAATGTTTTCAAAACTTCAAGTTTTGGAATCACCTTTTGTACCTTTCAAACTGATTGCATCCCTCTTGCTTAAAGCAAACAAATTAAAATCGAGATAGAATGATTTAAATATTTTATTGCGATGCATGAAATATTTACAAACCTTGCAAACAATAAAAAATGGCTCGCCGTATAAATAGGATGTTTTGATTAACGTTATTGCTGGAAGCACGCAACGCATTTCCGTTCGTCCGTAATAGCATTTGATCGTTTTTAAACACACATTTTGGGAAGGGCATCCATTATTCATATCAATGTTTGTTGTAATACCAATGTATGATCAAGAACATAAGCTCGTGTGCTCATTTAAGTCCCTAAATGTATTCAAACAACCAGAGAAAATTGATAGATTTCTGATGCCTGCAGGTATATGACTCCATTTAATGTCATACAATTTAGTATCTTAAATACTTTAAAAATTTTTACGCATAGCGTAATACTCGTTCTTTCTAATATATGAGAAAGAACTTTATTTGAAATGGGTTTATAAAAATACTTTTTGTTTATAAAAGAACTGTGGTGTTATTCCAAATTGCCTTAAAGGAATCATGTTTTCTCAAATAGGTCTGTTACCATTTTGTATATTCAATGTTAATGTTTTGTTATATTTTAAAGCATCATCTCAAGAAAGAAACCATTTTTTCTTAATATGAATCACTGTATCGTAGTCGGTGCTAGACTGTAAATATATATAAAGGCCATTTGCTGACGGAGAATGGGTGAATAAATAAAAAGACTTAAAGAATATTTAATCTGTAATTTTGATAATTTTCCTTTTATAGTTGAGTTTTAAAACACACACAAATATATATATATATATATATATATATATATATATATATCTTACAAAAAATTCATACCGAAACAAAGATAAATTCACCTGAAATCTCACTTATAAGGCAAAATGCAGCTCAACAAAAAATATTAAAATATCCAAACACAAAGGAACGAAATTGAAAATGAAAGCAAGGTACCAAAAGATGGAGGGGGTTGCCCCTTCTCCCCGTTTAAACAAGCTTTATGTCACGACGCTCCCGGTAGACGGTACTTTGTCAGATAAGACAATACATAAGCAACAATACATACATGGTGAATAAACGTCATATGATTAGCCCACATTTGGTGGAATCATAGACACAGTAAAATTGTTCTGAACTTGGACAAGCCAATTAACATTTAAACTAACCCCAAGCATGTCACCTGCCATGAGACACAATGTTAAACAGATGTACCACAATATATAACGCCACCATTGCTCTGCAATATTTTAAAATACCTTATGTACGGATGAAACGTGGTCCCACAAAATGCGCTGTATGCACCACCTTCATTATCAGAGCTCAAATGATCTGATAATACCTCAGAAATGCAACATACATAGTCGACCATGGCACAAAGCTAGTGAAGAAATAGCTGACTCATTTTAACTCCTTTAAACCAAGATCAGTGTTTAAATTTTCTCGATTTATCCATTTATAAAGATAAAACTGGTACAACCAGTTATTGTTTATACAATAAATACGGGATTTTGGATTTGAGATCAACTATATTATATTATGGATTTTAAGTTTAGAAACATCGTTATTAGTCAACTTTTACGTAGCAAACGACTGAATAGCAGTGAAAGTGGTCGCTATGTATGCGACCACAGATTTCTAACTGGAACGATCAAACATGAATTTCCAAGAACGTATTTGTGTGACATCATTAGCGGTTTCTTTGGCATAACCGTAACTGAAAGTTATAATTTGTACTTATATAAATGTTCGATTGAAAAGTAAATTTACTAGTTTCCTGACATGACCGACTATATATGTTGCATTTCTATGGTATTATCTGGTCATTAGAGTTCTGGTAATGAGCGTGGAGCATACAGCGTAGTCTGTAGGACAACGTTTCAACCGTTCATAAGGTATTTTAATATATTGCAGAGCAATGTTATTGTGGCTTAATTTATTGTGGTACATCTGTGTAATGCCGTATCTTATGGCAGATGACATACTTGGAGTTAGTATAAATGTTAATTGATTTGTCCAAGTTCAGAACAATTTTACTGTGTTTATGATTCCCACAAATGCGGGCTAATCATATGACTTTGTATGTATTGTTGTCACCTTATATGTATTGTTGCTTATGTATTCTCTTCCCTGGCAAAGTACCGGCTACCAGTATGGTGTCGTCATGGCATAAAGCTTGCTTAACCGGGGGCAGGGGTCACAACCCCCAGACCATCTTTTGGTGCCTTGCTTTCATTTTCATTCCTTTGTGGTTGGATATATATATATATATATTCGCCCAAAAGAGACAGAAATAAATATTGATAATGTAGCAAAAAGATAATATATCGTGGAGTGGTAGAATCATTTTTATAACTTGGATAACTAATTAATGTTTATATGTCTTATTTATTAGGTGAATTATATTATTATTTAAAATATTCATAATCGATGTACATTGCCGTTGTGACATAATACTCTAAAAAACCGCATAACCCACCTATTCTATAGTCCATTTTCAACCAAAATATTCCATATTTTCTGAAAAACAAGAAATAATATTTTGGTAAACAACAAAAATGACAAAGCAATGTTAAGTTTTAAATATATTTATTGAGGAAGTCCAGTGGTTAGCGCGTACTCGGATAACCCTAATTCGATTCCCAGTTTTGTCCAAACTTTCCCGGTGTTCTAACGGAGCACGGACACATTAAATATATGGGCCCGTAAGTCCTTCCGAGAGATTGGTTATAGGGGAAGGGGGGAACGGTCCCTGTGGATTCTACCCCCACTGGGCTCCGATCAAAATTGGGGGGCACCGTCCTGGCAGTCCAATCAGATATCTTATACTTTCGGGTAGGTCGGACGTTCAGGGTCGAAGAACAAGAATTAAATTTATTAAAATATTATATTGTCAATTAACATTTGGACTTAAAAGTGTAAAACTTTTAAGATTGTAAACTTCAGCGGGAAGATGTGTGATGTTATGCGCAATTTAGCATAAAAGTAATTAACTTAAATTAGCGTAAAAGTAATTTATTAAACAGGCTACTCATGTAATTAAATAGCCATACCTTCATATAATTGCAGTAGATCCTTAGGACGTATAAATGGTCACATAAAGATGCTGTGAACTCGACTAGCTGCAAGTTGGATCGTAGCACTTCTCTATTTTAGCATCACTCATTTCTGACAATTTTATCACATCCAACACATCAAACTTCTAATTTTCACCTCCTAACGACAATTATCTACGTTTTTGCTTCTCCTCTTCTTTGGTCCTCTTTCAATTTTTTTTGTGTAGCATGATCCGCCACGGAGATATCTTTATTAGTGAGCATTTGCTCTTCATTCTTTGCCCTGATTGGCAGACAACATTCTGGCGCTTAACCTCTTCCGGTGGTCTTGACAGCATGATCCAGATTTTTAGTATTCGTTGATTTCATTATGGCACATAAATACCATTAGTTTTACTGTTAAAATTGGAGCCTTGATGTTTATCCCCATTGTTCGAGGCAACCTCGATTTCAATACCTATAACTCGACTTGTATTCGCCTTGGAAATAATTTTCGTGGATAATTTACTGCATTTATTGCCGTGAACTCTACAGCATCCCAAAATCAAAATTCTAAATATCGAGCATTTCATCATCACAGAAAATATTTTAGATAGCGGTAGAAATTATAAACACACCAACTCATTATTTTTGTAGTTTTCAAATTAATTTTAATTGAGGAGTAGTAAAAATTTAATCAGGAAACTTCATAGAGATACTTTACATTCACATCAACATATTTCCGGAGTGAAACTGTTAACAAACAGCTGCTTAAGTATTGCAAAATACAGGATGATCATAATTACAGCGTTCCTATTCAGAATCTTCAGCAAAATCATGTAGTTAGAAAAAATTCAAGGAATAACTTCCAAAATATGATAAAATTTCAGTAAGATGTAATTACGGGTGTCATGTACAGGAGTATATTAGCATATAAGGTTACAAAACACACAGGGCGTACTGCACGATCTTTAAATACTTGTAATTTTGAAGAAACAATCAGCTTAACTGTCAGGTGTAATGTAATAGATATAGCTCTATTGCTTTTTTTAGATTATACCTTCCGAAAAAACCAATTTACTGTTGTTTTACAGAAAGTCTTTCGAATCAAAACACGTTCAGAAAGGTGATAGTGAAGAAGCCATTTCTACGATCAAATAATATATGAAACGTCTAACGTATTTTCTTATTTGGATCCATCGCTATCAAGTAGGCCAATATATTGTTCCATAAACAATATTATCTACTCAAGCAATGTTTACAGATTTTTACCATAAACAATTTTAATTCCTAGAAATTTTTCTACCTCCTATTCAACAGAGTTCTCACACTAGTTTGATTGATCTTTTATGTTCTTCTTGGACGATAAGCATACCCTTTCATGTATTAATGGAGGTGACTAAAGACCCCAATTAATTTCCTAAATAAATTGTAGCTTATTTTATTGTAAAATAAATACAATTTAATATATTGCAATAATTTATTTCAATAAAAAAATAGACATTAATAGTGGCTTTATTAGTTATATGTAAATTAACACATAAAACCACAGTAATATCAGTAACATTACTCGGGACTAATATTATTAGAATAACAGCTATACGGAGTATCTATGGCCCCTTTGGTACTTAACTAAACCATTACATTTAGTAACAGGAGTGCTAACGTGTGTATTTTGATATTATAATGTTCGGACATATATAAATAAATATTTTTAAAAAAATATTTAATGAACTGGTATTCACTACCGGAATTGATCACCTTACTGAGTTAGTTTTAAAAGAATAAAAGCACCATTGATACTTTATTAAATCTGAAGCTTTAATGTAATTATCAATAAATAATTCCTAATTGGAAATAGCATAATTTAATTAAGTAAACACACCGAAGCACGTTTCACTGTGTAATCTTCCTTTCAAATAAAACATTTTTATGCTCTTATAACATCAAACATGCACCAACACATTATTTTGAGAAGAAACCAATTCGAATATTCAAATGTCCATGAACATAAACATAAACATCAAACCAAACCGTGAGCTAAATTAACGCCGTATCTTCAAAAGAACACTTTTTCACAGTCATAAACAAATGTCAAATGTGAACACAGTATTACAGATTACAGAGCAAACATAAACCAGAAGGGATAAATAAGGAAAATAAGGAAATTTTAACTTAATTATGTGGAAGTTGAAACTGAAATCTAATTATAAATACGTCAGGCAGAGACAACTTTCTTTTTGTGATGTAAATTAAATGTTTCAAAATAAAACACTTCCTCAATTCCTCGGATATGCTTTAAGGCTTAATTTAAAAGTTGATTATGATTATCTTTGGTATGACAGGAGATAACATAATAAGTAATCCAAAATAGAAAATCATTTTTCTGTGTGGAGAATAAATATAATTATTTCCAAATATAAAATTTTAGTAAAATATGCCGTTTGTTGATGCTAGTAAATTTTACTTATAAATAAGTGCAGTAAGAAAAAGAATATTCATTTCATTAAATAATATAAAAGAATTAAAAATGTATAGCCTTTTAACAAATAGTAATATCTTGTCTACGTATATAGGACGCACTCATTAGCTAGACATATTGAGTTAAATGTTTATAATGTTTATGAAGAACACGATATCTATACAATTAAAACGCTACCAACGATGCTTGTCAATCCAGGGATTACAGCAAACATTTTAGATGTGGACAGCATAGGTTGGATGTAAATGTGAGATATGAATCTTGGAATGAAAATTATCGAATTAAAATTTGAAAAAATACCATATATTTTAAATATTTGCATAAACTTATCAAATACCTAAAATTTTGTAATTTTGGTTTCCGGGGATTCAAAGTGCGGACTCTGGTCGTGTAGACATGTAATTTGACTTAAATAGAAGGTGCAGATCTTGAGATCAAAGTGAAAACTATAAAAATAAATAAATAAATAATATATTTTTAAGAATTAGCATTAAACTGTTTTTTTTAACTTGCTTCATTTGATCCGTAATATTTTTATGGATCAAATATAGTAAAATGAAGGGGAGGTTGCTCTGAGACAGCAGGTTCGATTTTATACAAGGGGCAGGATTTTACGCATCCTTCTGTATTGTGGGCGCAATCAATTGTATAATTGATATGAGACATGGTGGTATGTATCGTTAAACGTGAGCTGCCCAATTAGTGTGCCGGTACGTACCAGGATGTGTATATCTGTGTATTTTGTGTTCTATTCGTATCTATTGCTAGCTGTGGCTAATTAAAAATGTGCTTATTAGAAAAGTCACTTTTACAAAGTCACCCAAGATATCCTAATATTTCATTCCGGGTAAATCAATCCTGAATTTTATAGTTATACACCTATCTTAACGGATACACAAGATAACAAATAAAACAGCACTGAATTTCATGTGATTTTTAAACAATAATATTAAAAATAATTTATGTTTAACTTCAAGGCTCAAGTTCAACAAAACATCTATGCAGCAAAGTCACACAATTTTCCCCAAACTACGCTAAAATATTAGAAGCTATTTTCATGAATGGCCATACATAGCATGTACTGCTTAGCAAAGTTGCTTTATCCAAGCATTGATGATTCTACATTTTAACTACACGGCTGTCATGCCATGCAATGTTATAACTTGTTATCTGTTAATAACAGGGTATATCGGAAACAGATATAAAACAATAAAAATGCAGATTTAACCATTTGTAGATTTAACCGATTGATTGAAGTTATATACGCAGATTCAAAACAAATTGGAGTTCCACACTTTGTATTTTTCCGGGTTTCTTTCCCCATGAAAAATAAATGATAAATATTTTTGCCTAATGATTATATCATCTATTAATACTGATTTGTTCTACTTGTTGAGATAAAGAATCTTGGGTATGCAGCAGTATTTGGTAAGCAACAGCATTTAAAGGTTGAGACAAGCATCAACATGTTTCAAAGGTAAGAAAAAAGGAGCTGGATAAACTTCGAAGGAGAATAGCTTTCTTCGTCAAAAAAAAACCTTTTAATTTTTTCCAATATAGTTGAAAGGTATTTATGACTTTTGTCATTCTGTCTGTCCGTTCGTTCAATAACTGCCGTTAAAATGACTTTACCAACATGAAATTTTAGTATGTTGTTGAAACAATTTGTTGGAGATATGGGAATGAGAATGAATAATATCAACCAATTAGTGTCGGATTTAACTCTGGTTGAAAAAATGAAACATATTTAACCCTATGGGTCTTACTTTGTAAAACATTTTTAAATGAAGTGAAAATTAACAAATTGCTCCGAAAATTTTAGGAAATATTCAAATTACCACATAAAAGGTTTAAAATAAATTCAGAAAAATATTTTGGGTAGCTTTAAAAATAAAAATTGAAATAATATTTACACTCATGACATATGAAGAGATCGCGTGACTTGCTGTAAAATAAAATATAGCACCCATTTTTTCCCGCTATATAAAGATCGTTTAAATTTATATTTAGTATTGCGTTCGTTATAAAACCTCTTTATTTTTGCGTATTATCTGTGTATTTAGATTATGTGCCTTCGCAATTGCAATATTTTTTACTTTAAGAGATCTCTAAACTTTGATTATTTCTACAACGGAGTCAAATATTAACGCATGCAGAATGTAAACAAATCAGGCAAGTTGTAAAAGAATTGCTGATTTTTTCTTACAAAAATTATTTAGCTCTGGAGTCTAGAATATAACTGGTATGGACGAATTATTCATTAATTTTACATAGAGGCAAACGATTTATATTTAGATGAAGTCATTTGAATAAAGTTAACTTTGTGTAACTAGTATTGTCTTTTAAGTTGAAATCAAGTTTTCAAGAACAATAAATTACTGCAGTTCTTTTGCAATTTAAAAATATCAGCGCTGAATGTATCATATTTTAGAGATGTCTAAAAATTGTATTTCAGTTGGAAAGTGTTTCATAATCAATGTTTTATGCATGATTGATATTCCTTGTTTCGGCTTTAAAACTAGTTGATACATTATTCAACCTTTACATACTGTGGTCCTATGAAATGCAGGGATGATCATTGCTTCACTCATATATATTTCCATAACTTTGATGGAGAAAAAAGGACAGAAAGACATTTAAAGTGTTTAACTTGATTTGCAGACTTAGATTGAAGACTTAAATGATTTTGTAGACTTAATTATATGTAAACTTGGTATGGTTTATAGATTTTTACTTGGCTAGTAACATTTTATTTTGTTGGCAATTTCTCAGAGAGAAAAACAGAGCAATTGAATATAGCAGCTGCGATACTTTTTTTTATGATCTTAAATGGATAAAATGCGCTATAATGCTCAGTTTTGTTGTTTTTTCTCTACGTAGATCTTTCGACCTACACGAAAGTGTAAGATAAGCTAAACATTGCGTCACCTCTTATGCCCCTTGATGCATTGCACTAAAAAGTATGTTGCAGCATTCGTGTTTGTTACTATATACCCTTTGCGGACATCGGCATTCCTGAACTGTTGTGGCCCAAAGGACGGAGCGTTTCGCTTCTGAACATGTTCCCAAAGGACGGCGCATTTTTTGCAATGAGACTAAATCCCGAAAATAATTCACTAAAATCACCCACTCAACACCGCATTCTACTTTTTTCAGGAATAAAGGAAGTACTTATTTTCGATTAAATGTATACGTTCCACACAAATTATATTTTATTTAAATATTTAAAATTTAAATGATTAAAATGTGTTAATTAACGTGATTAAAAAGGTTATTTGTTACGCACGAAATACGCTCATTGCCATAAAAACCTGCGCACCAAGAGGTGATTGTGGGATCGTAACGAAACTTGGAATGAAGGTACGTATCTGACAGATATGCAAATGATTAGACATACAGCATGATTGCGTCACCAGAGTGCGTTGAACTTCGTTCTCCCTGGCGCAGAAAAAAGGTACGCAGATGCTTTTTGCCTATACTTAATCTGTTGCACTGGGACGCTTTTTCATTAGGGATGTCGTTCCGCCTCCATCGAAGATAATATGATCAGCTGCCAGAGTTCGAGAGAGGAAGAATCATCGGGATGATGGAAGCCGGATGGTCAGTTCGGCCACTAGCCCGTCACCTAGGCCCTTCTGATTTTACTGTGAGGAAGTGTTGGGACCAATGGGCGAGAGAAAGGTCGAAAATACGGCGGCCAGGTTCAGGACACCCTCGGCAGCCCAATAGCCGAGAATACCGCCACATCACCCGAAACTCACGCACAGCGCCAACTGCATCATTGTCCGCCATCTGGACACGGGCAGCACCTTCAATACGGGCCCCTGTGTCTGTCCGTACCATCGCGAGGTGCTTAGCTTGAAAGATATTTGGTATCGCGGCGCCCATTATGTGTGCTGATAATGACATCCACCCACCGTAGCCTCCGTTTAGAGTGGTGTCGCTTTCGACGGGATTGAACCGCAACCGAATGGAACCAGTTTGTTCGTATTCAGCGACGAATCGAGATTCAATTTTGGGCAGTGATGACAACCGTGTACGTGTGTGAAGGCCCCGCAGTGAACTTCTCAATTTTACCTCCACTTTACAGCGGCACACCGCTCCCACAGCTGGTGTGATGGTATGGGTTGCCGTCGCACACGACACCCGGTCACTCATATTGATCCATGGAACCACGACAACCCAGCAGGACGTTCGTGACATCCTTCAGCCACATGTGTTCCCACTCATGGCAGAGCTCCCAGGAGGTATTTGTCAACAGGACAACGATAGGTCACACACAGCAAGAGTTCCATCTCGCTGCTCTAAGTCCTCTGGACGAGCCGGACGGCCTGGGGCTTTCACACACAGCAAGAGTGCCACAGCAATTCCACAGCCACATTACCATCCTTGCCTGGCCTGCCCGATCCCCAGATTTGTCACCGATCAATCATGTCTAGGATCACTTGAGACGGCAAGTTGGACTGCCTACGTGTTTGGTCGAACTAGAGGCGCCCTTACAACAACTGTGGAATGAGATGACGCAGGACACCATAAGGGATCTGTATGACTCAATGCCTGTCCGTATCATTGATGTTGTAATCACTTATATAAACGTTGTACTAGCATATATAAAATCTCGTTCGATTCTGACAACTCTTTCTTGGTGCGCATGTATGCTAATGAGTGTATATCCAAATAATTGTAGTCAATAATTTATATAGCTAATAGAGATGGTGTACTTTTATAAAGAAGAAAATAATGCCAATTACTAATTAATTACTAATTAATCCGCCTTTTATGTATAATGTATTTCATAGGTTCACTCGAGTACTCACATTATAATCTTTGAATTTATACATGTTGTCCTTGAGCTCATCAGAAATGTCAAAGTTGCACGAATCTTCACTATCTTTATTAATTTCATAAATATCCTGTTCGATTACCACTCGAGTATATTCTTCCATACGTAAAAAAAATCCGTCTTGATCCAGCCATTATTTTTTTATTCGAAATAACCTTATACATTCACTTCTGCGGGTTCCTCTAAAAGCCAAACTTGAAAGAAAATACTGTCTTACATTCTAATAATTCACCAACACAATCATTAAACTGCAATCAACACAAGAACCCATACTCAATTATAACGTAGCAGAATTTGCGAGAAATTATATGTTTTTTTTTTTGTCATAGGAGTATTACAAAACCACATTTTACCTCTCTGGATGAAGTGATGATTCATGGGGACTCGTCTATACCAAGATCAAGTATTAACAAAATACGTTGCAAATAATTTGAATTGCCATTTAGAGCCATCTAGTATTCAAATAAATTCAATGAAAAATGTTCCACATAAAAACGCGCATTCGTTGTATTTTAGGGTAAATTTCACCTGGACGCGATTATCTGAGTATCGTCTTTGAACGCAGTTCCACAATCGACGCACGGATGAGTCTGCCTTCGGCAAAGGGTTAAATATTTATTTTGAAATATCTCAAATTTTCGGGTTGATGCGATTTTTTTACCACTACTATGTTTATTTTTCAGATATTATTGTTCTACAAGTATATTAAGAAGAGGAAAACACATTCAAAAAATTCAATCATCGAGAAGTTGTGTATCTAACTCCAATATAGGTTCACTCTACTCCTACTGGATATGTCTGGCTGCAAAATCACAGGAAACTTCTAAAAAGGGGCGTTCCTCCAAAATAAGTAAGACACGCCCATGCCGATAGCAATTCATAGCCTTAACTGGGAACTTCGGCAGGGGAAGTTTGATTGGGGGAGGGGTACAATACTGAATTCCATAGTCTGATTAGGATTTTGTGGAGCATTAATGTCATTTTTAACACTTTACAACATAGTTGAAAAGTGTTTATGACTTTATTAACACTTTACAACATAGTTGAAAAGTGTTTATGACTTTGTTAACACTTCACAACATAGTTGAAAAGTGTTTATGACTTTGTTCGTTCTGTCTGTCTGTTTGTCTGTCCGCTAGCACGATAACTGCCGTAAAATGATTTCATCAAAATGAAATTTTAGTATGTTGCTCAGACGGTCTCTGAGACCTATGTGAATATAAATGAATAATATCACACAATTAGTTTTGGATTGAACCCGGGTTGAAAAAATGAAATTCATTGACACCTATGGGACATAATTTTTAAAACAATTTTTAATCGGATTTAAACTTCACAAATTGCTTCAAAACTTTTATGACATATTCAAATTATCCCATAAAATATAAAAAAAAAAATCAGCAAAATATATTCAGTAGTTTTTTTAAATAAAAATTAAAATAATAACTACACCCTTCATATGGAGAAATAACGTGACCCACTACAAAATAAAATATGAGATCCATCTTGTCTCAAAATCGTGATTTTTAAAGTTCTTTTTAATTCCTATTTAGTGTTGTATCCGTCCTAAAACCGCTTCATTTTTGCTTAAATTCTATGCATCTACATATTGAAACAACCCAATAGTTGAGTTTAAATGATCATCCAACTTTTATTATTTCTACAACGAAACCTACTTTTCACTTATAGCGAATGTAAATACCAAAATATGCAGAATGAGTAGTATAAGAATCGCTGCATTTTTTTAACGCGAAATTATTTAACTCATGGAGTTTGCAATATAACTGATATGACTGAAACATTCATTGATTTTATGCAGAGAAGCAGACGATTTTTTTCGATGAAGTTTTAAGCATAGAGTTAAATTACTTGTACCTCCATTGTTTTAAATTTTTAAATAAAATAAATTATTATAGTATTGTGATGAATGAAATGATTGCAAAAAAAGATTATGAATGAAATCCTACTTTTATAGATAGAGCCAGGCGTGTTATATTTCGATGAAATCGTTTGAATAAATTTCATTTGTTTTCGATAAAGTTTTCAAGTATAATAAATTATTGTATTATTATGATAATTTTAAAAATATTATCCGGGACTGTAACGCAATTTAGAGATGTTTGAACCAGGCGATTTATATTTCAATAGCGTCATTTGAATGAAATTCATTTTTTTCGAGGAAGTATTAAGTTTTCAGATATAATAAATTAATGTAATATTGTGATAATTTTCAAAATATTACCGAGGAATGTATCGCATTTTAGAGATGTTTAAATAAAATTGCATTGAAGTTGGAAAGCGTTTCATAATCAATGCTTTATGCATGATTGAGCTTACTTGTTCAGTAAATGAGGATTATGAATATTCCTCAAATAATAAGAGTTCAATAAGTAAGTTGTATGTCTCCATTAAAATAATGTCAAACAGGATTTGAATTAAATAAGCATAGTATCAAGTACTGAATTAGCATCGAACACACTTATTATTTAAAAAAAAATTCTAATGAATTACAAAGAATAAATTTTATTTTAAATATAAAGGTACAATCAAAATTGTTATTTGCATTTTGCACGAATTGGAATAAAAAAAATGTTATTATTTTTTCCCTAAATAATTCCAATAAATACCCACGTTATTATTTGAAATTCCCTAAGGGTAACCAATATATATCTTAATAAAGTGCTTCGGAAATCTTGTAAAAATAAACTTCTCTATTTTTGTTATAAAACTTCAAATTTCCATAAAACAAAGTAAAATTGAATAAAAACTGTAGATTTTCTTCCCGAACTTAAGTGAATTAAATAAGCAAAAGCATTTTAAAAGCTATTTGCTGCAAAATGAAAATAAAAATATCTCTATTTTTCCTTCGAAAATGCCGTCATTAAATTTCTAGTTTATAAGCATACAGAAGTGATTTTAAAAATTTGATGAAAGAAAATGTTTGCTCTGTTTTAAAATTTAAGAATTTAAAGTAATAAACTGTCGATAGTGAAATGATGTGAGAACATGGAAGATCTTCAAAAAATTAAAGGTAATATATTCCTTGTCTTTAAAAAGAATTGAATTTTTACTGTTAAATTATTTGAATAATTCCATAAAGATTAAAGCATAAAATTACGTTTATTTTTTTATTTAATACAAATACTCGTATTTTATATTTAAACAATATTTTAACAACATAACATTTTAAAAAAATTTCCAAGTCTATAATTTTTCAAAAAATTTTCTATGAGAAAGAACTTACAATTATATATATATATATATATATATATATATATATATATATATATATATATATATATATATATATATATATATATATATATATATATATATATATATATATATATATATATATATATGTGTGTGTGTGTGTGTGTGTAAACATAGTCAAATTAAAATTTATGCAGTCTTTGTGAACATTCTTTAACTCTCATTTTATAACTTCAAATGAAATCAGAATCAAACTAAAATGTTTTAATTCATTTCCCGCCAAATTGAAATGTAATTTTCTGAAAAAAACGCATGAATCATTTGATTCAGTTCTGACCGACGTAGTTATTTATTTTTCATCGGTAATTTAAACAGTATATATTTTTCATCGTTATGAGCAGATGAAGTCACTATCGAAATGATGTTTATTTCAGAAAGTTTGGAGTGTTGCTATGCAAAACAGATTCAAGAATAAAAACTTTGCAGGGTTATTCCACCAAAATACTTCGAGATACTATTATTTCACTAACATGCTTTTTTAGTTTTCATTAGTTAACTTATTTTATCAAAGACATTGTGTTCAAATTCACCAATCATCAAAAAATAGTTATGTATTCATTTTCACTTATAAAAATAAGTTATAATTCACAATAATCAATATCTCTATAAATCAGAAATAGATGGCCCCACCATTAATTCAGTTTTAGAGACAGTATATAGATATTATTGTAGAAGGCCCAGACCACACGACCAACCCGGAGGTTTATGGCAGCTGTTTGTGTGGCCGGATAGATATTATTATGAAGGAACTCTATTCACAATAATATATATCCGGCCACACAAACAGCTGCCATAAACCTCCGGGTTGGTCGTGTGGTCTGGGCCTTCCACAATAATATCTATATACTGTCTCTAAAGCTGAATTAATGGTGGCGCCATCTATTTCTGATTTATAGAGATATTGATTATTGTGAATTATAACTTATTTTAATAAGGGAAAATGAATACATAACTATTTTTTGATGATTGGTGAACTGGCCCAGTTGCCTGATACCAAATCGGTGATAAGTGTATTAGTTGGCTGACTCTATTTCGATAGCAGAAATGATATGAGAATAAACTTTTGTATTTACTAGGGAATGTTTTAAAAGGGGTACGGGAGTGTTTAACTTTTGAAAATCTGAAATGTACTCAAGACAATGAGCGCAAATACGAGATTGTTGAAAAGTTGACTTTTAAAGAAGACCCCGATTTCGCAAAAATGTAGTCGTTAAACTCAGTAATTAATGGATTTCTGAAGCAAATGCACTTATGTCTCATTTCGTGATGTTTATAGCATTTGAATTTATATCATGAAAACATAAAAAATATTACGAAATAATTTAAATAAGAATCGTTTCTCAGTTTTATAACACCCACACTTAAAACAACACAATACTCATCTTCATCAAGTGACTGAATGAATGACTTTCGAAAATTACTGTGATGTGTGCTTTCATGCGGAAGATAAATGTTCTTTTAAATGTAAATCGCGTTAACAAGACGTTTAGCTGGAAAAAATATCAACTTTCGCAGAATATTTTCAATTTATGCTTTGCAATTAAGGATGCACAATCTTTTGTGCATTTTTTCCCCCAAAACATTACTCGCAACACCTAGCTTAATTATCTGAGAGAATGCCTTTTTCCACGTACCATTAATCATTTTAATTTAAAGAGGGGAGACACAAAGTAAAAATTTTCTTTTCCGACTTTCAAATTTATTGCAATGATACGCTTGAAAAATGAGGAAGTTGGGAAATGTTGAACTTGAGGGACTTTACGTGTTTGCACAAATGATAGTAAATAAAACATTATAAAGGTAATAAGATAGTGGGGAGTTTTTATTTTTCATGATTTTCAGAGTTATAACTGGAAATATAACAAAATAATGCATTATCATAATGGAGAAGCATTTTCAACGCAAAGAGAGTTAAAATGCATTTGATGATAGTACTTAAAATACCCTTATTCAAAGACAATGCCGAAACATGTAGTTGTTTAAAATCAACCAAACTTAGCAGGAAGTATTTTTTAAACATTCAGAAACTCAAGGTTCAAGTACATAAATTTACGAAATTAGATCCTTAGCTATTCAGGGTCCATAACAGCCTTGGTTAGTCCTGGGTAACATGGCACGTGTTGCGAGAATTCCCAAGCTTACGTTACATAAATTTACGAAATTAGATCCTTAGCTATTCAGGGTCCATAACAGCTTTGGTTGGTCCTGGGCAACATGGCACGTGTTGCGAGAATTCCTAAGCTTACGTATTAGGTTTAGATGCCGCTTTTGGTTCGATGTGAAATACTTCTCAGCAAGAGAATGAAAATAAAACTGTTGAACTTATGGCATCCTTTTAGAGCAAACTATATAACACAAATGCAATTCATCACTTAGCAGCAGAGATAATTTGACTCTAAAAGTGGCAAAATGTATAAAAATAAGTATTGTCTAGGACCATGGTATTAAAGTAAAAATAAACTTTAATTTAGGGATGTGATTTAAAAAATACTTTTGTTTCTGTAGTAATTTTACAAATATAACAGCAGGTTTTTTTTCACGCAATATGTTTACGAATTGCAGAAGAGATAATTGGTTTTCTGATTGACAGCTTTGACTCTTACTTTTTTTAAATGACTGACAACTTTGACTCTTACAGGAGACGTTCTTTAATTGTGATTACCCTGCACACAGTTCTCAAAAGTTTATTTCTAAGTATTATTTTTTTATTATTTCTATGTCTCTTAATTGTTCATACACATGCACTTGGACGAAAATATAAATTTTACCGGGAGTCTCATGGAGGAATTTATAAATAATAATAATAATGTAGAATTTTTACTACTTTATATAAGAACTAATGATACCTCCCCCCCAAAAAAAATAATAATAACATTTAAATTGTGACATCTGGCAATGTGATAACATCCTGAGAAAAATCGTCTAAGTTATTGCTTAGCTCCAGAATTATTACAGCCATGAATGCGATTCGCTATTTCGTACCTTTTATCAATTTCATGACGGCGCATAATCGTGATGGTACAGCCTTTTTCGATGCACAAATCAATTTCACCCATGCAATGACTTGTACTGAGGAAGTATTGTTTATACACTGATATTGCTGCGTTTGACGATGAATATTTGTTCTTTTTTTTACCAGTTAGTAATTCAATCATAGCATGTTTATCCAGCTTTGACTCTCCCAATTCGTGTTTAGCTCCATGATACTGTAATTCTCTAGATTTTCCTTTCTGATGTAGTCTTCTCTCAGTTATCTACCTTATAGCAACTGTAAGAGCGATACAAACATTTTTGTTTTAATTAAGGATCATTTTATCATTATTTGATAATCATCCACCTACAATAACCCCTCAAGCAATGAATGCACAGTCAAGAGTTTATAAAACTTCTGCCATAAAATGTAGATAATATGAAATAATAACGTTGATAAATCGTATTATGTTCTTTCCCAGCCAACTAAATTTCTGCGTTTGTTTTTGTTTTTGGTATCAAATAAATTGATTGGCAAAACGCGTTTATAGACTGAGAGAAAAACAAAATATAAAAACTCATAATCGAAACAACATATCCTCGGGGTCACCAATGTTCCAATTAAGAAATTTCGGAGTTTCTGGGAGAGGTAAGATACCTTTAAATGATCGGAATGTAAGACATGTTTTCCGAAAAATAACGTAGATTCTCGAAAAATCCGCTTTAAGCAATATGTTCTTATCATTCGTTTCTTTTCTTTCCAAAAGATAGGTTTCTCCAAAAGATAAGTTGAACATTCTATGTAATATGATTATTGTGTTCAACATATGATATATTCTAGAGAATAATGCTATTGTAATGGCGGTTTATGATGAAACGAAACGTGACCTCTTAATTTAGAATTTAGCCACACCAGCACCAGCACCAATACAAAAACCATGATCGAAAAATGCCGCAAAAATAACCCACACAGGTCCACACACTCCTGTCGGGAGAAGTAAATCTCCGCGATGACCTACAGCCCAGAAGAACCTAAATAACCTGAAAACATTCAAAATCAAAACCTTACCTTTAAAAACTTTCTTCTTCACCAAAATCAAAAGGAATTTCAATACACAAATAAATACACAGAATTTTGAAGTTAAAATGAATTTTCATTTATTTAAGAAGTTAAATTCAATTTGTATATCAGATACAACAGCTGAATCTTTCAGCTCACCACTGGACACACGCGCAGATTTTAACAGAACGCCACTGGCTTTAAAGCCTCTATACTTCCACATAATGCAATACTAAGTGGCAAACAACAGATCATACTGATATCAAACATAGGTATGGCCACATTACGGGACGAGCACTCTGAGAGGTAAAATACAGCATTTTTGAAATTTAATCAAACAGAAATTAAATTTAGAATAAGCATTGAATTGAAGTTACAAAACTCAACAGATGGTTTCACTCTCCGTTACGATCTCTCTCTCATGAAGTTATACATTAAAAGTCGCTTACCCCGGTCATCAAGGCGTTGTAAGTAAGGTAGTAGTTCTCACATCAGCCACTCACCCACACGGCGATGAATCGGTGTTTCAGAATGAAAGGCCGGCATACACATTCAGGGATTTTTCCACTGGAATGGCCCAGCCTGGACGGATGGCATCATTCTCTTGAACTACTCGGGTAGCGACGATACGATTTGCCTTCCCGGTATGAGCCTCGGGAGGATTCCACAAGCCAGCTCGATGATGTTAAAGTATTAGTCCCGGAATGAGCATCGGGTTCGCTCTACGTGCAGTTTCGACGTTATTTCATTCCCGGTATTAACCTCGGGATCACACCAAAATTGGTCGTTAGAAAGCCAGCATTCCTCAGCTCACGAATCTCTAGGAATCTGCCTGGAGGTCAGACTCCCGAGATCCGGAGTGAGCGTTGCTATCGTGAACTGCCTACTGAAGTAAGAGCGTTAGAGCATAAGCATAAGAGCAAGAGCGAGAAAAGGTGTGCACGGCTTTTTATACCTTTTCAGCCAACATTTCCACGGACCTGGACGAAAGCTTCCAGTCCGTCACCACCAATAGAAAACATTGATGATCTTTCCCGCCGAGAAAGGTTCTCACGGCCAAACGCCAGTATGTCTCGACAGTATGTCTGGAGAGCCACCTGCTATAAACAAGCGTTGCAATACTTCATTATCGTCTGCAGCATAAATGTATAGAAACTATGAAATTATTTACATTGGCACTTCCATTTTCGACTGCCAAAAGACCTTGAACTCAACAGAAGAAATAACTCTCAAAGCGCTCGTACATTTTAAATAATATGTTAGAAATGATTTTAATTTTGGTTTAAAAATAATATATATTCCACGAGAACACATAAAACGACAAAAGGGGGTTTTCAAGGCAGAATTAAAATCTGTAACAGAGCTGTATATAAAGAAATATAATACATATATTTATATATTTTACATAAAAGTAATTCGATTTGAATATCGACATTACAAATACCTTGGTGCCTCCGGGGAAAAATTTCAGAGCGAAGCGAAGAAATTTTTCAAAACAACAAGCAGGTGCATGTAGGCATCAGGCCCTTGAAGTTGTACACCTTCAAGAAGAATTTCAACAAAATTTTGTGGTGCACGTCTACACCAGAAGAGTTCCTGACACGAACACCATCCCATATGGGCGCATGTCGAAGAACCAAAGCCAAAGAAACCTAAAAATGACTGCAATCCAGTCTAAAATCCTAATATCTACAAGCCCATCACAAAAATCACAACATGTGAAAAATTAAATTGTAAATTAAATTTTAATCCCAAGGTTCATAAAAGGTAAATAACACAACACCCCTCAAGTCGAACAGCAAATTTAAAATTAAATTTCTCTGTAAATAAACTTTTCAAATAACAATCATCTATTCAATTTTTAAATTCGAAGTCAATTTTAGCTTTCATTAAAATTAAATTTAAATTTCCAAGAAATTTTCACTTTCCTTCAAGAATCTTAACTTTAAGTATTAAAATGTGGTCAGCAGCAAAACATTTTATTTTAATTCCAAATTAAGTCTAAACTTTTCAAGATAATGTAATCACAATGTATTTCATGACCACAGCAGCTTTTCCAATAAACAATATTAAAACAGCAGTAATATACATATAATACAGATTTAAATGAGAAATGACCATACCCAGAAATAATAACAAAAAATTTTCAAACAAACCTTGTCCAGTGGTTCACATGACTCATAATTCTTGTCAACATCAAGTGTCCATTTGACACAGCATTTTCATCATCTCTTAACATAGAGGCAACATCAAGGCAATATTGGCAATCATGACACAGTATAAATTTTACCATTTTTATTGCATAAATTCAATTATTTCAAAATATCATTTTATTAAAAATATATTTAATCATTTAGTAAATTTTTCATTAAAAATAAATTTCTTTTACACTAATTAAAAATTTTCCAGATGGCAAAAACAAGTGCCAAGCAAGAAGTGGCAAGGTGGCAGAAGTCAAACCACATATTTTATGTAAACAAGTGCCACAATTTCAAATCAGTGCTCTCTTGGCACAGGACTTCAGGTACAGAGGACTCTCAAGTCTCAACATTTAACTGCCAAGAATATCAAATACATTTCAAATACAATTTATCAACATTGCCACCGAAAAATTAAATTTGTAGATAGTTTTCTTTAATTTGGTTTGTGGCGAAAACTAATTCCAAACATGTTGCCAAACAAAATTCAAAACATCCATAATATACAAGTGTCATTCCATAAAAATCAATAAATTTCTTTAAATCAATAAATCTGTCTTTAAATTTAGTTGCCTTTCAATCGTAAGTCAAAATAAGTAGAAGTCAAAATCAGTATTTAAATGAGTTCAATAAAAATCTCTTTCTCAATGTTATTCAACCATTTCACCAAACTCAAAGTTTCGAAATAAAATTATCAAGTGCAAAAATTTCAATCCAATAACTAGAAGAAAATCAAATGAAATCCATAATACATCCATTTTCGTAGTAAATCAATCAAGTTTCAAAATAAAATATTTCAATTTCAAAATTCCAGAATTTTCTCAAATGGATATCAAAACAAGTAAATTTTCAAAATACTTCAAAGTAAAAAAAAATTTGTGGAATCAATTCATCAAAATTTCAACCATATTTCTGTAATTAAATCAACACCTTCAGAGTTCACCGACTCAAGAATTCCACAATGTAAACAATTTCCAAACTCCAAAATTCAATCAAATTTTTCGAAATATTTCTAAATATTGCCGTAGTAATAAACAGGAGCCGCCAAAAAAAAATTTCATAAATTCCGAAAGTATTCAAGTTCGGAGTTAAATATTCATTACAAAATTCAAATCAAACTGGTGTCAGCCAAACAAAGTTCCATACATCGCCTCGCACATCCACAGAACGGGAACGGAAAAGAAAAAGTTTCAACTCACTCAAACAGAGGAGGACAACTCCACTCACTCACGTTCGCACCACCGGAACCGAGGAAGGAACAACATCACAACTCGACTTGTGAGAACAGCACAGGGGAGAAAACCGAGACAGGAACAACATTTTCAAAATTATTACTCTTCAAAATTTTCAAAATTCAAATTAACTCAGGGGGATTAAAAACAGGGATCTGAAGCACAACGTAAATACAATTCTTGTAATAAAATCAATTTCGTAATTCTCAAATCAAACAACTTCAATATTTTCAAAATTTCAACATTTCCAAAATTCCACTTGCCAAAGCAAAGCAACCCATCCTCAAAAATATTTTTCAGGAATTTCAACCTTCAGCGTTGGACTCTGCAGGAATGCAATCGACTGCAGCCAACAAAAAATTCAAGAAGTAAAATGAGCAGGAATTCTTTCATCTGCTACCGAAGTAAACACAGGCATGGGTGCAAACGAGGATCAACCCTTGAGAAAAGCCACTAATGGGGTATAAACCATCCCATAGAATTACGCTAGTTCAACAGAACATCAACATGCATCCTAAACACACAAGCAAGGTCAAATTCAAACCCAAGGAAATTCTGCTCAGACGAGTGATCAATTCGTCTCTCCTCGAATTGTTTGTGAGACAATTTCAAACTAAACGTTGACTGCAGATTCGCCAATACAATCAACTCAATCCAGTGAAAATGGGTCGTGAATCCACTATCACAACAAACTCAGCAGAAAAAACTCAGGAGAGTCAAAGACACGAAAAAAAAATAAAAAGCAAGGTGCTCGGATGCAACAACAGGGCAAGGAAACCGAAACATTTAAAATCAAAACAAATGGAGAATTATTTCACATCCTGAGGCAAACAAAAATTCAAATTCGACAACCTCTCAGGGAAAAAGAAGCTTTCAGTCCCCACAAATTCACTTTTTCAAAATTTCAAAAATAGAAAAAATTTCATTATCAACATTCAATAACAAATATTTCCACATAATTATTTTCAAACTCCATTTCAAAATTTTCCACAAAACATTTACCAAAAAGAATCAACCCCTTTCAAAATTTTCCTGCTCTTCCCCACATTTCATGCAATGACACCATTTTCTTTTTTTTTTTCTAAATACTTTCGAAATCAATTTATACATATACATATCAAAATTCTACCAGTTATTCAAAAATTTTCACCAGATAAAAAAACGTTTGATGCAACCAAGAAAAATAATTTTTTTTTTTTTTTTTTTTTTTTATCAAAATTCAAATATCAAAACATTTCAAAACTTTAGAATTTTCAAGCCAAACATTGGTTCATCAAAACACGAGTCTGTCTTTTACAGAACTCAAAAATGTGTGCTTTTTCTAGCCACACAATTTCAATAATTATTTACTCAAAATAATTTTCATATTTATACACAATCAGTATTCAGGTGTTCAAAAACTCATATATCATTTCATTCTACTTTTTTATCTCTATGTTCTCAAAATTAAGGTGCATTTTCAAATCATTTTAAACTCAAGTATTCAAGTAATTATAATTAAATTTCAAACATTTACAGTTAAAATTCTCAATTTCGAAAAATTTTCGAAAACGGCCTCTGCCTCCGGCCAAAATTTCATTTCAATTTAAACATGTCAACACACCGGAGGTTCGAATCTGCAAACCCAAATTTGGGAAAAAAATGCTCAGAAGAGCTCGTCGAAATCAGAATTACAGCAGGAATCGCCTCCCACACATTAAACACAGAACCAAAAATCATAACCGAAAACAAAGTGCTCTCAAGAAAATCAAATCGAAAGTTTTCTTAAAACAGATGTTATAATTAAAATTTCATTCCAATTAAGTTTCAATTCCTAAATTCAATACACCTATAAAATTCTTAAATAATAATGCCAATCTAAAATTCTTAATATTTATATAATCAAATTTCAATTTTTAAATTTTCAACGTATCTTTACTAGATACCAACATTATCAAAACGAAACTTTTTGTCAGTTCAACTCTTTCAATAAAAACACCTTTTACATATTCGTCACATATTGAAATCAAAAATTCAATCTTATATGTGCAACTTTGCACTAATATCTTTCAAATTTCCGTCAATGTGCCATTTCGCGCAATTCCAATACATTTCACGTTGACATGTTAACACGTAATTCCAGTGAAAACATTCCATTCTACCCTATTTTCAATTTGTAACAAAATAACAATACTTCATAAATTTCAATACATTATTATTTTCAAATATCAACACATTAGACAATTTTCTTTACATATACACGTAAATACGAGTGCTCTCCCGAAATCGAAACATTTAAAAAAAAATTCCATACCACATACCACTCTGTGTCCAGCGCAAAAAAAAATTCTTTAAAATTTAAATTTCGAAAAGTTCAAACAAGAACATATCAACATTTTTTTTAAAATTTAGAACAGGGCAGGTACTCAGGAGGAGAGGTCACGGCGCCAATTTGTAATGGCGGTTTATGATGAAACGAAACGTGACCTCTTAATTTAGAATTTAGCCACACCAGCACCAGCACCAATACAAAAACCATGATCGAAAAATGCCGCAAAAATAACCCACACAGGTCCACACACTCCTGTCGGGAGAAGTAAATCTCCGCGATGACCTACAGCCCAGAAGAACCTAAATAACCTGAAAACATTCAAAATCAAAACCTTACCTTTAAAAACTTTCTTCTTCACCAAAATCAAAAGGAATTTCAATACACAAATAAATACACAGAATTTTGAAGTTAAAATGAATTTTCATTTATTTAAGAAGTTAAATTCAATTTGTATATCAGATACAACAGCTGAATCTTTCAGCTCACCACTGGACACACGCGCAGATTTTAACAGAACGCCACTGGCTTTAAAGCCTCTATACTTCCACATAATGCAATACTAAGTGGCAAACAACAGATCATACTGATATCAAACATAGGTATGGCCACATTACGGGACGAGCACTCTGAGAGGTAAAATACAGCATTTTTGAAATTTAATCAAACAGAAATTAAATTTAGAATAAGCATTGAATTGAAGTTACAAAACTCAACAGATGGTTTCACTCTCCGTTACGATCTCTCTCTCATGAAGTTATACATTAAAAGTCGCTTACCCCGGTCATCAAGGCGTTGTAAGTAAGGTAGTAGTTCTCACATCAGCCACTCACCCACACGGCGATGAATCGGTGTTTCAGAATGAAAGGCCGGCATACACATTCAGGGATTTTTCCACTGGAATGGCCCAGCCTGGACGGATGGCATCATTCTCTTGAACTACTCGGGTAGCGACGATACGATTTGCCTTCCCGGTATGAGCCTCGGGAGGATTCCACAAGCCAGCTCGATGATGTTAAAGTATTAGTCCCGGAATGAGCATCGGGTTCGCTCTACGTGCAGTTTCGACGTTATTTCATTCCCGGTATTAACCTCGGGATCACACCAAAATTGGTCGTTAGAAAGCCAGCATTCCTCAGCTCACGAATCTCTAGGAATCTGCCTGGAGGTCAGACTCCCGAGATCCGGAGTGAGCGTTGCTATCGTGAACTGCCTACTGAAGTAAGAGCGTTAGAGCATAAGCATAAGAGCAAGAGCGAGAAAAGGTGTGCACGGCTTTTTATACCTTTTCAGCCAACATTTCCACGGACCTGGACGAAAGCTTCCAGTCCGTCACCACCAATAGAAAACATTGATGATCTTTCCCGCCGAGAAAGGTTCTCACGGCCAAACGCCAGTATGTCTCGACAGTATGTCTGGAGAGCCACCTGCTATAAACAAGCGTTGCAATACTTCATTATCGTCTGCAGCATAAATGTATAGAAACTATGAAATTATTTACATTGGCACTTCCATTTTCGACTGCCAAAAGACCTTGAACTCAACAGAAGAAATAACTCTCAAAGCGCTCGTACATTTTAAATAATATGTTAGAAATGATTTTAATTTTGGTTTAAAAATAATATATATTCCACGAGAACACATAAAACGACAAAAGGGGGTTTTCAAGGCAGAATTAAAATCTGTAACAGAGCTGTATATAAAGAAATATAATACATATATTTATATATTTTACATAAAAGTAATTCGATTTGAATATCGACATTACACTATCTCATATTTCACTCCTTAATAAAGATCTACAAATCTACATTTTAATTCATTATCTACATTCATTATCTACAAATCTTCTTAATAAAGATCTACAAATCTACATTTTAACTCACAATTATACTACAATTATTGATCGTGATACCAGGAATTTAAAATTCCAGTTCTAAGTGTAGAAATAAGAGGTTCGTCTTAAATGGTAAGTATAGATGTTACAAGAGACAGTTCTGTGTACGGAAATAAACGGATTAATAATTATTTGCATAAAAACGCCCAAGACATATGCCATTTACATGGAATTGAAGATAAAATTGCGCAATTTACCTTATCAAAAACAAATCTCCTAGACAGAGATGCAGCTATTGATAAAGGATGAATTAGAAAACAGTACAAAATTATAAAGTCCTCAATCTATAATAATATGCTTGTCCTTGGATATGTAAGAATATCGCAAATCGGCTACAATAATGTAATAGCACAAAACTCGCCATTTTTCAGTATGACCAAATACGACAAAAAAAAATCATATTAAATCTTTATGAGGGCAAGTTACTGATATGCATTGATTGGTGTACTACAGAAATGTCATTTTGGATGGTTATCGGCCCGATCCTCGGTAATCCAAATATTGCAATTATTTGGATTTTTTTTTTTTTTTTTTTTGAGTTGTGACATTATTGAAGCCAGCGTGTGATATTTTGTTACTAATTATCATGTTTTCAAAAATCGTGGAAACTTGAGAAAAAATGCATAAATGTTTTTTATTTAATTGACAATATTTATTTTTGTTGTTTTTATTTTATTTTTCTGGTTCATATGAAATATGGATGATATATTTTTTCTGAACTTGTTTCGCTTCGATTTGAACACGTGTCAACAGATGTTCTTTCACTTAGTATGGCGCTACGGGAGGAAGCAAAGGATTTTTTTTTTTTTTTTTATGTTTTAGTACGTGTCGCGAAAACAATGAATATAAGCGGAAACTTTAGGTTCTACTATCGTTATTCATTGATCTGTTAAGTGGCTGATTAAAAGTGACTTAAAAATTTGCTTCCAAAAAGTAACCACTTTCTGCCTGGACAACAGCAAGTGATAATGTATGTGTTGTTGCATATATGTTGCATATACAATGCATACATAAAGCATTTATAATCCATATATGCTGCATATACAATGTAACCCTAATTGTTGTATCCGTATTTCAATATTTCCGAACTTTCATGCAACAGTCAGAATTGAAATCAAAATTAGTAAGGGTACTATTAATTACTTAAGGAAGTAATTAATTTGCACATTGGTTTTAGAAAATTCCAGCAATAATCATTGTTTTCAAGTGGTAAAGGAAAATAACATTTATTTACAATGCAACTATAACATTAGAAACTGTGATACTAAAGCAGTTTTATATTACTTTTGTTTTTACGAAAACCTTGAGAAGATATTCAATAAAATTGTTTCTCTGTGATTGGTAAATAACCTCTCAAATACAGTATTTAGGGATCACAAGATCAGTTAAATTTCTGGTTCATCAATTCAAAACGTACACACATCAGTATTAATAATTTTTGGCATGTTTTGCCATCTTTAGAGTTAAATTGTCCCTTTAAGTGATTTTTTTATGTCACATTTCCATAAAATCGCTTCCTAATGTTTTAAGTGTATTCATATTAAATTTGTTTGAATAGCAGCAGGTAGGCCATAGAAAACATTCTTGAGAAATAAATAATCATCTATGCATTTCAGTTTGATGGATAGAGCTTGTCCTGGCAGGTCTAAGATTGGTGGTGCATTTTTTCACCATTGAATTTTAAATATTAGACTAATGTGCTTTCTATAAAAATTTAAAGGAATTGCATCAAAATACATTCATAAAGGATACTGTTATGATGATTACTAAGTTATATTACTTTTAAAAACAATATGTGGTTATCGCTGAGCTTAAACATATTTTTCAATAAGATCGTGTATATTATTTTGCTACTTTAAAAGTAGTGTAAATAAAAATAAAATTGTATTTCCATAGATCAAAATTCTTAAAATTATTAAATTTTCTCACTAAAAAAATAATTTCAATACCATAATCATTTATAAATAAATATTCCTTGAATTATTAATTATGTATATTTCAAAATATACTTAATTAATAATTTAAGGAAATATACTTGTGTAAGTTATTTTTAAACCTAAAATATATAAATAATTTAAAAACCACTCCATGACCTATTTTACAACTTCCCTTAATAGATACAGAATAAAATTCATATCATTTTTTTTCTATAACTTATGTATCCGCCAAAAATTTATATATTAATAAATTTTATAATTAAAAAAATAATTCAAAATAATAAGAAATCCTTTTTCATTCTGTTGATTCTATAAATGCGAAATAAGTAACTTATTTGACAGTTTCAGCAAATAAATTTTCAAATTTATTTTCAAATTATTTCTATAATATATATATTAAATATATTCTGAAGTAATATATATTAAATATATTCTGAAAAGTATTATATTTTAAATATATTCTCAAGTACAAAAAGCATATCTATAAAATTGCAAATTTAACGTTATAGTACTATATTCGTATCGTAAGTCACGCGGAATATGTCCTCTAAACACACACATGCATATTTTGCTCGATAAACAGCACATACACATGTAATAGACATTCCTAGAGATGATCCAGTGAATTTCCAGGGTTGTTCCATGACATGTAATCAAGCATAGTGGATGGACATAAGTCAGCAGTTGTTTGCTTATGACATTGCATTAACTTTCGGTATAAATTATAATTTATTATGAATGCTGTCGAATCTGCTGACTTCCTATTGCCTGCAATAGACAGAGGAAGCGAATGGAATGATTCGTATGATGTTGTATAGAACAGGCGAAAAAGTGTTAAGTGAGTGAACTGAAAGCATTTCAAGAAGTTCTTTATGTGGCGGGTATTAAAATATTTATTGTTATCGTATTGTCGTAGACGAAAACTTGTTGACTGGTTATATTACAAAATCCATCATTGTGTGTTGTCGGGTGTTAAATGAAAGTAAAATTGATTGAGATACATTCAATGCAATATTTAACCTTGCTCTATGAAGAGACATATTTTAATTCAAATCTAAGTTTTATTATACTTATTACTTATGTTTAAATATTTTTATGAATAAATCTACAATTAATATTCGTCATTGTACAAATTATCGATCAATATTATTAATTAAGAAATAATTCTACTGCAAGGCGGTTCGTATGATACAGATTTCTTTTAAGTAATTTAGAGTCAGATTTAATATATTTCCAGTGTACTAGTTATCGGTCACAGTGATATGATAATAATAAATATTTTAATAAACGTCACATTTTATAATTTTATTTAAGTTTAGCACCGTATTGTCAATATCTATTGCCTTGTTGTCGCCTTGATATTTATTAAAAAAAACCTGTAAATATATTTTATGAACATTGTATAACACTTTACTAACTCAAAGTGATGTAGTTGGCAGCACATCTCACTGCAATCCAAGAAAACCGGTTTTGATTAGTTTGATAGCAATCATAATTAATTTTAGAAAGTCGTAGTAGTAGAAAAATGTAAAAATATGTTTAAGTAGAAATATTTTTCCACTTCCTCATCACTGCAAGTAGCATTTTAGTAGTTAGTTATTTTAGTTGGAGAGATTCTGTATTGTAATTGAGCGCTGTCTAGGAGCATAATTTAATTTATTTTGGCTGTTATAGAAAGGTCAAGCGTTGAATATGCATCAAACCTTTAATGTGCTTCTCAATAAATTTCTGTTTCATGTTTTATCCAAAAACAGAGACTAATTTATTTTTATATTTTACGAAATCTACAATACCGTGTATTTAATTGACTCAAAATGAAGCGTGAGTAATTTCTCTTCAATTAACAAAACGCATTTTTTTCACAGAATTGAAAAGAATATTTCTGCAATGCATAATTTTTCTATAAAAGACGTTGAAATTTCTAGATTTATGGTAAATGTAGTGCAACGTTTACTATCTGATTTCTGCATTGTAATAAACAATCCATAAACAGGAAATGATTTATTTATTTTATATTTTATGAAACCTACAATACCGTGTATTTAATTGAGTAAAAATGAAGCATGAGCTATTTGACTTCAATTGATAACTGTGAAAAACGTATCTTTTCACAGAATTGAAATTAATATTTCTGCAATGCATAATTTTTCTATAAAAGACGTTGAAATTTCTAGATTTATGGTAAATGTAGTGCAACGTTTACTATCTCATTTCTGCATTGTAATAAACAATCCATAAACAGGGAATGATCTATTTATTTTTATATTTTATGAAACCTACAATATCGTGTATTTAATTGAGTAAAAATGAAGCATGAGCTATTTTACTTCAATTAATAACTGTTAAAGACGTACATTTTCACAAAATTGAAGAGAATATTGCTGTAATGCAGAATTTTTCTATAAAAACACTTTAAAATTTTTAGATTTATTGTATATGTAGTGCAACGTTTACTATATCATTCTTTTTTTGCAATTTTTGTAATACTTATCTAAAATACGACTTTAATATATTCCAAATTTGAAAATTTCAGAAAAATAGTTTGTGTTTAAGATGAGTTATTTATCATCGGAGATAGTAACTGACCAATGTGAATCAAATTCATCCCCAGAATAAAATTAACTTCTGCGTCACTGCATTCTGAGTTATAAAAATTAAAATATATTCCTTGTTCAAGTTACATAAAAAATAGCTTCGTATTTTTAGAGTTATGTTAGGAGTTATTCCTAAATAGATTTCAATATCTCATATGGATAATTTACAACAGAACAGCTGCTGAAAATGTAATAATTACACTTAAGAGCAGTGAATGTGTTGTTATATCCCTAGCATGTAATTAAATACAGTGGACGGACATGAATAAGTATCTGTGGTATCAAAATTTGCAGTGAAACCAGAGGATGTGAAAAAAAGTCTGGAATGGAGGGGAAAGCTGATACGTGTGGTAATCTTCCCTCTTCAAAGAATTCCAAAGGTCAATACGTAAATGGTGGTGAAATATACGTAAATAGTGGTGAAGATTACCAATAGCAGATACTTATTTTACACATTGATATATGCATAAACATTTTCACAAAGCACAGAAAAAATATAAAGTTACATTTTATTTTAAGTTTTAAAATATACTAGTGGCATGCGAGCACGAAAGGCCGTACGACACAGCGGTTATTGTACATCGTTCATAAAAATCAATTATAGTTTAAATAATTATATGTTTTGTAGAGGCCACCAAAATTAAATTAGTTATACAAATTATTGTTAAAAATTATGAATATCATACCATGTACTCAATGTATATAGCTTTGACTAGGTGAGATTATGAAATTGAATTTGAAGTTGGAATGTGAGTATTTACAAATCTCTAAACACAAAGACCTACACGTTACTAATGGACCATTCGCCCATTTAGTCTTATTGACTTCGGGATTGTTGGTTCTATTGCACTGATGAAGGGGATAAAGCGTACCATCGAAACAGATGCATGCCGCACTTTGTCTTATTTGTGCTTAAATAGTTTTCTCAATCTTTCCTTATCATTTGCACAAAGTGTTTTTATTTATTTACATAATAATATATTTGTGGCTTGACTGATATAACATATTCTTTTTGCATTCATATTTATAGACTTTGGAGACAACTGTAATTATTTCTTCCCAAGTTTACTACTTTTTTCATATCCTGTATAAATAACTCGATTGACAACCGGGATTAGACCTTTACTTTTCAATCTGACCTTACTTTTCAATCTGATCAGATGATCAGACACCGCTATTGGGACAAAATCTCCGAGTTTTATAGTGCACGTGATACTTACACTATCCTTCAGCGGTTTTGAAAGCAAAGTGAAACTATTGATATGAACGATCTCCGTTTTCTCTATTTTGTAATCAGAATAACAGTCGTAATACTTTTTAATATAAAATCGTTTTTATAAATCGTAAGGTCCTTAGAAAAATCAGATTTTAGGATGCAATTGTAAAAGACTCGAATTTCTACCAGAACTCCCACAACGAATCTGTAAACTGACCTGGCGACGCTCTAAATACTGAAATACTGGCCAAATTCATAGCTCATATATCCACTTTCACTTTATGAAAATTCAAATATTTTCCATCATGCAAAATTTTACGACCTAATCACCTTAACGCTATTAACGTTAAAAGCACTGTATCTATATCACCCAATAGCCCAATAATAAGTATTTACCAATGTTTGCAATAAAAATTATGTTCTTTATGTGCCTTCACCGAAATAACCCAAAAACTGATTGATGAAAACCGATTGATTTGCACGGAACTTTATATCCGGCTTTGTTATAAAAAAATCTTGAAACAGATAGAATTTTTTTTAGTTAGAGAGAAATTTTATATTTTTTTAATATGCCAGCATACGACAACATTTGACATAATTATACATAAAAGGACTTATTTATGAGTAAATGATAACGGGACTTAATGGTTTCAAACACTGTTGTGAAAAATAGAAACTTTAATGTTCGTGACGTCATTAGCCTTCCTCTAGGGGGCAAGTTACTCCCCCCCCGGGGGTACAATTTCAAGTAGGGTATCAATCGAAAAATTTTTTTCAAGCCCTTTTAAGTGAAGGGTATTCAATTGTCAAAACTGTTAATCACTATACCGATTTTTCAAATTGTTTCTAATAAAATTTGAAAAGAAAAATAAATTATGCTATCAGAAAGTCGAATTGAGCCACTCTAAAGTTAATTTAAATACTGAACTATATTATCAGCGTGCGTGACTACACCTTTTAAAAAATTGAATGAATGAATGCAATTAATTCATGTTATAAGTCCCGGGAAACGGCGAGTACTCCATTTTAGTTATCACATATAATTAAAGTATTTTCTTCAATAACAAAATTTACATTTCATATAAATATTTTATCTTACCCTAACACATCTATCTATCTATCTATCTATCTATCTATATATATATACTAATTGCCAAGTGTCCGTCTGTCTGTCCGTCTGTCTGTCTGTCCGTCACGCTTTTTTTAGGCACTTCCCGAATAGATAGAGACTTGCAATTTGGTACACGGCTCGGTCGTTCGATAAAACCCCCTGGAAAAATCGAATTTTTCGAAAACGTTCTATAGAGGGGGTGTCCCACACCAAAACGTCTATCTATATATACTAATTGCCAAGTGTCCGTCTGTCTGTCCGTCTGTCTGTCTGTCCGTCTGTCTGTCTGTCTGTCACGCTTTTTTTAGGCACTTCCCGAATAGATAGAGACTTGCAATTTGGTACACGGCTCGGTCGTTCGATAAAACCCCCTGGAAAAATCGAATTTTTCGAAAACGTTCTATAGAGGGGGTGTCCCACACCAAAACGTTCGAAAAGTGAAATGACGGGAAAGCATGCTTTGCGATGAGATAGAGACTTCAAATTTGGTATATGGGTAAATCACTCGAAAGGAAGAAAGTGTGCAATTTCAGATTTCCAATATTTTCTACTTAAGGGGGGGTGCCCCACACCAAAACGTTCGAAAAGTGAAATGATATGAAAGAATGCTTTGCGATGAGGTAGAGACTTCAAATTTGGTGTATGGGTAAATCGTTCGAAAGGAAGAAAGTGTGCAATTTCAGATTTCCAATATTTTCTACTTAAGGGGGTGCCGTACACTAAAACTTTCGAAAAGTGAAATGATAGGAAAGCATGCTTTGCGATGAGATAGAGACTTCAAATTTGGTGTATGGATAAATCACTCGAAAGGAAGAAAGTGTGCAATTTCAGATTTCCAATATTTTCTACTTAAGGGGGGGGGGGTGCAGCACACCAAAACGTTCGAAAAGTGAAATGATAGGAAAGAATGCTTTGCGATGAGGTTGAGACCTCAAATTTAGTGTATGGGTAAATCGTTCGAAAGGAAGAAAGTGTGCAATTTCAGATTTCCAATATTTTCTACTTAAGGGGGGTGCCGCACACTAAAACTTTCGAAAAGTGAAATGATATGAAAGAATGCTTTGCGATGAGGTAGAGACTTCAAATTTGGTGTATGGGTAAATCGTTCGAAAGGAAGAAAGTGTGCAATTTCAGATTTCCAATATTTTCTACTTAAGGGGGGGTGCCCCACACCAAAACGTTCGAAAAGTGAAATGATATGAAAGAATGCTTTGCGATGAGGTAGAGACTTCAAATTTAGTGTATGGGTAAATCGTTCGAAAGGAAGAAAGTGTGCAATTTCAGATTTCTAATATTTTCTACTTAAGGGGGGGTGCCCCACACCAAAACGTTCGAAAAGTCAAATGATATGAAAGAATGCTTTGCGATGAGGTAGAGACTTCAAATTTGGTGTATGGGTAAATCGTTCGAAAGGAAGAAAGTGTGCAATTTCAGATTTCCAATATTTTCTACTTAAGGGGGTGCCGTACACTAAAACTTTCGAAAAGAGAAATGATAGGAAAGCATGCTTTGCGATGAGATAGAGACTTCAAATTTGGTGTATGGATAAATCACTCGAAAGGAAGAAAGTGTGCAATTTCAGATTTCCAATATTTTCTACTTAAGGGGGGGGGGTTGCAGCACACCAAAACGTTCGAAAAGTGAAATGATAGGAAAGAATGCTTTGCGATGAGGTAGAGACCTCAAATTTAGTGTATTGGTAAATCGTTCAAAAGGAAAAAAGCGTGCAATTTCAGATTTCCAATATTTTCTACCTAAGGGGGTGCCGCACACCAAAATATTCGATTTGCAGAATAAATGAGAAAACGCTCCTTTAAAATTTGATAGAGGCTTGAAATTCGGTATATGGGCTAATCATTTGATGGAAAGACCCAAGACAAATATAGTTTTTCAAAAATGTTCGTTTAAGGGGGTGCTTCAGAGTAAAACGTTCGAAAAGTGAATTGATAAAAAACCACGCTTCGGATTGAGATAGAGATATCAAATTTGGTATAAGGGTAGATAGTTTGAAAGGAAGAAAGTGTGAAATTTCAGTTTAACAATATTTTCTACTTTAGGGGGTGCCACACGCCAAAATGTTCGATTTTCGGAATAAAGGAGAAACGCCCGTTTTAAAACGTGATAGAGGCTTGATATTTGATATATGGGAAAATAATCTGACAGAATTCACATAAAGAATAGAGTTTTTCAAAAATGTATAATTAAGGGGGTGGGTACTCCACACAAAAGCATTCGAAAGATGAAATGCTAGAAAAGTATGCTTCGCGATGAGATAGAGACTTCAAATTTAGTGTACGGGTAAAAAGTTGGAAAGGAAGAAAGTGTGCAATTTCAATTTTCCAACATTTGTTATTGTAGGGGGTTCCGCTCACTAAAATGTTCGATTTACCGAACAAATGAAAATCGCCTCCTTTACAATGTGATAGAGACTTGAAATTTAGTATATGGGCTAACCATTTGACAAAAAAAACCAAAGATGAGTACAGTTTGACAAAAATGTTCTTTAACGGGGTGCTACACAGAAAAACGTTTGAAAGGTGAAGTGATAGAAAAACATGCTTCTCGATAGGATAGCGACTTCAAATTTGATATTCGAGTAGATAGTTTAAAAGGAAGAGAGTGTGAAATTTTATATTTCCAATATTTGCTACTTTAAGGGGTGCGCACACTAATATGTTCGATTTTCCTAATAAATGAGGCACGCTTCCTTTTAAATGTGATAGAGGCTTGATATTTGGTATTTGGGCCAATCATCTGATAAAAAACACAAGACAAACAGAGTTTTTCAAAAATGTTCATTTATGGATGTACTTCATAGAAAAAAGTTCCAAAGGAGAAATAATAATATAGGAGTGCATCGGGATGAGATAGACTTTAATGTGTTGTACGGGTAGATAATTCGAAAGGAAGAAATCAGCAAATTTAGTCGATTATATACTAATTGCCAAGTGTCCGTCTGTCTGTCCGTCTGTCTGTCTGTCCGTCTGTCTGTCTGTCTGTCACGCTTTTTTTAGGCACTTCCCGAATAGATAGAGACTTGCAATTTGGTTCACGGCTCGGTCGTTCGATAAAACCCCCTGGAAAAATCGAATTTTTCGAAAACGTTCTATAGAGGGGGTGTCCCACACCAAAACGTTCGAAAAGTGAAATGACGGGAAAGCATGCTTTGCGATGAGATAGAGACTTCAAATTTGGTATATGGGTAAATCACTCGAAAGGAAGAAAGTGTGCAATTTCAGATTTCCAATATTTTCTACTTAAGGGGGGGTGCCCCACACCAAAACGTTCGAAAAGTGAAATGATATGAAAGAATGCTTTGCGATGAGGTAGAGACTTCAAATTTGGTGTATGGGTAAATCGTTCGAAAGGAAGAAAGTGTGCAATTTCAGATTTCCAATATTTTCTACTTAAGAGGGTGCCGTACACTAAAACTTTCGAAAAGTGAAATGATAGGAAAGCATGCTTTGCGATGAGATAGAGACTTCAAATTTGGTGTATGGATAAATCACTCGAAAGGAAGAAAGTGTGCAATTTCAGATTTCCAATATTTTCTACTTAAGGGGGGGGGGGTGCAGCACACCAAAACGTTCAAAAAGTGAAATGATAGGAAAGAATGCTTTGCGATGAGGTTGAGACCTCAAATTTAGTGTATGGGTAAATCGTTCGAAAGGAAGAAAGTGTGCAATTTCAGATTTCCAATATTTTCTACTTAAGGGGGGTGCCGCACACTAAAACGTTCGAAAAGTGAAATGATATGAAAGAATGCTTTGCGATGAGGTAGAGACTTCAAATTTGGTGTATGGGTAAATCGTTCGAAAGGAAGAAAGTGTGCAATTTCAGATTTCCAATATTTTCTACTTAAGGGGGGGTGCCCCACACCAAAACGTTCGAAAAGTGAAATGATATGAAAGAATGCTTTGCGATGAGGTAGAGACTTCAAATTTAGTGTATGGGTAAATCGTTCGAAAGGAAGAAAGTGTGCAATTTCAGATTTCTAATATTTTCTACTTAAGGGGGGGTGCCCCACACCAAAACGTTCGAAAAGTCAAATGATATGAAAGAATGCTTTGCGATGAGGTAGAGACTTCAAATTTGGTGTATGGGTAAATCGTTCGAAAGGAAGAAAGTGTGCAATTTCAGATTTCCAATATTTTCTACTTAAGGGGGTGCCGTACACTAAAACTTTCGAAAAGAGAAATGATAGGAAAGCATGCTTTGCGATGAGATAGAGACTTCAAATTTGGTGTATGGATAAATCACTCGAAAGGAAGAAAGTGTGCAATTTCAGATTTCCAATATTTTCTACTTAAGGGGGGGGGGGGTGCAGCACACCAAAACGTTCGAAAAGTGAAATGATAGGAAAGAATGCTTTGCGATGAGGTAGAGACTTCAAATTTGGTGTATTGGTAAATCGTTCAAAAGGAAAAAAGCGTGCAATTTCAGATTTCCAATATTTTCTACCTAAGGGGGTGCCGCACACCAAAATATTCGATTTGCAGAATAAATGAGAAAACGCTCCTTTAAAATTTGATAGAGGCTTGAAATTCGGTATATGGGCTAATCATTTGATGGAAACACCCAAGACAAATATAGTTTTTCAAAAATGTTCGTTTAAGGGGGTGCTTCAGAGTAAAACGTTCGAAAAGTGAATTGATAAAAAACCACGCTTCGGATTGAGATAGAGATATCAAATTTGGTATAAAGGTAGATAGTTTGAAAGGAAGAAAGTGTAAAATTTCAGTTTACCAATATTTTCTACTTTAGGGGGTGCCACACGCCAAAATGTTCGATTTTCGGAATAAAGGAGAAACGCCCGTTTTAAAACGTGATAGAGGCTTGATATTTGATATATGGGAAAATAATCTGACAGAATTCACATAAAGAATAGAGTTTTTCAAAAATGTATAATTAAGGGGGTGGGTACTCCACACAAAAGCATTCGAAAGATGAAATGCTAGAAAAGTATGCTTCGCGATGAGATAGAGACTTCAAATTTAGTGTACGGGTAAAAAGTTGGAAAGGAAGAAAGTGTGCAATTTCAATTTTCCAACATTTGTTATTGTAGGGGGTTCCGCTCACTAAAATGTTCGATTTACCGAACAAATGAAAATCGCCTCCTTTACAATGTGATAGAGACTTGAAATTTAGTATATGGGCTAACCATTTGACAAAAAAAACCAAAGATGAGTACAGTTTGACAAAAATGTTCTTTAACGGGGTGCTACACAGAAAAACGTTTGAAAGGTGAAGTGATAGAAAAACATGCTTCTCGATAGGATAGCGACTTCAAATTTGATATTCGAGTAGATAGTTTAAAAGGAAGAGAGTGTGAAATTTTATATTTCCAATATTTGCTACTTTAAGGGGTGCGCACACTAATATGTTCGATTTTCCTAATAAATGAGGCACGCTTCCTTTTAAATGTGATAGAGGCTTGATATTTGGTATTTGGGCCAATCATCTGATAAAAAACACAAGACAAACAGAGTTTTTCAAAAATGTTCATTTATGGATGTACTTCATAGAAAAAAGTTCCAAAGGAGAAATAATAATATAGGAGTGCATCGGGATGAGATAGACTTTAATGTGTTGTACGGGTAGATAATTCGAAAGGAAGAAATCAGCAAATTTAGTCGAATCGATTTGTAGAATAAATATGAAACGCGAATTATTAAAAAATTTACCTTTATTCAAAGGTTGCTTATTGCGAGACCGTTGATTTTCAACGGGTATTCGGCTAGTATATACTAATTGCCAAGTGTCCGTCTGTCTGTCCGTCTGTCTGTCACGCTTTTTTTAGGCACTTCCCGAATAGATAGAGACTTGCAATTTGGTACACGGCTCGGTCGTTCGATAAAACCCCCTGGAAAAATCGAATTTTTCGAAAACGTTCTACAGAGGGGGTGCCCCACACCAAAACGTTCGAAAAGTGAAATGACGGGAAAGCATGCTTTACGATGAGATAGAGACATCAAATTTGGTGTATGGGTAAATCGTTCGAAAGGAAGAAAGTGTGCAATTTCAGATTTCCAATATTTTCTACTTAAGGGGGGGTGCAGCACACCAAACCGTTCGAAAAGTGAAATGATAGGAGAGCATGCTTTGCGATGAGGTAGAGCCTTCAAATTTGGTGTATGGGTAAATCGTTCGAAAGGCAGAAAGTGTGCATTTTCAGATTTCCAATATTTTCTACTCAAAGGGGTGCCGCACACCCAAACGTTCGAAAAGTGAAATGATAGGAAAGCCTGCTTTGCGATAAGATAGGGACTTCAAATTTGGTATATAGGTAAACCGTTAGAAAGGAAGAAAGTGTGTAATTTCAGATTTCCAATATTTCCTACTTAAGGGGGTGTCGCACGCAAAAATGTTCGATTTTACGAATACATGACAAACGGTCCTTTTAAAATTTGATAGAGGCTCAAAATTTTAAGTATAGACTAATCATTTGATGAAAACACCCAAAACGAATATAATTTTTCAAAAATGTTCGTTTAAGGGGGTTTTCCAGAAGAAAACGTTCGAAATGTGAATTGATAAAAAAAAACATGCTTCGAAATAAGATACAGACTTCAAATTTGGTGTACAGGTAGATAGTTCGAAAGGAGGAACATGTGCAATTTCAGTTTTCCGATATTTTGAACTTTTGGGGGTGCCTCAAAACTAAATGTTCGATTTGTCGAATAAATAAGAAACGCGAATTATTAAAAAATTTACATTATTCAGGGGTTGCTTAATGTGGGGCCGTTGATTTTCAACGGGTATGCGGCTAGTATATACTAATTGCCAAGTGTCCGTCTGTCTGTCCGTCTGTCTGTCTGTCCGTCTGTCTGTCTGTCTGTCACGCTTTTTTTAGGCACTTCCCGAATAGATAGAGACTTGCAATTTGGTACACGGCTCGGTCGTTCGATAAAACCCCCTGGAAAAATCGAATTTTTCGAAAACGTTCTATAGAGGGGGTGTCCCACACCAAAACGTTCGAAAAGTGAAATGACGGGAAAGCATGCTTTGCGATGAGATAGAGACTTCAAATTTGGTATATGGGTAAATCACTCGAAAGGAAGAAAGTGTGCAATTTCAGATTTCCAATATTTTCTACTTAAGGGGGGGTGCCCCACACCAAAACGTTCGAAAAGTGAAATGATATGAAAGAATGCTTTGCGATGAGGTAGAGACTTCAAATTTGGTGTATGGGTAAATCGTTCGAAAGGAAGAAAGTGTGCAATTTCAGATTTCCAATATTTTCTACTTAAGGGGGTGCTGTACACTAAAACGTTCAAAAAGTGAAATGATAGGAAAGCATGCTTTGCGATGAGATAGAGACTTCAAATTTGGTGTATGGATAAATCACTCGAAAGGAAGAAAGTGTGCAATTTCAGATTTCCAATATTTTCTACTTAAGGGGGGGGGGGTGCAGCACACCAAAACGTTCGAAAAGTGAAATGATAGGAAAGAATGCTTTGCGATGAGGTAGAGACCTCAAATTTAGTGTATGGGTAAATCGTTCGAAAGGAAGAAAGTGTGCAATTTCAGATTTCCAATATTTTCTACTTAAGGGGGGTGCCGCACACTAAAACTTTCGAAAAGTGAAATGATAGGAAAGAATGCTTTGCGATGAGGTAGAGACTTCAAATTTGGTGTATTGGTAAATCGTTCAAAAGGAAAAAAGCGTGCAATTTCAGATTTCAAATATTTTCTACCTAAGGGGGTGCCGCACACCAAAATATTCGATTTGCAGAATAAATGAGAAAACGCTCCTTTAAAATTTGATAGAGGCTTGAAATTCGGTATATGGGCTAATCATTTGATGGAAACACCCAAGACAAATATAGTTTTTCAAAAATGTTCGTTTAAGGGGTGCTTCAGAGTAAAACGTTCGAAAAGTGAATTGATAAAAAACCACGCTTCGGATTGAGATAGAGATATCAAATTTGGTATAAGGGTAGATAGTTTGAAAGGAAGAAAGTGTAAAATTTCAGTTTACCAATATTTTCTACTTTAGGGGGTGCCACACGCCAAAATGTTCGATTTTCGGAATAAAGGAGAAACGCCCGTTTTAAAACGTGATAGAGGCTTGATATTTGATATATGGGAAAATAATCTGACAGAATTCACATAAAGAATAGAGTTTTTCAAAAATGTATAATTAAGGGGGTGGGTACTCCACACAAAAGCATTCGAAAGATGAAATGCTAGAAAAGTATGCTTCGCGATGAGATAGAGACTTCAAATTTAGTGTACGGGTAAAAAGTTGGAAAGGAAGAAAGTGTGCAATTTCAATTTTCCAACATTTGTTATTGTAGGGGGTTCCGCTCACTAAAATGTTCGATTTACCGAACAAATGAAAATCGCCTCCTTTACAATGTGATAGAGACTTGAAATTTAGTATATGGGCTAACCATTTGACAAAAAAAACCAAAGATGAGTACAGTTTGACAAAAATGTTCTTTAACGGGGTGCTACACAGAAAAACGTTTGAAAGGTGAAGTGATAGAAAAACATGCTTCTCGATAGGATAGCGACTTCAAATTTGATATTCGAGTAGATAGTTTAAAAGGAAGAGAGTGTGAAATTTTATATTTCCAATATATGCTACTTTAAGGGGTGCGCACACTAATATGTTCGATTTTCCTAATAAATGAGGCACGCTTCCTTTTAAATGTGATAGAGGCTTGATATTTGGTATTTGGGCCAATCATCTGATAAAAAACACAAGACAAACAGAGTTTTTCAAAAATGTTCATTTATGGATGTACTTCATAGAAAAAAGTTCCAAAGGAGAAATAATAATATAGGAGTGCATCGGGATGAGATAGACTTTAATGTGTTGTACGGGTAGATAATTCGAAAGGAAGAAATCAGCAAATTTAGTCGAATCGATTTGTAGAATAAATATGAAACGCGAATTATTAAAAAATTTACCTTTATTCAAAGGTTGCTTATTGCGAGACCGTTGATTTTCAACGGGTATTCGGCTAGTATATACTAATTGCCAAGTGTCCGTCTGTCTGTCCGTCTGTCTGTCACGCTTTTTTTAGGCACTTCCCGAATAGATAGAGACTTGCAATTTGGTACACGGCTCGGTCGTTCGATAAAACCCCCTGGAAAAATCGAATTTTTCGAAAACGTTCTATAGAGGGGGTGCCCCACACCAAAACGTTCGAAAAGTGAAATGACGGGAAAGCATGCTTTGCGATGAGATAGGGACTTCAAATTTGGTGTATGGGTAAATCGTTCGAAAGGAAGAAAGTGTGCAATTTGAGATTTCCAATATTTTCTACTTAAGGGGGGGTGCAGCACACCAAAACGTTCGAAAAGTGAAATGATAGGAGAGCATGCTTTGCGATGAGGTAGAGACTTCAAATTTGGTGTATGGGTAAATCGTTCGAAAGGCAGAAAGTGTGCATTTTCAAATTTCCAATATTTTCTACTCAAGGGGGTGCCGCACACCAAAACTTTCGAAAAGTGAAATGATAGGAAAGCCTGCTTTGCGATAAGATAGGGACTTCAAATTTGGTATATAGGTAAACCTTTAGAAAGGAAGAAAGTGTGTAATTTCAGATTTCCAATATTTCCTACTTAAGGGGGGTGTCGCACACAAAAATGTTCGATTTTCCGAATAAATGAGAAACGGCCCCTTTAAAATTTGATAGAGGCTCAAAATTTTAAATATAGATTAATCATTTGATGAAAACAACCAAAACAATGAGGTAGAGACTTCAAATTTGGTGTATGGGTAAATCGTTCGAAAGGCAGAAAGTGTGCATTTTCAGATTTCCAATATTTTCTACTCAAGGGGGTGCCGCACACCAAAACGTTCGAAAAGTGAAATGATAGGAAAGCATGCTTTGCGATGAGATAGAAACTTCAAATTTAGTGTATTGATAAACCGTTCGAAAAGAAGAAAGTGTACAATTTCAGATTTCCAATATTTTCTACTTAAGGGGGTGCCGCACTCCAAAATATTCGATTTACCGAATAAATGAGAAAAGGCTACTTTAAAATTTGATAGCGGCTTGAAACTTGTTATATGGGTTAATCACTTGACGAAAACACCCAAGAAGAAAATAGTTTTCCAAAAATGTTCATTTGAGGGGGTGCTCCAGAGTAAAACGTTCGAAAACTGAGTTGATAAAAAGCCATGCTTCGGAATGAGATAGAGATATCAAATTTGGTGCAAAGGTAGATAGCTTGGAAGGAAGAAAGTGTACAATTTCAGTTTACCAATATTTTCTACTTTAGGGGGTGCCGCACACCAAAATGTTCGATTTTCGGAAAAAAGGAGAAACGTCCTTTTTAAAACGTGATAGAGGCTTGATATTTGGTATATGGATGAATCATTTGATAGAAAATACAATAAGAATGGAGTTTTTCCAAAATGTACACTTAAAGGGGTGGGTACTCCACATAAAGGCTACTTTAAAAAAGAAGAGAAAAGGCTACTTTAAAATTTGATAGCGGCTTGAAACTTGTTATATGGGTTAATCACTTGACGAAAACACCCAAGAAGAAAATAGTTTTCCAAAAATGTTCATTTGAGGGGGTGCTCCAGAGTAAAACGTTCGAAAACTGAGTTGATAAAAAGCCATGCTTCGGAATGAGATAGAGATATCAAATTTGGTGCAAAGGTAGATAGCTTGGAAGGAAGAAAGTGTACAATTTCAGTTTACCAATATTTTCTACTTTAGGGGGTGCCGCACACCAAAATGTTCGATTTTCGGAAAAAAGGAGAAACGTCCTTTTTAAAACGTGATAGAGGCTTGATATTCGGTATATGGGTGAATCATTTGATAGAAAATACAATAAGAATGGAGTTTTTCCAAAATGTACACTTAAAGGGGTGGGTACTCCACATAAAAACATTCGAAAGGTGAAATAGTAAAAAAGCATGTTTCGCGATGAGATGGCGATTTCAAATTTGGTATATGGGTAAATGGTTGGAAAGGAAGAAAGTATGCAATTTCAGTTTTCCAAGATTTGTTATTATAGGGGGTGTCGCACACTAAAATATTCGATTTGACGAACAAATGAAAAACGCCTGCTTTATAATGTGATGAGGCTGAAATTTAGTATATGGGGTAATTATTTGATAAAAAACCTAAGATTATTACGGTTTCTCAAAAATGTTCATTTAAAGGGGGTGCTACACAGAAAAACGTTGGAAAGGTGAAGTGATAGAAAAACATGTTTCGCGATAGGATAGCGACTTCAAATTTGATATTCGAGTAGATAGTTTAAAAGGAAGAGAGTGTGAAATTTTATATTTCCAATATTTGCTACTTTAAGGGGTGCGCACACTAATATGTTCGATTTTCCTAATAAATGAGGCACGCTTCCTTTTAAATGTGATAGAGGCTTGTTATTTGGTATTTGGGCCAATCATCTGATAAAAAACACAAGACAAACAGAGTTTTTCAAAAATGTTCATTTATGGATGTACTTCATAGAAAAAAGTTCCAAAGGAGAAATAATAATATAGGAGTGCATCGGGATGAGATAGACTTTAATGTGTTGTACGGGTAGATAATTCGAAAGGAAGAAATCAGCAAATTTAGTCGAATCGATTTGTCGAATAAATATGAAACGCGAATTATTAAAAAATTTACCTTTATTCAAAGGTTGCTTATTGCGAGACCGTTGATTTTCAACGGGTATTCGGCTAGTATATACTAATTGCCAAGTGTCCGTCTGTCTGTCCGTCTGTCTGTCTGTCTGTCTGTCTGTCACGCTTTTTTTAGGCACTTCCCGAATAGATAGAGACTTGCAATTTGGTACACGGCTCGGTCGTTCGATAAAACCCCCTGGAAAAATCGAATTTTTCGAAAACGTTCTATAGAGGGGGTGCCCCACACCAAAACGTTCGAAAAGTGAAATGACGGGAAAGCATGCTTTGCGATGAGATAGGGACTTCAAATTTGGTGTATGGGTAAATCGTTCGAAAGGAAGAAAGTGTGCAATTTCAGATTTCCAATATTTTCTACTTAAGGGGGGGTGCAGCACACTAAAACGTTCGAAAAGTGAAATGATAGGAGAGCATGCTTTGCGATGAGGTAGAGACTTCAAATTTGGTGTATGGGTAAATCGTTCGAAAGGAAGAAAGTGTGCAATTTCAGATTTCCAATATTTTCTACTTAAGGGGGTGCTGTACACTAAAACGTTCAAAAAGTGAAATGATAGGAAAGCATGCTTTGCGATGAGATAGAGACTTCAAATTTGGTGTATGGATAAATCACTCGAAAGGAAGAAAGTGTGCAATTTCAGATTTCCAATATTTTCTACTTAAGGGGGGGGGGGGTGCAGCACACCAAAACGTTCGAAAAGTGAAATGATAGGAAATAATGCTTTGCGATGAGGTAGAGCCCTCAAATTTAGTGTATGGGTAAATCGTTCGAAAGGAAGAAAGTGTGCAATTTCAGATTTCCAATATTTTCTACTTAAGGGGGGTGCCGCACACTAAAACGTTCGAAAAGTGAAATGATAGGAAAGAATGCTTTGCGATGAGGTAGAGACTTCAAATTTGGTGTATTGGTAAATCGTTCAAAAGGAAAAAAAGCGTGCAATTTCAGATTTCCAATATTTTCTACCTAAGGGGGTGCCGCACACCAAAATATTCGATTTGCAGAATAAATGAGAAAACGCTCCTTTAAAATTTGATAGAGGCTTGAAATTCGGTATATGGGCTAATCATTTGATGGAAACACCCAAGACAAATATAGTTTTTCAAAAATATTCGTTTAAGGGGGTGCTTCAGAGTAAAACGTTCGAAAAGTGAATTGATAAAAAACCACGCTTCGGATTGAGATAGAGATATCAAATTTGGTATAAGGGTAGATAGTTTGAAAGGAAGAAAGTGTAAAATTTCAGTTTACCAATATTTTCTACTTTAGGGGGTGCCACACGCCAAAATGTTCGATTTTCGGAATAAAGGAGAAACGCCCGTTTTAAAACGTGATAGAGGCTTGATATTTGATATATGGGAAAATAATCTGACAGAATTCACATAAAGAATAGAGTTTTTCAAAAATGTATAATTAAGGGGGTGGGTACTCCACACAAAAGCATTCGAAAGATGAAATGCTAGAAAAGTATGCTTCGCGATGAGATAGAGACTTCAAATTTAGTGTACGGGTAAAAAGTTGGAAAGGAAGAAAGTGTGCAATTTCAATTTTCCAACATTTGTTATTGTAGGGGGTTCCGCTCACTAAAATGTTCGATTTACCGAACAAATGAAAATCGCCTCCTTTACAATGTGATAGAGACTTGAAATTTAGTATATGGGCTAACCATTTGACAAAAAAAACCAAAGATGAGTACAGTTTGACAAAAATGTTCTTTAACGGGGTGCTACACAGAAAAACGTTCGAAAGGTGAAGTGATAGAAAAACATGCTTCTCGATAGGATAGCGACTTCAAATTTGATATTCGAGTAGATAGTTTAAAAGGAAGAGAGTGTGAAATTTTATATTTCCAATATTTGCTACTTTAAGGGGTGCGCACACTAATATGTTCGATTTTCCTAATAAATGAGGCACGCTTCCTTTTAAATGTGATAGAGGCTTGTTATTTGGTATTTGGGCCAATCATCTGATAAAAAACACAAGACAAACAGAGTTTTTCAAAAATGTTCATTTATGGATGTACTTCATAGAAAAAAGTTCCAAAGGAGAAATAATAATATAGGAGTGCATCGGGATGAGATAGACTTTAATGTGTTGTACGGGTAGATAATTCGAAAGGAAGAAATCAGCAAATTTAGTCGAATCGATTTGTCGAATAAATATGAAACGCGAATTATTAAAAAATTTACCTTTATTCAAAGGTTGCTTATTGCGAGACCGTTGATTTTCAACGGGTATTCGGCTAGTATATACTAATTGCCAAGTGTCCGTCTGTCTGTCCGTCTGTCTGTCTGTCTGTCTGTCTGTCACGCTTTTTTTAGGCACTTCCCGAATAGATAGAGACTTGCAATTTGGTACACGGCTCGGTCGTTCGATAAAACCCCCTGGAAAAATCGAATTTTTCGAAAACGTTCTATAGAGGGGGTGCCCCACACCAAAACGTTCGAAAAGTGAAATGACGGGAAAGCATGCTTTGCGATGAGATAGGGACTTCAAATTTGGTGTATGGGTAAATCGTTCAAAAGGAAGAAAGTGTGCAATTTCAGATTTCCAATATTTTCTACTTAAGGGGGGGTGCAGCACACCAAAACGTTCGAAAAGTGAAATGATAGGAGAGCATGCTTTGCGATGAGGTAGAGACTTCAAATTTGGTGTATGGGTAAATCGTTCGAAAGGCAGAAAGTGTGCATTTTCAAATTTCCAATATTTTCTACTCAAGGGGGTGCCGCACACCAAAACGTTCGAAAAGTGAAATGATAGGAAAGCCTGCTTTGCGATAAGATAGGGACTTCAAATTTGGTATATAGGTAAACCTTTAGAAAGGAAGAAAGTGTGTAATTTCAGATTTCCAATATTTCCTACTTAAGGGGGGTGTCGCACACAAAAATGTTCGCTTTTCCGAATAAATGAGAAACGGCCCCTTTAAAATTTGATAGAGGCTCAAAATTTTAAATATAGATTAATCATTTGATGAAAACAACCAAAACAATGAGGTAGAGACTTCAAATTTGGTGTATGGGTAAATCGCTCGAAAGGCAGAAAGTGTGCATTTTCAGATTTCCAATATTTTCTACTCAAGGGGGTGCCGCACACCAAAACGTTCGAAAAGTGAAATGATAGGAAAGCATGCTTTGCGATGAGATAGAAACTTCAAATTTAGTGTATTGATAAACCGTTCGAAAAGAAGAAAGTGTACAATTTCAGATTTCCAATATTTTCTACTTAAGGGGGTGCCGCACTCCAAAATATTCGATTTACCGAATAAATGAGAAAAGGCTACTTTAAAATTTGATAGCGGCTTGAAACTTGTTATATGGGTTAATCACTTGACGAAAACACCCAAGAAGAAATTAGTTTTCCAAAAATGTTCATTTGAGGGGGTGCTCCAGAGTAAAACGTTCGAAAACTGAGTTGATAAAAAGCCATGCTTCGGAATGAGATAGAGATATCAAATTTGGTGCAAAGGTAGATAGCTTGGAAGGAAGAAAGTGTACAATTTCAGTTTACCAATATTTTCTACTTTAGGGGGTGCCGCACACCAAAATGTTCGATTTTCGGAAAAAAGGAGAAACGTCCTTTTTAAAACGTGATAGAGGCTTGATATTTGGTATATGGATGAATCATTTGATAGAAAATACAATAAGAATGGAGTTTTTCCAAAATGTACACTTAAAGGGGTGGGTACTCCACATAAAGGCTACTTTAAAAAAGAAGAGAAAAGGCTACTTTAAAATTTGATAGCGGCTTGAAACTTGTTATATGGGTTAATCACTTGACGAAAACACCCAAGAAGAAAATAGTTTTCCAAAAATGTTCATTTGAGGGGGTGCTCCAGAGTAAAACGTTCGAAAACTGAGTTGATAAAAAGCCATGCTTCGGAATGAGATAGAGATATCAAATTTGGTGCAAAGGTAGATAGCTTGGAAGGAAGAAAGTGTACAATTTCAGTTTACCAATATTTTCTACTTTAGGGGGTGCCGCACAATAAAATGTTCGATTTTCGGAAAAAAGGAGAAACGTCCTTTTTAAAACGTGATAGAGGCTTGATATTTGGTATATGGGTGAATCATTTGATAGAAAATACAATAAGAATGGAGTTTTTCCAAAATGTACACTTAAAGGGGTGGGTACTCCACATAAAAACATTCGAAAGGTGAAATAGTAAAAAAGCATGTTTCGCGATGAGATGGCGATTTCAAATTTGGTATATGGGTAAATGGTTGGAAAGGAAGAAAGTATGCAATTTCAGTTTTCCAAGATTTGTTATTATAGGGGGTGTCGCACACTAAAATATTCGATTTGACGAACAAATGAAAAACGCCTGCTTTATAATGTGATGAGGCTGAAATTTAGTATATGGGGTAATTATTTGATAAAAAACCTAAGATTATTACGGTTTCTCAAAAATGTTCATTTAAAGGGGGTGCTACACAGAAAAACGTTGGAAAGGTGAAGTGATAGAAAAACATGTTTCGCGATAGGATAGAGACTTCAAATTCGGTGTATGGGTAAACTGTTCGAAAGGAAGAAAGTGTGCAATTTCAGATTTCCAATATTTTCTACTTAAGGGAGTGCCGCACACCAAAATGTTCGATTTACTGAATAAATGAGAAAAGGCTCCTTTAAAATACGATAGAGGCTTGAAATTTGATATATGGGCTGATCATTTGACGAAAACACCCTAGACGAATATAGTTTTTCAAAAATGTTCGTTTAAGGGGGTGTTCCAGAGTAAAACGTTCGAAAAGTGAATTGATAAAAATCATGCTTCGGAGTAAGATAGAGATATTAAATTTGGTGTTGTTAAGGTTTTGGTATTTTAGTTTGGAAAGAAGAAAGTGTGAAATTTCAGATTTCCAATATTTGCTACTTTAAGGGGTGCGCAAACTAATATGTTCGATTTTCAGTATAAATGAGGCACGTTTCCTTTTAAATGTGATAGAGGCTTGATATTTGGTATATGGGCCAATCATCTGATAAAAAACCCAAGATAGAGTTTTTCAAAAATGTTCATTTATGGGTGTGCTTCACAGAAAAAGGTTCCAAAGGAGAAATAATAAAATAGGGGTGCCTCTGGATGAGATAAACTTTAATGTCGTGTACGAGTAGATAATTCGAAAGGATTAAATGCGCAAATTAATTTTCCCAATATCTTCTTTTTTAGGGGGTTCTGCACACCAAAATATTCGATTTGTCGAATAAATGTGAAACGTGAATTATAAAAAATTTACATTATTCAAGGGTTGCTTATTGCAAGACCGATGATTTTCAACGGGTATTCGGCTAGTATATACTAATTGCCAAGTGTCCGTCTGTCTGTCTGTCTGTCTGTCACGCTTTTTTCAGGCACTTCCCGAATAGATAGAGACTTGCAATTTGGTACACGGCTCGGTCGTTCGATAAAACCCCCTGGAAAAATCGAATTTTCCGAAAACGTTCTATAGAGGGGGTGCCCCACACCAAAACATTCGAAAAGTGAAAAGATGGGAAAGCATACTTTGCGATGAGATAGAGACTTCAAATTTGGTGCATGAGTAAACCGTTTGAAAGGAAGAAAGTGTGTAATCTATTATATATATACTAATTGCCACGTGTCCGTCTGTCTGTCTGTCTGTCTGTCACGCCTTTTTTAGGCACTTCCCGAATAGATAGAGACTTGCAATTTGGTACACGGCTCGGTCGTTCGATAAAACCCCCTGGAAAAATCGAATTTTTCGAAAACGTTCCATAGAGGGGGTGCCCCACACCAAAACGTTCGAAAAGTGAAATGACGGGAAAGCATGCTTTGCGATGAGATAGAGAATTCAAATTTGGTATATGGGTAAATCACTCGATAGGAAGAAAGTGTGCAATTTCAGATTTCCAATATTTTATCCTTAAGGGGGGGGGGGGCCGCACACCTAAACGTTCGAAAAGTGAAATGATAGGAAAGCATGCTTTGCGATGAGATAGAGACTTCAAATTCAGTGTATGGGTAAATCGTTCGAAAGGAAGAAAGTGTGCAATTTCAGATTTCCAATATTTTCTACTTAAGGGGGTGTCGCACACCAAAACGTTCGATTTACCGAATAAATGAGAAAATACGCCTTTAAAATTTGATAGAGGCTTAAAATTTGGTATAAGGGCTAATAATTTGACGAAAACGCCCAAGACGAATGCAGTTTTTCAAAAATGTTCGTTTAAGGGGGTGCTTCAGAGTAAAACGTTCGAAAAGTCAATTGATAAAAAAAACCATGCTTTGGAATGAGATAGAGATATCAGATTTGGTGTAAGGATAGATAGTTTGAAAGGGCGAAAGTGTACAATTTCAGTTTACCAATATTTTATACTTTAGGGGGTGCCGCACACCAAAATGTTCGATTTTCGGAATAAAGGAGAAACGCTCCTTTAAAAACGTGATAGAGGCTTTATATTTGGTATATGGGCGAAACATCCAATAGAAATCACAAAAAGAATAGAGTTTTTAAAAAATGTTTAGTTAAAGGGGTGGGTACTCCACACAAAAGCATTCGAAATATGAAATGCTAGAAAAGCATGCTTCCGATGAGATAGAGACTTCAAATTTGGTGTACGGGTAAAAAGTTGGAAAGGAAGAAAGTGTGCAATTTCAGTCTTCCAACATTTGCTATTGTAGGGGGTGCCGATGTCTCTCTATCTATTCGTTCGAAACGTTCGAAAAGAGAATTGATAAAAAACCATGCTTCGAAATGAGATAGAGATATCAAATTTGGTGTAAGGGTAGATAGTTTGAAAGGAAGAAAGTGTGAAATTTCAGATTTCCAATATTTGCTACTTTAAGGGGTGCGCACACTAATATGTTCGATTTTCTGAATAAATGAGGCACGCTTCCTTTTAAATGTGATAGAGGCTTGATATTTGGTATATGGGCCAATCATCTGATAAAAAACACAATACAAGCAGAGGAAGAAGTGCGAAAATTTAGTTTTCGAATATTTTCTCCTTTAGGGGGTTCTGCATATCAAAATATTCGATTTGTCGAATAAATGTGAAACGCGAATTATTATAAAATTTACATTATTTAGGGATTGCTTATTGCGAGACCGTTGATTTTCAACGGGTATTCGGCTAGTATGCATTATGTTTCTCGTAAGATAAGATACATGCTTTCCAAATACACCTTTGCATATTCTACTCTATGAACAAGTTTTAAGCATTTAATGGGACTATGATGCATCGAATCTACGACATAATCCACGATATTTAATGACGCCTAGTGGAAGAACAGGAGTCAGCGGTTGTTTGGTTAATATATTTCATTAACTTCAGATTTGGATAATAAATTATGAATACCGATATGGATTATAAATTATGGATACCGACATACAGACGAATTTGCTGCCTTTACACGTCCCCCAATGCGCATAGACATTACTCCCGATAGAGAAAATTTTAGGGTACTATAATATGATGATTTACAATAAAAGATCTGTTCCATTAGTGGTGAGTTTTGGGCTTTGTTTAGTACTTTATTTTTACGGTACACTTTTTCTGCATTGCAACTGGTAATTGCGGCAGGTTTTTCAAATTTTGCACTATTAATCAATTGACGACATTGAAATAGACAAAAATAAGTTGAAAACAGATTTTAGCCGCCTAGTTTTTTCTTTGGAATTGGCAACACGCAAAGCATTATATAAACGTTTACCATATTTGAGAACTACCTAAATTGAGTGCGACCCAAAACCATATAGTTTTTGAAAAAAGTCACCGTTATCTCGAGAGTAAAATCACTTTTCTTATGAATTATCACGTATAATAATTGTAACAACAATTATCACCGTGATTGTCCTTAAGGAGTGTTAAAAATATCTGAGCAACGCACATAAGATTATTTCTGTATGTTGATAATATAATTACTGCAAACAACGACCTACCATAAATTATAAACGGAAGAAATTAAATAAAAGTAAAAAATGAAATCGAATATAAACACTGTGTTTGATCTTGATAAATCCATTTATAACTTGTCAATTATACACTCCAATGGAAAGCCTTTGAAATGGGGAACCGATGAAGCCTTTTGTGTCGAGAAATAAAACATTATATCTAATGTTCAATTTAAATTATTACATGTGTATATTCTAACGTCCAATTTTCAATTATCAAAAATGAAGCAATGTATTGAACAAAATAAAAAAAATCTTCTTAGTTTTTACATGTGTTGATAAATCTGCATCAAACTATGCTATTTCTGAAAATATGTTTACATAAAATTTTATTGTCTAATCCTTATCAAATTGATACCTTCCAAGTGCAACATTCTATCATACATGATTTAAAAAGGAAACTTATATTCAAATATAAACAATTTCTTAATATTTTTTTATCAAATGGCTAGGCACTTGACTTTCATCATTCGCCCTTGTCAGCGACCAGAATGTAAACCATTTAGCCGTCTTAGGACGTTGCCCCAGGCGCACCAGAGGGGGACGGAACACACTGCGCCCACAACACAAACATCCATACCTTAACTGGGACTCGAACCCACAACGCAGCGGTCGAGCGATATCTGAGGAAACGCTCGCCTTGACCACTCGACCACTGCATCGGCAATTTCCTAATATTCATCAAATTAAATTTAAATATTCTATATTTAGTTATTATTCCAAAATTTCAAAGGCAATTTAAAATTTAGACATGTTACTTGTGGACATAACTACTATGCTACAAAAGATAACAAAACATGTAAGTCTTGAACGTTCTTTTACATGAAAGTTCCAAAGAAACACGTGGCGTCATTAATAACAGCTATGAACTTATTAGCAAAAAGAATCCATTCACTACCATGGACTCAATCAAAACTTTAGACTAAAGGATATTTTTAATAACATTACTATCACAGATTTATTGGCAATAACGAAATAATTTTGCAATATATTCCAGTTATAAATATTCTTACTAAATATGGCTCGTGTGCATTTACTAACTTAATAATTTCATACATTTTGCTCTATTCACAATTAACCTTGTGCATTGTGATGGTGAACACCTCCAAATGACTGGAATTTCACAAGGATCCACCAGTAGCTTTATACCCGCAAATCTTTATATATATATATAGTGTGTGTGTGTGTATCGGTGCTATGATAAATATAACATCGTTTATTCTAGCATACATTCTAGCTGTAGTATTTCACAGAGTATAATTTGAAAGAAAAATCCTCAGATTTATGACATGTGTAAAAAGCGAGTATTTGTATCCTCGATATATGTGTAGAAGAAGTCTGCATCTTATACGGGTTTGAAATTTTTACCATAAGTGACGTTTATGTTTCCACCTAGGTACGCCACACCTTCCATATATTAGCGGAAGCATTTTTCACATTTTATATTAAATCTCTCCCAAGGCATATTTCATTGCTGAAAGGCATAAAATCGACCAAATACCGGAAAATATATTCAAGAAAGAAAGTAGATACATAAAAGTTCGCTTCCAATAAAGCATATAAGCGCATACCGGTAAGCATGTTACAAATTTTGAAGATTTATCTTTGAACTTGCCTTTTGAAAGTAAAATAATGAGGTTAAGGTGGATTTTTATCAAAATTTCTTTTGTAAATAATATCTATGGTATGAATAAATAATCCTATTGAAAACTATTCAATCCTTAAGAACTTTTAAAAAAGTTTCTAACTTTATATTGGAAAAGTCAAGCATCGTTATAAACATACTTCAAAACGAACTTGAATAAAAAACTTATAGGCGTATATATACAGAGTGTTGCCTTGAAATGGCGACAAACTCAGAGGGGTGATATTAGACATCAAGAGGAACAAAAATTGCCATAGAACATGGTATCGCAAATTACATTTAATCGGTAAAAATCTCAAAAATAAACGCCGAGAGAACAGGGAAAGAGGCTGTCGGATGATCGCTGATTTCTCGCCGAGGATGGAGCTTTTTCTCCCTGCACATACAGCTCGGTCGAGAAGAAAGAACCCTCTCTATACAAATTTTCCATTTGTGTGGGGGAAATAAAAGCAGCGAGCAAGATTTTCGGGATTAGCGGGCGTTACAACTTCATTCGGAAACAGCATGTCTGACTACACGAACAAGGAATATGTGGACATGCATCTGATTTACTTCCGAGCAGGTGGCAATGGACGCCTAGCACAGCGGATGTACCAAGAGCAATATCCGAGGAGACGTTTTCGGCACCACACCACCTTCACGAGGATCGATCGATGACTACGGGAGACGGGATCCTTCCAAGTAGCAAGGTGTAATGTAGGGCAACATCGCAATGTGCGCACACCTGAAGTGGAATAACGAGTATCGCAACGGTTTGCCGATTCCTAGTCGACAAGTACACGAGCGGTTGCAGCTGAACTGGTTGTTCGGCACGAGGTTGTGTGGAAGGTTATGCATGCTGAAAAGTTGCACCCCATCCACACGCAGAAGGTAAAATTCCTAGTCGAAGCCGGCTATTCCCTTCGGGTAGATTTCGTGCGCTGGATGCTTGATATCACACGGAATAATCCACATTTTCCAGACACTGTTTTATTCTCGGATGATGCCAGCTATACGCGAGAAGGCATGGTCAACACGCACAATACATACACGTGGTCTTTCGAAAATCCCCACACCACTGTCCCCTCGAAAGTTCAACACAGGTCCAGTGTTAACATCTGGACAGGGTTACTCGGAGATAATCTGTTGGGACTATACCTTCTGCCAGAACGTCTCAATAGCGCAACGTACCTTGTTTTCCGGATGCACGTCTTCCCAGATTTGCAGCAGGGTGTACCACAGTGCGGAAGAGCATGTGGTTCATGCATAATGGCGCCCAGCAAATTATTCTATCGTGGTACGTAACCACCTCCATGCTACATATCCCGGGAGGTGGATTGGGCGCGCCGTACCTGTTGCTTGGCCTCCACGCTCCCCGGACCTCATTCCCTTGGACTTTCTCTTTTGAGGACACCTTAATTCACTCGTGTATCAGACGCCTGTGGAGACACTGGAGGATCTTATAGCACGGATCGCCGTCCCTGCGGCAAAAATCGCCAGCACACCCGGTATCCTTGAGCGCGTGAGATAATCGTTACTGCGTCGCTATCTGCTGTGCAATGACCTTCGCGGCCGCAACTTCGAACAACACCTGTAATCATTTCTCTTCATCTCATTTCTGATGTTGAACTGTGCTGCACAGACTGTATTATAATCATGCTGTCAAATAAATTGTTTTTGTATTTATTTATTTTAATTTTTCGTACTTATTTTGTACTTATTATTGCACTTTAATTTGTACAGCACATGCTGTGTTGTAATTATGCTGTCAAGTAAATGGTTTTTCTACTTATTACTGGCCTTTTTGTCCCACTCGACGCTACACCCTTCATAAATATTTGTGTGATTTTCACTGATTAACGTGGTTTGCGATATCATGTTCTATGACAATTTTTGTTCCTCTTGATATCTAATAACACCCCTCTGGGTTTGTCGCATATATATATATATATATATATATATATTAATTACACATTTTATGTAAATAATGATATCACCACGTACAGGGGTGTCTGGAGACTTTTGATCATTATTTGCATAAAATTGGACTAGTTCATTTTCAGAACAGAGGTATCGGATTAATTTATAAAATATCAATTTGTGGAAAACCCCTTATCGTCTAGGTACTTTCAAAGAGTCAGAGAAAAACTGATCACTATATCGTCGATATCGTTGTGAATTTCCAGGATATTCTAGTGCTTTTTTTTTATAGAAGTTGCCCTACAGTATTCACTACGAATTCATGACAAAAAACTATTGCTATGTTTCGCGCCTGTGTAGTAAAGACTTAGTTTCTTCAAATGCTCATATCTTATCGAATATTCAATGCCTTAATTTTCAATTGAAGTATAATCTTTTTCTTGAACGTTGAAAAAAATGATCTGTAAGTTTCGTGAAATTTGATTGAAACCTATGGATATTGTAAGCAAAATACATAAAATAAAATTTGATTTTTTTTAAAGAAACGTTTATATCTTCATAACTATACGTTTTCGTCTTACTAAAATGCTTATATACATTATACAGAGCTAGTTAACTAGTTTGTGAATGTTACAAATCATTTCCAGCTTTTTATAATACAGGGTGATAAAATATATTTCTCCCCTTTTCAATATCTTGGTGGTCCCCTAAATGCACAAAATGATGGTCCCCGAAACTTTACTGAAAAGTGTACGATCAAGCATCATCGCCAAAGTTACAGAACACGTCGCCAAGTATTTGTTCAGAAATTCGAAAAAAATTCTAACCTCCAAAGTGTCCGGATACTTTTGATCATATAGTGTATGTATACATATATATATATATATATATATATATATATTTTAACACAGATTTACAAATGAAATTTATAAAATACACGTATTTGATATTATTCTACCTATATACACAGTTTATTACTATAAAAATAAATTTATAGCTGAAGTCATGAAAATATATATATTGAAATATTTTATGAAATATTTAAAATTAATTTAAGTCAAATATTTTATTTTTCAATAGCACTTATTTATTATTTATATTCTGATTTGTGACGAAAAATAAATGAATTTTTAATATTAATTTTATGCATAAAGTAACATTTCTAAAGCATATTCTTTTGTCATAAGATATTTAAAAAATAATATTCCGCTGCATTTTTATTTATTTTTACTTCATGTATTATTCAAAAGAACAGTCGAAGTTTTGATGACAAAAGTTATCACTTGCAAAACTTTTTCTTTCCATTAACTAAGGAAAGCCGACTCAGCATGAATTTTTGACAGAAATCAATACTTATTTTTATTACTTGTGCTGGATCATTTCCTTTTATTGGGATATACTGAGTGTTTTTCATGTTACCTTCATTTAAGTTGATAAAATATAATCCGGTCATCTTGAAGTTAGTATTCATACGGAAACAAATAATATGGATAATTTCGTAATCTAAATAATAAGTATGCAACGTATTTTTTCCCTTTCAATACCTTCAAGAACCCTTCTGGTTACCCACAAAACTTTAGAGACGATATCTCACGAACGAATGGATCGATTCGAATGAAATTTGGTACAAAAATTACAATCCGAGAATACCGGAAGCCTATAGTTTTTAAACACAGTCTAATATTCAGAACCCCCTGAATTTTCGAGTGAAATTTTGAAAAAATCTTAAAAAATCAATAAAAAAATCTTAAAATCTTAAAGAACAATCTTAAAAACCAATTAATAAAATTATGCAAATGTACATTCCTTATGTAAATTTTCCTTAGAAAACGATTGACATAAACAGTAGAACTCTAGCATGAACCGTTCTTGAGATATTACACATTTTTCAAATAAATTTATCAACCCCCCCCCCCAAAAAAAAAAAATTAAAAAAAAATATTAACTGTTGAGAAACATGTTCAATTTCCATATGTAATATCATGCGATAAATTGGGTGACATCATTCTCATGGATCTAGCTCGTTCCATTCATGAGAAATGATACTTTAAGTAATATTTTTGTATTTGAACGCTAATAGTTATTATCTGCTATAAGAATAACTTATTTGTTCGTCCATAACGCTTGGTGAGATTTTGGCAACGCATTTGGCAAAATTTTGCTATCTTGGCGACTCTTTTTAATGTTGCCAAATTAACGAAAATCTCGCCAAATAAATGAAAATGCCACTTAATCAATGAAAATGACGACTAATTGAAGAAAATTCAATATCTTGGAAAGAATATAAGTATCTACCATAAGAATAACCAATTTTTGCTTTTACTTTAAAAGTAGTAAATCCATTGCATTATATAAGGAAAGTCATGTGCTGCCTACATCAGATTTTTTTACGTATATGTGCAGATTGTCATCTTCTTATATTATGTTATAGTTTTCGACTAAAAGGGATCATAAAAGTCCTTAAAATATTTACTTCGCTTAGTTACGAATGAAGAAAGGACTTGCAATGGACGTCTGTAACTACAGTGAAGCACCTCATGTTGACAGATTTTCAAGTTTTACTCTCGGCCTCCAAGGCACTAATGCCAGGCAATCTATAATAATTACAACTTATGTCTTCTGTCAGTGTCTAACCTTCATAAGATGTTACAAAGTACTTAAAATGAGGCCTTCCCCTCCTGTGTAAACCAAAAATATAGACAGCGATTGCCTCTTAATATCCAAGAGAAACAAAAAATGCCACAATTGATAGCAGTTAGTACGCAAACAAACACAAGTACCCAAATATCGCAGAGATTGTGTGTGGCAGTGCAGACATGAATAAATACAGCAGGATTATTCACTTACTGATCTTTAAAATGTGTGTCATAATACAAAGTAAATCGCATGAGTATTGGTGGGAAATTTTTTAAAGTATATCTCTAAGAGAATGTCTGGAATTACACAGATATGGATTAAGTCAAAGATATCGTAACAATACAATGGGCATTGAAAAAAAAAGACAGAAATAATAGAAAATTAGAGTTTAATGTTCTAGTATTATCACAACGGTCACCAAGCTATACACTGCAAAACATTTGCAAGCATGTTACTGAAAGTTTCAGGAGTATCAGCTGATCGTAATGGGGTGTAAGGGAGTATATAAATAAATATATATATATATATATATATATAAATACAAAAAGTATAAATAGCATGTAAAAAATTGCAGAAAAGAAGGAAGGCTTAGCGCCATTAGAATGAAGCTTACTTAATGGCGGTGACCTTACACCCCAGTTGTCAACATGCATGTCATAATTGCCGCTGCATTGCACTCCTGGACGCCAGCCCTGGCTGAAGCCAACCTCCGGAGTGACAATAACAATCATCACAAGACCGTTTGAAAAGAAAAGTCCAATGATAAGGTGCAGTCTATTACTGGATGGCATACTAGTCCTTCAGACTACTATGATCTTTATATATTTGCGTGTTATCGTTCTGCGGTCCTGTTATTCATAGTATGCGAACCTTCATCGACCAAATTGAGACAAAATTGATTTTAACTTTGAACAATATTCATTATTATAACCATAGAAATTATTAATATAATGTTGCATAAAAGGAATGGGGTATTGCTGTAGAAATGCTTGTTGTAGAAATGCTCTATCAAAATCAATACGGATGTCGTCATTGTTGATGATTCTCTGTATTCTAGCCAATCCCCCCAAGAATACATTCCAAAAGATATTCTAGTGAAGATTGGAATTCCAATTTATCAGACCGGTGATAGGTATATTAAAACTTTTTCTTTTATCATAGATAGTAAAATTTACAGGTATTTTACTGAAATCGATGCTTAAACCTAAAAATTCCACTACATTGTTAAGTGCAGTTGGACATTCTTTTAAGATTAAGTTTGGTGGGTAGAAATCAAAAACCTAGGATTTTCAGGAACTCTTCAACAATATTGATCTTGAAGACCTATCTCACATCCTATACCTTTTATATGAAGAATATGACTTGAAGAAAAGTATAATTCATTAAATACAAGTCTTTAATAAATATTGTCATAAAAGAAAACTACCTGTTTAATGGAATTTTTTTCTATCAGCAAATTAAATGCATCCCCATGGGAGGGGGGTGCCCATCTATACTTGCAGATTTGTACCTCAACTATTATGAAAGTCAATCACATCTTAATAATGAAATCATATACGTTATGTGCATGATTTGATAATTGGATATGAAGATGAGAATTACAGCATAAATTTTGATTTCTTCCCACCAAACTTAATCTTAAAAGAAAATCCAACTACACTTAACAATGTAGTGGAATTTTCAGATTTAAGCATCGATTTCAGTAAAATACCTGTAAATTTTACTATTTATGATAAAGGAAAAAGTTTTAATATACCTATCACCGGTCTGATAAATTGGAATTCCAATCTTCACTTGAATATGTTTAGGAATGTATTCTTGGGGGTATTGGCTAGAATACAGAGAATCATCAACAATGACGACATCCGTATTGATTTTGATAGGGCATTTCGACAACAAGCATATCTACAGCAATACCCCATTCCGTTTTTGCAACATGGTAATAATAATTTATATGATAATAATAATGAATATTGTTCAAAGTAAAAATCAATTGTATCTCAATTTGATTGATGAAGGTTCGCATACTATGAATAACAGGACCGCAGAACGATAACACGCAGATATATACAGGTCATTGTAGTCTGAAGTACTAGTTTGCCATCCAGTAATGGTCTTCATCTTATCTCATACTTTTCTTTTTCAAACGGTCTTGTGATGATTGTTATCGTCACTTCGGAGGTTGGCTTCAGCCAGGCCTGGCGTCCAGCAGTGCAATGCCGCGGCATTTATGACAAGCTTGTTGACAACTGGGGTGTAAGATCACAACTCCTTACCGCCATTAAGTAAGCTTCTCGCTAAGCCTTCCTTCTTTTTTCCAATTTTTTACATGCTATTTATACTTTTTATATTTATATTGTGTATAGTATTTGTAGTTGCTTTGCGCATAAATGCTATAACACTTCAATATCTTTAATAATTTCCACTTTCTATCTTATAAATTATATATATATATATATATATATATATATATATATATATATACAGGGTGCCCACTTATATCCGTTACACCCCCCCTTAACTTCTAAACGGTGACAGCTTAGGCCATAAAGTTGGTGTCTAGGTATAGTAAAAAGGCTATGAGCTACTCGATGAGACAACTTACAACGCTATCTTTCAATATGCAAATTTCGAAATTAGCGGTCCTATCTCGTAAACGGTAAAATATACGTGAAAAAAGTCAATTAGAAAGTAGTAGAGCACTCTTGATTTAGTACGAAAAGATACCTTGCGTACATTAATACTCAAAACAGAATGCAAGAAATGAACATTTGTTTGGTCACGGGTATCGAAAATTGTCATGTCATAAAGAGTGGAAGAAGAAACTGAGAAACTTCCCTGTCTTCAGGACCATTTATTTACAATAGTATATTGCGCAAAATGCTCTCCGTTAGCCACTATACACATTTGCACTCTGGACTGGATTTCTCGCTGCCCATTGAGCAACATGGCAGGTGTTACGGATGCACAAGCATCAGTAATGCGTCGTCGAAGATCCTGCAATGTTGACGGAGGGGTTCCATATACCTGCCCTTTTACCTATGTGTCCCCATAAGAAGAAGTCCAATGGGGTCAAGTCTGGTGAGCGCGGGGGCCACTCGACGGAATCTCCATACCCGATGACTTGATTCTGGAATGTCTCTATTAGGTACTGCTGCACGTTTGAAATCTTATGCGGAGGTGCGCCGTCATGTTGTAACCATACATTTAGGAGTTGGTGCAACAGTAGATTCTCAACAAAGTCGGTTATTACTTCCTGCAGAAGCTGCAAGTACCGTTGTCCCATTAACGTGCCCTCGTAAATACTGGTCCATTGAGCCTGTCATTAAAAATTCCGCACTAAACATTAATCGACCAGCGTTGTTGATGTCGAACTTCGACTGCATATCTCGGATTTTCCAGCTACCAGGTATGAACGTTCTGTCTACTAAACATTCCGTTCCTCGAAAAACATGCCTCATCCGTCCATATTATGACTGCCAGGAATGTTGGGTGGACCTCTAAGTTATTCATCACAAAGTTGCACTCCGTGTAACGTCTCTCAGCATCTCTTGGCAGCAATCCCTGCACAAGTGTGGATCAGCATGGATGAGCACCTGATTCATTCAGGATTTTCCAGACGCGGCTTTTTGAGAGGCCACAATTTGCACTGGTCATTCTTGTGCTGCTCTGAGGATGGCGAGAGCGTATGCTAGCACATCATCAGGTTGCACTTTGCGTCCTACATTACGAGGTGTACGAATTCGAGGTCGGCTGATCACGCAGCCCGTCTCCCTTAAAGGTTTCACAACTTTTAAGATAGTCTGCCGTGTAGGAAGCGGGCCTTGAGGGAAACGTTCAAGATACAGCCTTGCAGCTGATTTTGCCTTACGCCCACATTCACCGTAAATTAACAACATCTCGGAATACTCGTTACTGCCAAATTTTGCCATAACTCTCCGCTTTAACGTACAATCCAGCAGAAACATCCTTTTTATAGTAGTAGTCTCTGGTGAACAGGTGTGACGTTCCATCCTCATTTGCATAATACATGAGATCCATGTGATTTTTATACCAGACGTGGTTGAGTTGAGCTGTGTGTTTGGAGAGACGATTTTGCAAGATCTGCAGAAAGTGCTCATGGTTTGTAGCGATAATCAGTAAAACACGCAACCGGTGGGGAGAGAAACATGGTCCTCATGAATGCAAATCACGTGCGTTTCCCCTGCGCCACAACACAGGCTCGTATTTAGTCCGTAAGGTGGTCTTTTCTTGCTTCGCTTCACAATCAAACAAATATTCTGTTTTGCGTTCTGTTTTCAGTATTAATGTGCGCAAGGTATCTTTTCGTACTAAATCGAGAGTGCTCTACAACATTCTAATTAACTTTTTTCACGCATATTTCACCGTTTACGAGATAGGACAGCTAATTCCAAAATTTGCCGATAGATGGCGTTGTAAGTTATCTCATCGAATAGCGCATAGCCTTTTTACTATACCTAGATACCAACTTTATAGCCTAAGCTGTCACCGTTTAGAAGTTAAGGGGGTGTAACGGATATAAGTGGGCACCCTCAGGGCCGGCTTAAGGCACCAGCAAAACAAGCACTTGCTTGGGGCGGCACATTTTAAGGGCGGCATTTCAGTCAACTTAAATAAAAAAAATCTTGTTACGTTCTTCTTAAATAAAAAAAAATCTTAAATAAAAAAAAGTTCTAGGTCTTAAATAAAACAGTTCTGGGGCGCAAGCAAGGGCAGATGTAGGCAAAACAAAAACACTGAAAAAGTATTAAACATTTGGTCCCAGATAATAAAAGAGTGAAAACGGCTATCATTCATTCTCCCCGTGAAAAAAGAGAACCGGAGGGCTAAATGGGATCGCTTTCAGTATGTCTCCCCTAATTGTTTATCTTGCACAACTAACTTTAGCGCACCGGGCGTCCAGTACAGCCATCAACAGCACGTCTGGGGCCGGCGGCATATTGGCCATTATCTGTGAACTGCAAAAGCTTTTATGTGAAACTGGTTTTTGTTGACTATTCCATGAAAAAATTCGATGAGAGAGGGCACTTTACTTGAAACGATGGGGGTCCCACCCAGAATTGCCGGGCCAGGATACCCATCCTTTGTTAATTATTCTCCAAAGCTCAAATCCGGATATCATCTTCCCAATCACTTAGACCCATAAATAAACGACTTCTTTCACATCTATCCGGAGACAGGTGTCCACATTGAAAGTAATTAGAAAACTGGACTAGGACAGGTCTCAAAAGACATCTTGAGACATCAGTGGACCACTGTAGAATTTATGGGACATACCCCCCCCCCCCCCCCATCGACTGTGAAACATGTGTTTATCAATCATTTTGTTTTGTGAGAAATTTGTTCTGGGGTGAATCAGTTAAGTCGTACGTTTCGGTGAGAAACGTCAAACATCATTTTTCTTGCAGCAAAGAATAGTTTATCGTTTTTCTTTCTAAATGTTATACAGTTTAATTTGATATTATCTAAAATATTCATCTAGCATTTTATGCAAGATTAAAATTTAAGGTAAGCAAGATATAATTGTTTTATGATTGTTTAAAAATGGTTTCTATTAACATATAACGTATTAGACCCCCATCAAGGAGATTCAGATTATTCTAACTTCCAGATATAAAATCGGTATATTCTTTAAAGCTTGTGATAATTTTCGTTACAACGACTTATATACAGCATCTATCGAGTCACTTTTTAGCTAAAACTATTTTAAATTTTACGCACAGATTAGTGTTTGTTTGCCCTTAGGATGTTATATTAAATTTAGCTCCTTGAAATTTCATAGCAATTGTTTCCTCGTTTTGCTCAATTTTTAGATTTTTTTCTGCATACGTTTTCCTTATCTAATACAGTATTTATTTTTTTTTAATTAAAAGTATGTATTAATATTACTTACGCTATTTACGGGCACTTTCTATTTTTTCGAATTATTCAAACTTTTAAATATCAGGATTTCAGCTAAAGCTTCGTTTAATTTGAAAAATAACTACTATAATTTGAATGAGGTAATTTTTAAAACAAAGGCAATATTCAGCATATTCACATGTTGCCGCTTCAAAACCTCTGTTATTTTATAAACTTGAATTCTTTAAACGAAATATATCGGATCATAAAAATATCATTTACATATATTATATTCTGTGTTTAAGTTATGGAGTAAGAATTCAATGGAATATAACATTCTTTGGCATTTGAGTATTTACAACGAAAGTTAATAGGAAGAAATTTAGTTTTAAAATTAATGGAAATCAATTAAAATTTATTTTCTAAACCAACTGTCTCACATGTAGAACTCCAAACTTTCTAATTTCTATTTTTTTATTTAAGACATCAGAAAAAAAATTATGAACCTCAAAAAAATTTCGTTCTTTCTGGTAAATAAAAAGTAAAAGAAAAAATACTGTAAATTTCTTAAACTTTCCGAATTGTTTCTATGATGTTACTATTTAATTGGAACTTTTAATTTTTGCATTTTAAGCATGTACTTTTCTTATATTTTTTTATATTATACTTGCAGTGTGGCGCATAGAAGTGTCCTTTTAGATTATTTTTTCAAGCATATAACAGGCCATATTCTTTCAGAAAATTTTATTTCAGTCGATTGAGTAGTAGTATTGTAATGTTTCGAAAACGACATTTGTTCAAATTGCGAATGACTAGTGAAAAATTAAAATAATAATAATAAATCATGACGTTATTCACTGTATCGAGTAACAGCCTGACTATGTTCAAAATTTGACTTCATTTACTTCTTCAATCAATAAATATCAGAGATTCATTCATTTTCTGATGAATGGGACAGAAGAAAGCCATCAATTTTTCGAACATTTAAAATAAAAAAAAATTTGATGTGGGCATCACATGACTTTCCTTATATAATGCAATGAATTTACTACTTTTACAGTAAAAATAAAATAGATTATTTTTATAGTAGTTATTTATATTCTTTCCAAGATATTGAATTTTCGTCAATGAGTCGTCATTTTCCATGTCGTCGTCATTGATTTAGCGTTATTTTTATCCATTTGGCGAGTTTTTCGTTAATTTAGCAACATTTAAAAAGTCGCCAAGTTAGCGACATTCCACCAAATTCGTCGCCAAAATCTCGCCACTTTAGTAGAGGTTTTGATTTTTTGACGATTTTTTCAAAATTTCACTCGAAAATTTAGGGGTTCTGAACATCCGATTGCGTATGAAAACAATAAGCCTCCAGTGTTTACGGATTGTGATTTTTGTACTAAATTTCGTTCGAATCGGTCCATTAGTTCGTCAGTTATCGTCTCCACTGACACACACACACACACACACAGACATCACTTCAAAAATGTTTGATTCGTGATCAGGGATGCTTGAAACGTGCTTTCCCGTCGAAAACTCGAATTCGAATTTTCGACCCCGTCACAATACTTTCCTTATACATTATTGTATATAAGGAAAGTAATAAGATGACCATCAAAAGTATAATGTTTAAAACTGTTACAAAAATAGATACTTAATTCAATTTTCACTGAAAAGCGAATATTATCATTTATATAGGACGCTAATATGCACCGTTTTCGAGATATTTTGCATTTTTTATTTGAAACAGGAAAAAGAAAAAAAAAATAAATACAATCAACATTATTAAGTTATTGCACATTTTGCAATTACATTTTACAAAAAATAAATGAATACCATTGTTTAGAAGTTCTCATTAAAAATTTTACTTCATCAAATAAATTAAGCAAATCAAAATATATTTGGTATACAATCGAGAAAATTAAGAAGCTGTCAGTTATTGAAGGCCAGGATCTTCAAATTTTCTTATTTCGATAATTAAAAAAAAAAACTTTTTGTGAATGATTATATTATAATTTGTTTCAAAATTATTAATTTTTTATGTAATATTTCATTTTTTATATTACACCATTTACAACACAATAAAATGTGTGTTTTTAGGTATTGCACGTTTTTTATTTAAAATAGACTTTTTTTTTTTGCATTATATATACTATTCACTATTGTTAAAGGAATAAATGATTTGCAGGTACTTCTAGCCAGAAAGAAATAGACAACATTGTTTAGTAGTTATCACTAGTCGTTTTAAAGATATTAGAAAATTTTACTTTCCGACAGGTAGAAATGCATATCTCGAAATAATCAAGCGAGTTACATAATAGAAGCATACCAAATCGGTATCAATAAAATCCTATTGATTTTCAGTCATATCTAGTTATAAGAAAGTTTTAATTTTTTGTAATTGTTTTCTAAAAACGAATAAATACAGAAACTTTGATTTTTGGCTAAAAGATTTTATGCATAACAGATTCAATGGAGGCACATCATAAGAAACATCTAAAAAATGGGAACTCTAAATAAAAAAAAATCATTTCAGTTCTACTGCAAAGTACAAAAAAAATGAGCTTAATTTATACAGTTAAATTTGGCAATGTTATATATATATATATATATATATATATATATATATTTATATATATATATATATATATATATATATATATATATATTTGTATATATTATATATATTTCATCTTCTCTCTATTCTTTCATTGGATTTTCAAATTATTTTTATTATATATATATATATATATATATATATATATGTGTGTGTGTTGAATATTGGACACTTTTGATGTATAACGTCTTTGTCAGCAACTAGCATGGGGTCTATGTCAGCAAATCGGGCGTAATGAAAAGAGAGAGATTTTGAAGGATTGTAGTTTGGCGTGTAGTAGTCGGAGGGGGACGGCAGTGGTACCAAGTATTAGGCTGGGGATGTACGCGTATTGTGAGGGGTGACACGTTCAAGAGATGAATGCGACCGACCGCGAAATAAGATACAAATTATCAAGCAATAATCAGATTGCTAAATTCTATTTCTTTAATTCTGGTACTTAATTAACATTTCGCGTAATACATAACTTTATAACTTATTAGACCACTGTTGGCAGTTTGTAGAAATAAATGAAATGTTTATGTAAGCCGTTGCTTCATTTACAAACACCCATGTGATAACACGTATTCTACGCTGTGGACGTTTCTTTGGTACAGTCCCTCAAGTCTTTTTTTAACTATTTTACATTAATGAAATTTTTGCAGGCCATTTCGTAGAAAAAAATATACCGGTTCTATTTTTTGAGGATGTGACAGACTTTAATAAATTGTAATGTTCTACTAGACTACGCTGTGTCCCAAATGTCAGCTCTCTAGGACGTAGGAAAGTATGTTGAAATGCCATCAAAGAAGTTGGAACAGACAGACACATACACATCATTCATGATGAGTTAAGTAATAAAATACATTTAATACCAAAATGTATTAATATATATGGAATGGCATGCATCAGACAACAGATTTGTTTTAATCTAAATTTGAGTAGCATCATTTGTATGATACTAATACATTTCGTTCTTGAGATAATGCACAATTTTTTTATTCAAAACGAATAATCAAAAGATTTAATCCTACGAAGGATCCATTCACTTGAAAAACATTTGGAACAAAATTGACTAAAAACTTGTGAGATAGCAGTGTTTCTCTATTCTATTGCATTTATAAAGGTTAAGAGAAAAATGAATTTCAGGGAGGGGGGCGGTCAAATTGCTTTCTGCTTGGGGCGGCAAAATACCTAGAGCCGGGCCTGGGCACCCTGTATATATATATATATATATACAGGGTATATATAGTATATATATATATATATATATATATATAGGGTGAGTCAGAACTCTTGGACCCAACTTTAGGAGGTGGTAAATCGCATCTAAACAAGCAATTTTTGTCATACAAAGCTGGGTCGTAACGCAAGAGGTGAACCGCTAGATGTCGCTGACATTGAACGCAGTGACGACTGCGTCAGAACTAGCCAGGGTTTAAGCTGAGTTTAAAATTTCTTTAGCAAAAAAAGCTATAACCTCTTGTTTAATTTTCGTATTTCAGATAGTATATTAGCATTTTTCGAAAAATGTGGTCGTATAGGAAACATTAGAACTAGCTTACGAACCTAAACTTGCAGCGCCACTGTTATTCTCTTGTAAAGTAATCGAAAATAATTAGTTTGTTTGCAGACGATTTTTATGTACTTGTGGCAAGAGCTTTTAATTGTTTATTCTAGTTGATAGAATTTTGGTTAAAAAACTGCTGAACGAATAAAATCTCAGAATAAATAAACGCATAAAGCAGTGGATTTTCGCACTCATCGTCATTTCAACTTGGATTTTAGAAGGAATGGCTGGTTTCACAAATCAGGAAAAGACGCACATTCCTTTTTTATGCATGGTGCTGCGGACGGGAATGCTCGCAAAGCCCAAAGACTATAGCCGGAGATTTTCCGGCAAGACGCGAGCCAGACCGAAAAATCTCTCAGCGATTGTTTCGGTGTCTTTTTGAAACGAGCTCCTATGTCAGCGGCATGTATAATGCAGGACGTTCTATGAGTGTGAGGACGCCACAATTTGAAGAGAACATTCGGCAGAGGGTTGAAAGTCGTCCGAAAAGCAGCACGCGGGTACTTTCCCATGCCTTAAATGTGTCTCAAAGAACGGTTTGACGAGTATTACGGAACGAAGGATTACACCTCTACCATGCACAGAAAGTGCAAGCCTTGACACCTAAAAATTATCTGCTACGTGCCGAATTTGCACGCTGGTTTCTGCAACAGATGGCAGTGCAGCCTAATTTCAGTGCACATGTTTTATTCAAGAACGAATGCACCTTTACTCGTGAGGGAATTTTTAATATGTACAATTATCATGTGTGTGCATTTTTAATACGTACAATTTTCATGTGTGGGCATTTTTAATATGTGCAATTTTTATGTGTGGGCATCTAAAAATCAGCACTCCACAAGTCCACATTCCTTCCAGCAGCGTTTCTTCATAAATGTTTGGACTGGAAACGTCCATGATCATTTGATTGGCCCATATCTTCTACCATGCCGATTGGACCGTAGAACATACCTCCTATTTTTACAGGAGATATTGCCACAGTTACTGCAACATGCTCTTGTTACATTAAAGCATGTATGTGGTTCCAACACGATGGAGCACCACCCCATTTCAGCGTGGATGTGCGGCACACCTTAGATGCTACATTCTCAGTGCAACGGATTGGTCGGGGTGGGTCCATTGCTTGGCTGGGACGATCGCCTGATCTCACCTGTCTCTACCTTTTCTTATGTGGTCATATGTAAAATTTCATCTACGATAGCCCCATTGATTGCGACGAGGACCTTGTTGCTAGGATTGCTGTTGCTGCCGGCGCTGTCTAAGATATTCCAGGTGTTTTTGCTAACGTGCGCCGCTCGCTACGTCGCAGGTGTGGAACCTGCATTACTGCTGGTGGTCAAACTTTTGAGCAGTTTCTGTAACTTTGTCAACCATGCATTCTGCAATTTCTGTCAGTAAAACGTACTTCATGCCTACTTTGTGATTTTTGTGTTTCCTTTTTTAACGAGAGACATAATTTCCTTATTTCATGAGCTACTACCTAGGGGTTCTCATGAACGCATGCAATTAAGGCTTTTCTGGTAGTGTGCCTGAATTATCGACACAGTATTTGAAAAAATGAGGAACGGTTGCAGAATGTTTACGGCACAGTGTACGGCGTGGAAGAGGAAATTTAAAATGATGCATTGTTGCACAATGTTGTTTATAGAATTGGGCATATTGAACATTTGAAAGATCACATATTTAGCGTTTAAGGCGTATTCATCTAATAGAAAATTCGTGGAACGATATAGAGAGATGTATTACCGCACGAAACTTGCCACCATATACCAACTTATCGAACCATATTCTATATAGAGGATTGAACTTTAGGACAGTTTTATGCTTAGCATGATATATAAGTTCACAAGTACATAACCATTTAAAGTAGACATATTCCTCAGTATATTCGGTTTATTATTTAAATAATATATTCCAACAATTTCCAATCATTTAAAGAAATATATTAAAAACAGTCATCATTTTTTTAGATCATTTAAATTTTGTCGTGTACCACATTCCCTTAAGTGATAAATGTATTTAAAGATCTTATAAAGATAGACCCATTGTTATTTGACACATACAGGTTTTGTAAAGTTCTCAAATGTTCTTTTAAATAAAACACATTTACAGCTCTTTGAAAACATTTTATATTCATTCCGAAAATCACCCTATATTTCGTTTCAAATGCGAAAGAACTCAATTTATTTCGAGTACAATCGCTATCCAATTCCCAAAAGAAAAGTTTATTCTTCCATTAAAATCTCGTAAATCATGAGAAAAAAAATATGGATATTTCGATTTCTGATTACTTTCATGTGCATTGAAATGTGCATTTAAATTCTCTATAATCAAATAATTGATATCAAATGTTTTAAATATTGCAATCCAAATGTGAATTTTTTTATGAAAATAAAATTAAAAACGAGTCAGTTGGATAAAAATAATCAATTGGACAAGGGGATTTTCAGTAATTTACAACATTAATAGAATGCCAACGGCCGTACCGTGCTGAAAACACCGGTTCTCGTTAGATCACCGAAGTTAAGTAGCATCGAGCGCGGTTAGTACTTGGGTGGGTGACCCCCTGGGAACACCGCGTGCTGCTGGCACTTTACGGGCGCGATAGCCCGGTGGTTTGCGCGCTGGATTTGTACGCTGCCACAACTGCCGCCGAGTTTATGCGGAGTACGATCACGTTAAACATGTGGGTCCGTAAGTCCTTCTGAGAGGTTGGTGGTAGGGGAAGGAAGGTATGGTCCCTGTGGATGCCTCCCCCACTGGGTTCCGGTCTAATTGGGTGGCACTTCCCGGCCGTCCAAAGAGTTACTTTATTTCCCGGCCGTCCAATTAGATACTCAAGTCCTCAGGATGAGTCGGACGGTCTGGGTCTTCTACACCTTTCTGGTAGGTCGGATGGTCTGGGTCTCAACAACATTATTGGAGTAAATATACTTTACAACTCAATCTTCTATAGAGAAAATTTTTCTGTCAAAGTGCATCAGAGGGCCGGACCTCAACTGTCAAAGCAAGCACACTTAATTATAATATTATTACAAGTTTACTTAATTAAAAAAGAATACGTACTTGTGAAAGAGCATGTGTGTTTAATAGGTATCTGTAATATCTATCTATGTGTTCAATGTATAGAAAAACTATTCATGAAATTCAAGTGAATTCACGTGAAATTCACACGTGGAATTCACATGAAATTCAAGTGAATTCAAGTGAACTCCTGGAGCCTCTCATGGTCCGTGAGTCGTATATTTGACATGCCTGCTTTACAGTCACTGATTTTACAATTTATATATATTGCAGGAAATAACATTTCAATACAGATGTTTCTACTGCATTTTCCCCTGAAACGTTTATTTTTCACACCTTGTTTCTCAAGATATGCTTGGCTGAAGTTTTTCCCATTTCTGGTTCTGAAGTCTGTGATCTGTTTGGTCGCAAATATGAAGTTCCTTGCTTAAATCTGAGATAAAGTATCCGAACTGTATTGGTTGCACTTTAAAGTATGAACGCTTCACGGCGGTCAGGTTAGGGTATGTACTGAGAGTTGCCCATACTGTTCAGATCAAATGACATAACTGCAAATCTTTCGATTAAGTGACACATCTACCTTCCAAATAGGGAATTAAGACAGCATTTCAGGATTTAATCTGAAACTTATTTATTGTGCACCCAGTAATAATACAGTAGCTGGCTGTAAAACTGAAAATAAACAACAAAACATCCAGGTTACATGTGCCGATATATTAAAATATTGAAATTAGACATGAGCCTGGTGATAGAACTATCTTTACGCTAACCGATATAATAGGATACATATAGCTTATTCTTAGCTAGTTGCATCAGAGGATATCTATGACCTAGACAACTAGTGGGTACTAGATCCTGGCGATCATTGCTATACCAAGCAGCCGTATCCCCATCACCGATGGATGTGGATTTTCCAATTACTGTGCACTCACACAGCGGAACAATCTCATCTTACTTCCACGATCCGAAACTTGTCTTGTCTTTCTGAAGGAACGCGGAAATGTTATTGAACTCTACAATTAGCTATTAATATAAATTAAAATATAAATTAAAACCTAAACTGAGATAAATTATAACAAAGGGTTATAAGACCTCACATGGCTCAAAAATGTTTATTTTACTTGAAAAATCATTTTCATTTTGGCTATAGATTGAACTTAGTTGATAATGGCTATCGATTTAGCACTAAATTCTGGAGGAGTTAGGTTTTTTCAATGGGAATTTTCACTGCTTGTCCCTTTTCAAATTCCTATTCGAAAAACATTTTTGAAAGATCAATTTTCCAGGATTGGTTATATAAAGAGCTTAGATAACGATTGATATAGATTTAACACCAAATTCTTGTGAGTGTAGAGGATCCATGAAGGATTTATACTACCGATTCTGAAGATGTTGCTTCCGATTAAAAAATTTACATATTTAACCATCTAATTATCAGAATCTGCTAGAGTTTTGATGATGACTGTTATAGATTTAGCATCAAAATTTTCATTAGAGTAGAATATTTTTTTAAGTATTATTACTTACTACTGGTTATTTTTCCACTTCCGTCTCAATGTCCTTGAAATAATTATTTATAAATATTGGCTGAGTTTAGAAGTTAAATAATATGCATTTAGCATTGAATTCTAGAGAAAGTATTGATATTTTCTAAGCATTTCCACTTCCGAATATTATCCACGTACGTTTAACTTATTTCAATTTTTTTGAAATACGTATATTTTAAAATGGGATATAGAAATCGTTTAAATGATTATGACTATGGATTCACAATCCTTAGTTTTAAGAAAAAGAGCTTCACAAGGATTTCAAATTCCAGTTCAACATATTTCCGTAAACTATATTTTTCTTTCAGAGTTTGTTTTAGATAGAGCTTAAATGATTACTAATATGGATTCGGAGTCCGATATTAGTGAACGTTGAGAATACTCAGAAAGAATTTCAACTTTCGGTCCTAGAGATGTTGTCCTCTATATAACTTGAACGAGATATATATCAATACCTAGAAAGAAATATACATCAATACCTCGATCGTCAGCTTATATCGATAAATAGAACGTGATATATATCAACACCTATGACGCCGATATATATCAATACATACAATGCGACATATAACAATACTTTCTGAATGTATGAATGTAAGCTTAAGCACATTATATGTTATTTGACTCACTTTTAATGATTGGTTCCTGTTATAACTTTGTCAAGCATCAACAAAAATCACATATGTAAAGCAAATTGTACTTTAAATATGCCAAAATTTAACTAAGTCCGATTTAAAAATTAAAAGTATGATTCTTTAAGCTATTCTTCTGTATATACAGCAGTACATTAACAGTATATATAAGTTATTCTTCAAACCTTGGTAGAAAGCAAATTCTATGTTATATTCTTATTTTCAAACACTTTTATTTTATTTACATACTCTTGTATTATTACATGCAATGAAATGTGCATTAAATAGGTGATAAAATGATAATCGTGTTTCCACAACTTTAACGAAATACGAAACAAAATCTTGCTGCTGTGTCGTATGTTTCATTTTGCATTGAAAACTTGGGCATCAAAAAAATGCACTTTTGAAATCGATTTTTTCTAAATATAGTGCGCATTTTTTTTACGACGGATTAATCGAATATTTTAAAACGTGTCTGCTCTCTGAAATTATATTTATTGATCATGTTTGACGATATCTATCGATTTTTTTATCGTAATTGAAAGCGAGTTCCTTTAAACTGTTCTTAAATATATGCAAGCCAAAAATATTTGAATTATATGTAAAGAAATTTAAGTTGTACTATGAAAGGAAAAGTTAACATCAGGTTTTAGTCAATTTTTCTGATTCAGCACTTATCCGTCTAAAATATCCCTATAACATAATATGATGAAAACTTTATTAAAAATACTCGTAAATAAAAGTATTTGATATTGAAATAGAATAAAATATATTGTATATAATGTATAAACTGTATCAGATATATGATTATATATAATATATGATTATATAATGATAAATTGCAATTTTGCAAATGTATCTATATTTAGTATATGTCTACGCAGCTGATTTACAAAATTTTTAGCCAATATTTAGCCTACAAATAATGATTTTGTAGCATATTTGCAAAATGAATCATATTCATTAGGTATTAAAATCAGATAAACATTAGAGTAGTCGTTAAATTTTCATCAAGCCTATTGTAGATATGTAATGCCACTAAATTCGCTTGGAAATTTTAGATTTTTGGGGATGTTAGCTCCCTTAGTACCGACTTCTTCCCTTAGTATCGACAAAGACGAATACGTCTTATTACACATATGACTAAAATCCATTGAACATTGAGCTTTAAATATAACATGTTATAACAGCGTGTGTATAGATTGTGCGTTCCATACTGCTTCTAGCAGTTTAAAATACAGTTTTCTGATTTTTACACTTTTCAGTTGTTTTTCTCTCTTAGCAATTTCTTAATGCAATAATTTCTTTCTTTCTTTTCATCAGAAAATTACTTGCTTGTGCATTACAAATGTTATTGTAAGTCACAAAAGTTTATTCTTTGCTCACTGTTTCTAAATCTTAAGGTATTTTTATTTATTTACACATGGAATGTGATATTAATAATCATTTCACTTCAAGATTACATAGCATTATCCAGTAATTTATTTCCGTATTGAATAACAGAAACCGTCAAGTCAATAAGGAACTTAAAATTACACTTCCGTTGTAGATAACAGCATTCATGGAACATATTTGCTGTTATTAAGCGGGCATCAGTATACGATAATCAATATTTGAAATAACAACAACAAAATTCTGTGCGCGCAGACACTGTGGCTGGGCTGTCAAGGCAAGCGTTTTCTCTGTCTCGCTCGGCTGCTGAGTTGTGGGTTAGAGTCCAGCCTGCGTGATATGCTGTTGGGCCCAGTGCCCACAGCCACTCGTGCCCTGAGGCAGCGTCATGTGACGACTTAATTGTTCACGATTCAGGCCGATGTATAGACGAATGATGAATGTATAAAGTGCCTGGCTATTGTTAAAAAATTGCTGTACGCCACAAACCTTGCGAATCAAAATATTGACCAAAAATTCGGTTCTCAAAATTTTAGAATGTATAATTTTTTGCAGCTATTGTCTATTACGATGATCCTATTATATGCCTGCTTTTGACTATTATATGTCTGCTATTGTCTATTATATAGAGCCTATTATAGGCTGCTATTGTCTATTATAGGTCTATTATGATGAGCATATGAAAAGTTGAAACCGGCAAATAGATGCAGTTAACTTCTGTCATAGCGGGAACCAACGGCATCAAATGTCGCAACGGTTTCTCGCTGGGCACGGCCGACCGAGAAAATCTAACTTTCTCACAATGTTTACAACCCAGGTTCGAAACACACTTCCCGTTAGTGGGTGAAACCCAATTGATGACCTGCGAAACAAACCCAAACATATTCCAAAATAAACAGAGAAATACCTTTACCTTGAAGGTCTCACCAGCAGCTGAAAACACTCAAATTATACACTAATTCAGCACAAATAAATGCTCTTAATTTCGTTTAAATCTCTATTTATTCGCCAAAATGTCAGGAGTTAACACATAATACAGTTGCTGATTCTCATTCAGCTCAACTACCACTGGACCACACTTCACTAAAATCATCGGCTCTTAGCCGGAATTAAATATTTATTTTTATTCTACACTAACATTACTATATTTCATACTATTCATTTAAAAGGTATGGTCAACCAAGGGAGACACTACACTCGAGGAATCAACTAAGAATTCAATTTAATATTATTAAATTAATTTATATTTCTTTAGGTGCATTAATTCTTAAATGTAAAAGATGGAAGCTGAAGATATAAGAAGGATAAGATGTATTCAATTAAATGCAAGCAGCTGAAATCATGGACGAAGAGTTCCTCGGAGACGCTTCCGCAAGTCCAGTCGACTGCCCAACGGCACGTCTAAACAATAAAGTCTTACCTCACAAATCTTGTAGGACTCATGGCAGAAAAAGCGCAGCCTTCCACTGGCAAATCCTTCGGGACAAACATTGCCCCGCTCCAGCAGGAACGGCAGAACCGCAGTTTCCGGCAAGGTACCGGATCAGGTTAACCAAGGGTCCAGTATCATAATTTACTTCATCTGGTCTTGGTGCTCAACTAGGGATATGAGGTCGTTCTCCAAAATCTACACTGCGGTCGGCGAGGGCAAGGCATCGGCAGATCCCAGCAGTGGCGACGGTGACAGCAGTGCTGACACTCTCAAAAACCCACGACTACGGTAACCCAACAATAGGATTGGGCCCCGAGCCGAACGTGAGTTCAAAGATGTTGAAGAGGAGAGTGCGCCCCCAGATCACAAATCAGATCTCTTATAAGCATTCCGGGCAGATCCAGAGGCCGGCCAATTCAAAACCACGAAGGGCTCACACCTTCACCTTTCCACCAATCGAAAATCTTTTACATTCAAATTCTTCTCCAGGGTCCAGCCCATCCAACGGCATTTCTTCGAGGCACGTGCATTAACAACGTGAAATTCAGCACAAGGTTGCTTCACTCAAAATCAGAACGAAAAAAACGAAGACATCTGTCTCCGTCAGCAAACAAGTGCGACCTCGAACTAACGGTCGTTGTTTCTCGAGTGTGTGAAAGAATATTATTCTAACAAAGGAAAATGCCACAAATTCTGCACAGAATTAAATACATTTAAAGATGATAAAATATATATACATATGACAAGAGGGTTCCGGATCACAATTTAAATAAGTATAAATATAAAGGTTTTAGAAATAATGTAATTTTGCACTTTATACACAAGTGAGGAATTCCGGCACGACACTTCAATGGGGACATACTCATTAACTTGAGACGCCCCTTACAAGTTGATTTAATGCAGCATTGTAACGAAAATTGAAACTGAGTTTAAATGGGTAATAAGAAACACCATGTAAATATGAATCGTGCTCCCAATGGTTTTTATTCTTCCGCCATCTTACTGTAACACTTTTATGGCTGAACCATACCTGGATACTCGGATTGATATATGATGTTCTCCAATCTATATAATTACTGTCTAACGTATTTTTGTCTTTCCAAACCCTCCGGAAGCCCTTCCTTGGTGACTTTGAAGACTGATTCTTTGCACATTTATAGTATGGACTACATGACTAAACCTAATCGAATTTTGGATTTGACTTCTCGGGTGCGGAAAAAAATTCCGACAATCATTTTCTGAGGCTTACATTACAGAACTTAATGGAGACGAATTTTGAATTTGATCTCACAGACACAGAGAAAATAATGTTTTCATTAAAAACTTTCAGTCCTTCTAGAAGTTTTCCGGTAATTTAGAAAGCTGAATATTTGCACACATGTAGCATCAACCACAGGATAGAACATAATTGAACCAGATTTTTGATTATGCTCAAATTCGAAAACGAAAAATCTTTTCACACCTTCTAGAATTTCAAGGTGAAATACAACGTAAAAATAAAATACTTGAGGTTACTAGAAAATTTCTAGAAAATAATCATTTCATATAATTTTCCCGTAACATTCCACGGATTTTTCCAGCATCTACTACCTCTTTATCTAGTCTACTAGAAAAATCCCGTGGAATATTACAAGAGAATAATATGGAATCCCATTTTCCTAGAAATTTTCTTGTAACATCATATGATTTTACAGTGTATAAGGCTGGACCTTAGAAAACTTATAGGAGGAGGCATTCTTCAATTCATCCAATTTTCCATTAAGATGAATATTTCCCACGCTAAGCACCATGTATTATTAAAAAATAAAATGAAAAAAGAGCTGCAATTTTTAAGTATTTGTTCCAATGTCTAAAATTGACCTACTTACTAGTAATGATATATATTGTTTCAAGTACTTTTATACAATTCCTATTTTTAATACAATTATTATTTAATACAATAATATTTAATACAATTCCTATCGAGCAGTATTATATTCAGCACTGGAAATGTTTCAGAAATCGAATGATAGTTTTTCCAGCATAAGTATTGATACAGTAAATAATTAATACCGATGCTAGATTCGTGAATAAAATATAATCTAAGGAACGTGCAACAAATAATTGGGACGCTAGTTAAAAAAAAGGAATTCACTCCGCTTATTCAGAGTCAAATAAGAAATCTAATTATCATTTTCAGGAATCGAAGAGAGCTTATTCCATTTTTAACGTCAATTAAACTATATTCTAAATAAAGCCACTTGTTAAAATGTTAAATAAATGTGTAAATGATAAATACGAAAAAATATCACTAATTATTTACTGACATTACTGGAATTGATTTTCGTAAATTATGGATATTATTATTTTTTAAATAACCTTGTTGAAATAGAAATAAATAAAACGTATTAATTTTAATATCCAATGCGACTGATATTTTATTAGTGTATTCAAGAAATAGGTTGAATATTACATACATTTCATTTATATGTTAAAACAAACCTTTTTACAACATGTATACACAGTATTTCAGTGGTCCCGCGACGTTATAATTTTGTGAACAAAATTCAAGAAAGCGTATAATTTTGAATGCATAATTTGAACCGCAATTGACTTTTTCTCATTTTGAGGTTTCTCCATCAAAATAAATTTCAAACAGAAAAAAAATCCAACAAAAAACCCTGCAAAATACGGTTATAACAGATGTTGTCATAGAAATTAGAAAGTCAAACTTAGATATCGCAGATAATATTTGATTGCTATTTCATGGATTATTGTCTTCAGTTTACATATCATTCTGGAAAGTAATAATTCATCAATAATTGATTTTATTAATGTACTTCATTTCCGTGAGTTTTAAAATAACTACGGTTTGCATCCTGTATAACACGCCCTTTACTGTCGTTTCTATAATCGCTTAGAAAATGTCAAAATGAATAAACGTGTTCTATTTGCACTGTAATTGTATAATATTCCTTTTTTCACTCAAATTAAGATAGACTTGGATCTGTTTTAATTATGTGCCATGGTCCTATAAATATAATACCTATAAATCTGGATCTTATCAAACACTGAACGTTTCATGCAGTGTATACTTGGATGAGCAAATGATTATTTCCTTCACCTACGGCTTAGTACTAAATATCAAAATTTGTCTACTAAGGGAATCAACCTCACTAAATACAAACAAATTATTATAACAAAAGAAACCGCGGCTTCCGTTTTCATTTGCCTTAAGGGTCTTACAAATTTGTATTTTTTCTTAAAAATATAATGTTTTTATATATAAAAAAAATTATATATATATATTAATATATATTATATATATATATATATATATATATATATATATATATATATATATATATATATATATATATATATATATATATATATATATATATATATATCCTATAGTTACAGCTAGTCGCAAAAAGTTGTCTATAATGCAGATCAACTTTGTCAATTTAGAATAAATATCATCTTGATTCTGCAACTTGTAAACGTATTTTTATTCATTGACAGAATTTTCTGAAATTACAAGTAAAAATATGAAAATCCAGCCTGTAGTTTAGTTCTAGCGTCAAAAGTAACAATTAAGGACTTTAATGAAAATAATTTTAAAAACACTTTTAGGCACTATTTTCATGTACCTGAAAAAGTGTAAAAATTTCCAAAATTTTCAATTTTTTGACACTTCTGTAATAGTTAAAGTAATATTCATTTCTTTATATTGTAAAATTTATTTATATAGTATATAGTTTATAGTAATATTTATTTCTTTTAGTAATTAGACATTAGACGTAAAATTATATGTGATTTCAAATGTGGGGTTGCTGGTCTGTTTAAAATCTGAGCTCTGGTGAACCCGTCTCAACAACAACTCAACTTGATTTCCAATCCACAACCTACTGTTGATGTTTTAGAGACAACTTTTAAACATGTCTCTGGAGATTTCGTGTGGCATGGTATATTAAATTCAACTGGAACAAAAATGTTATGAACAGTCATTGCTTGCAAAAGTTCGTAAACTATTGTCAGATAGATGAATTTATAACTGTGAGAGGGGGTCTGTGTAAAGCACACACTTGCTGCTGAATAAAATTTATGTAACTATTTAAATGGGCGTACATCTGGAACGAGAGGGTGCATGGGGACATAGGAAAACTTTTATTTATCTCCGAACAGCTTTATATACTAAAAATTGACTCTACAGAAGGCAGCTTACCTGAAATCCACGAAACAGCAAACTTGAGTTTAGATCAAAAATATATATTTTTATATGTGTAAATATGTTTGTTTTATTGCATATCATCCGAATTTAACTTCTCGCAGTGTAGTTAAGACATCCGTAGGCTATGGTTAATTACTGCAAATGTAATATATATATGAACTTTACAATGGAACTAGCAATCTATCAAAACTTTAAATATATTCTTATATTTGTTGTAAAGGTACATGCTCTAATGTGGTTTTACATGAAATGTAACCTTAATATTGAGGACTCTCTGAGTAATTTGTGGTTATTACTTATTAACAGCATTTACCACATAATGTGAAATGAAAAGCAATTGATACGGTAATTTTAATGGAATAGATTTTTTTGCATAATTCAAAAATTTACCCGTGGAAATGGTGATGATCGTGATTTCTGAAGTAATTAACATATCGTTATATACCCATAACATGAAAAGTGACACCATAAAGAATTCGGAAACTGGATATACAAAAACTAAATTATATGGCAAGTGATTACACAAATCTGATTTCGAGGCAAATTGTGCTGTCTCGGAATTCCCATTAACAGCCTATTTATCTGACAACACATTTACGAACCTTTGTAATCTGCCTATTATGCTCCGATAAAATTTAGTAATTTAGTATTCTTACACAATATCTTGAGGAATGCCAAAAATTTGTCTTTTATGAAGCATCAGTCTTTGAGTTTACCAGATCAAAGATTTGAGAACCAATGATTGGATCATTAAGTTTACTATAGATCAGCTTCAGATATGCCCACATTTGAAATCGCATCAGATTGTGTTATCAGTGCCTAATTACTAAAATTAATGTTCCTACAATATAAATAAAAAAATAGAGAGAATACATGAAAATTTTGAAGCAAAGATAATGTCTAAAATATTTTAAAAATTTTCTAGATTTAATATACATAATATATAACAATGGACACCTAGTTAAGAAAAATTGGATACATTTTTATATGTTTGCTTGAAATTATAATTGAAAAACATTTGAAAAATCATTTTTGAAAAATCGGTGGAATTTATGCATTACATAGACAGCTTTCGACAGTAAATTCTTAATCGTTGGTGATAAAATGGTGTTTTTGCGTCATCCAAATGGTCACTCTTAAAATTAAGGCAGCCGTGATTTTAACAATAAAATTGTATGTTCTATTTCAACATATTTTAGATTACATAAAATTAATTATTTTCATTAGCAATTAATCCGAAATACATGATTGAACTGATGAACTGTGGTTCTATAGAATCATGGTTCTTTCATGCAAGTTTACTTTCTACGTTCCTTTTAACTATAGCATAAGTGCAATGCAATGAAAGTATTATGATATTATCCAAAATTTAGAATTGATTTCATGAATTTCAGCGTTAGGGACAGAATAATAGTCAATATCCTGTATTCGTATTTATGTGTGTAGGTCTACTTGTTCCTCACATTTTTAAAAGGCAAATTTCTTCTTTTGTATGCTGGATTGACGTGACTAATTAGGAGATGGGTTTATTACAACCTCGTTAAATGTTTTTTTTTTCTTTGATAAGCTTCTTTCCTCAGACTGACTGGAACTGAACTTTATGGTTGTGAAGTAAATTCGTTTATTAAGACTGTCGGTAATTTATAAGATTTGTCGACACCACGTCTTATCAATTGTTCACAATTCAATTGCATTACTTATCATTAAACGTTTTTACTTTTATAAAACATCATGGTCCTGGCTACTTATTGTTTTATGTATAATTTTGAAAAAAAAAATATTTTAACAAATTGCAGCCTTTTTGTGCCATTACATTTATACTGAAAGCGATACCATTATTAATTTAGAATATTTATGATTCAGGGCATATCATTTCTAAAATGATATGCCCTGAATCATAAATATTAGTAAAGTATAAAAGTTCTGGATTGCATAAAATATTATTTGAAAAGTTACATGAATGATTTTAATTGTTAGATTCAGATACAGAATGGAATAGGTGTGACCAGTTTCTATATACAAGTAGTACTAACTTTGCGCAAAACTGGCATACCAGTCTCCGAAATTGAAACTTATGGTACTTTACACAGAATTATACAATGAACCTATCATACTTTACACAGAATATACTATAAACATATCATACTTTACACATAATTATACAATGAACATATCATATTTTACACTAAATTAAACAATGAACCTATCATACTTTACACAGAATTATACAATGAACCATTACAGTTTTCGCTATTTTACGCCTAAAAGGTTTAATAATTTTATATCCAAGCGGTTGTTGATTTACTTTAAAGTACGTTATATGTACCAATAGTTATAAATATAAACGATGTGTTGATGGAATGCAAAACTCAACAAAATACCAATCAGAAATTACTTATGTGATGTCATTCTACGTACATTTATAAGACAAAAATAATTTTGATATAAAAAGAAGAAAATCGATGAAATCTTATTTACGAATTTAAATGATTATGTAATTTTGATATTCTTTTTTGTGCAAAGAAGTACATTGCTTAAAAATGGTTGTTAATGACGTAGAAAGAATTCAGTGAATCTGTAATTAGAATAAAAGTACATGTTTACAATATATGATTTATGAATATAATATACCACTGTTACTAATTATTGATTACAAAATGAATATTACTTTACTGTTACTTAAGTATTGCTTAACTACTGTTATGTAATATGCATTTTAACAAGTGTTGTATTGATATGCACATAAAGTAACAAAGAAATACTACTTCAATTTTATATTAATTTTTTAAAATGTTATGCAATGAACAATAGAAATATTTTTAGTTCAACAACATATTGACTCTATTTTTTGTTTAGTTTATTTATAATGTCTCGATGTAACATTTAAATCGTTCAAATCCATGATAATCACAGTAGCAGTCAGCTAGATATTTAAATATATAAATATGCAACTGCCATAAACATTTGTTCTTCTCTCTCGTAAGTTTGCTCAAATATTTCAGAATTTTTCTCTTAATATCCTAAAAATAGAAAGCTTGGCGAATGTCCAAAATACGATAAACATTTTAAAACGAAAAATTTTAGAAGCATAATTTTTTAGACGCTGATGAATAAGAGATTCAGTTATTAAGATAGAAGAAACAACATCATTTGTAAGAATGGTGTTTGAAATATTTTTATATATGGAAGAAAAAACATTTACATAATCTAAAGAATATGCTTTTAGACAATAAAAGTTGAACATTTTCATTACTTCAATGTGAGTGGTATAAAATGAGGATTTTATTCTTTGAATTTCCGTGCAATTCACACACTTATTGACCATTAAATATTTCAATTCGCACAGTGGACATTTAAATTACTTGATATTACACAGCAATGGCTGTAGCAAACATTTATGTAATTGTCTTCTTTTGATAATTATAAAATATGGCATGGCATACGACATGTACTTCATTTACAAAATTGGTAATCATTATCAGAAAAAATAAACTGAACTCCATATAGTGACTATAAGTGACATTTGAACAGTGATTCCAAACTTTGAGAAATGATCCTATTATTGCATAATATGATTATAACATTGGTCTCGCAGGGAATGAGTTCAGTCTTAATATTTGAATTCTGTAATATGGTATGGATGTTAAATAAAGGGTCCCAAAAATGTAACAGATACAAAATGTTGTTATTTCCAGAGGACTATCGGGTATTCGCGAAGAATATCAACATTTCAAAATTGTTCCTGCAATTAAAATAGGTCCAATTGTTCCATTGGTTGTACTGGTAGCGGAATGTAGAGATTATATGATTTTAAACTTGACATGAGAAGTATGATCTCAATCCGTTTAGTCTTAAAAACTCATTGGGTGTAAAATCTCAACACTTTTAGAGCCGTAACTTTAAAAAATCTGATGTGGGTAGCCCATTACATTCCCTGCAAACTAATATCCACGTTCTCTTTATTTTATTTAAATTTAATTCACTTTTAATTCAGCACAGACAGACGGACAGATTAGCACAGACAGACACGCAGACAGACACACACACAGACGTCACGCAAAAAATAGTTTTTTCGTATTCTAGAGGTCTCGAAACTTGTAGATCCGTCGAAAACTCGAGTTTTGATTTCCAGCATGATTCTAATACTTTCCCTATACATTACCAAGTATTGCAGGGAAAGTAAAAATCTGCTGTGGGCAGCACATGACTTTGCCTGCAGATTTATATTTACTTTCTCTATATTTTAATTAATTTTAATTCATGTTTAATTCAATTTTCGTTTTCATTTTCGTAACTGGACTTATTTTCAAAGGTGGCGTTGAGAAAATACGAAAACAATTAAATTATCTCGAGAACGACTAGTCCTACTGTAACAGGGTTGGTCTTATTCCTTTCTTCATTAAAAATTACGTATAAAACAAGCATTTATTGGATATATTTGAACATACGTAGTTTTTTAATTTTAGATTTTGACGATTTGTGCTGGACATTTTGCCAAAAAAGGCAGGTTATTTTTTTCCGAATCGTACCAAAATCTAATCAGCACTAGAGTATCTTACAAGTAACTTATCTACCATATTGTGTGAAATTTGGTCAATTAATATTTTAGCTAGAGTGGATACATGAAATTTTTACGGGCCATTTCGCAAAAAAAGGCGTGTTCTGTCTTTGCGAAGCCTACCAAAAACTAATCATCACCAGGGTCTGACCTAAGTGACTTACCTACCAAATTTTATGAAATTCGGTCCATTAGTTTTTCAGTTAGAGTGGATACATACATTGCAGAGACAGACAGACACACACACAGACATACACTCAGACACACACACAGACGTCACGTAGACGTCACGCTATAAATAGTTTTTTCGTATTCTAAAGGTCTCGAAACATGTAGATCCGTCGAAAACTCGAGTTGCGATTTTCGGCATGATTCCAATACTTTCCCTATACATTACCATGTATTGCAGGGAAAGTAAAAATCTGATGTGGGCAGCACAGGACTTTCCCTGCAGACTTATATACACGTTCTCTTTTTTTAATTAAATTTAATTCACTATTAATTCAATTTTCATTCTCATTTAGTAACTGGACTCATTTTGAAAGGTGACGTAGAGAAAAAACGAAAAAACGAAAATATCTCGAGAACGGCACGTTCTAGTGTAATGGGGTTGGTCTTATTCTTTTCTTCGTTAAAAATTACATATAAAACAATCATTTAATCGATATATTTCAGCATTTTTTTATTTTAGATTTTGTCGTATTTTGCGGGCCATTTTGCAAAAAAGCAAGTTATTTTTTTCGAATCATACCAAAATCTAATCAGCATCAGGGTGATCCACAAGCAACTTATCGACCAAATTTTGTGAAATTCTGTTCATTACATTTTCAACTAGAGCGGATACAAGCTTTTGCGGGCCATTTCGCAAAAAAAGGCGGGTTCTTTTATTCTGAATCGTACCCAAAACGAATCAGCACCAGATTCGTCCACACCTACCAAATTTTATGAAATTTGGTCCATTAGTTTTTAGTTAGATTGGATACAAAATCTGCACACACAGACACACACACATACGTCACGCCAAAATAGCTTTTTCGTATTCTAGAGGTCTCGAAAGTGTAGATCCGTCGAAAACTCGAGTTGCGATTTTCGGTAGGATTCTAATATTTTCCCTATACATTACCATGTATTGCAGGGAAAGTAAAAAGTGATCTAATTCAATATAGTTAAACCTTCTGAAATTTAAACATGGAACCACAGTAACTGTCATGGATGTGCTTAAAAAGTACGTAATTTTTACTTTATTTCAACAAGGCGTTTCTCTCTGTAATAGAACGTATTTGCTATGGGTTAGTCTGTATTATAGAAATTCTAGGCTACTGCAATATGAAGACTATTAGTTTCTAAATAAAACATAACGAACATGAAGGAAATAATAGCAACTTCCATGTGTCTGTGATCTCACAGTGATATGAGTAACTTTTTCAACCTCCGTAGAGATTTCTATAATTTAAACACATTTGAATTATTTTCTGTTTGTATTGTTTGGTTTTGAAATTCGAAAAAGTGTCAAAACTCGTTTGGTGGTGAATTTTGAGAAAATTGCGTATCTATTTATGTTGTCGAGAGAATGGATGGCTTTGGTCTCTAACTATATATGGCTTTAGTAGCCACCTATGGTTGATTTATGCGGCTATCAAGGAATAAAGTCTAATGGAAATATCTTGTTCATTGTAAAAATAATGTCGACTGTAAACTATATTTATAGTATTACCCATATGATATATTATTTAAAATTCTGAGAATTCGAAATGATTTGAATATCAATTTATTGAATCGAGTTATTCTTCGTTATGTAAATGATCCAATAATGCGTTTAAATATGTATTTGATACCTGGTTAATACAAAATCCCATACAGGTTAATTGTCACAATTACATTAATAAATTGATCTTATGAATTCAGGGTGTTCATCTTTAACTAAATCTGGCTTAATGCATTCTTTCGTAGTAAATCACTAGTATTTAAGCTTATCAAAGAACAGAAAAGTAATTTCCTTACAATTTGGTTGCAACTTTTCAAATAAGTTTTATTTGTTAAACAATGTATGGTGTTTGACGTCTGCCCAGTCGCGTTTTGACCAGTGGTCAAGTTTCAGCATTTTATGTCCCGGAGTTCGGGCTTGTTCTGAGAGGCTTAATACCTATCAGCGCCAACTTTACCGCTTTGGAGAAAAAATTGAAAATCGGCACAGTTAGATTCAGTCGAGTGAACGATACTATAAGTGAGCAAAGACTTAGCTTTCGAACTTACCCTTGGAGGGGGAGGCTGCTTGACAATTTTATAACACTAAACAGAATAATTGGTACTCACCGAAAGGGATTTAAAATCCGAACTATCGTAATTTCGGTCGAGTGGTCGATATTCTATAAATATGCAAATATTCAGCCGTTTAAGCCACCGGAAAACTGCTTGAGAGTCCGGAAAATATGTTAAATACCTATAACATTCCGCTCGGGAGGTGGATGGGATATCAAGCATTCGACTACGTTCGGTACTGCCAGATATAATAATTGTCAGATATTCAGTCTTCTACTTCACCATTGGAACTTCTGGAGAATCTGAGAATATACTGTTCAAACGCCCCCCAATTTTCTCTCTGTTCCCGGAGGGGGTGTACTTTAGGGGGTACGTAGAAAACTTCGCTAGGTTCTGTAGCGCAGTTGATACTATGGGTGTCCAAAGATTCATCTTTCTAAGCCAATGGAGGGGCTGCTGGAGTTTCAGGAATTTTCTCTAGAAACACTTAATTTTCTCCACCCTCGGAGATAAGTTAAAATCCCTTCTCCGTTAAATTCTGTATTGTAGTTAATGCTATAAATGTGAAAATATCCAGCCTTCTAGATAAACGGAGGAGCTTTTGGGGTATCAAAGAAAACAAACAATTTCAAAAGCTTACATTGTCTCAGTCTTCGGGGTATAAATCGAAAATGCGGCTTTGTTGGGTTTTTACTACAGTCGATACTACAAGTGAGGAAATATTTAGCTTTCTGGGTAATCAGAGCGCAACTGGAGGGACTGCAAGGCAAAAACACGTTCAACATGTTAGAAAAATATATATAGTGATTAAGCACAGTTTACCTGTGCTAGTATATTTTTATAGCGGTATATTTAACCCTGGCGTTTTTGTTAGAACGAAATTTTAACTTTAAATAGATCGTATGCCATTTATGCGACGGCATCAAAGCCCTACAATTGCACCAGATGCGAGTTTTTTTGTAGACCTTGTTTCATTTGCCAGTGACATACAGATTTCTCTATCGCAAGTACCCTCTTGTTAATTTTACTTATGTTTTCTCTTTTACTGTGTGGAATAGTTTAGATACTATTTGTTTTTAAAAGTTTTACTGCCGATTGCTTAATTTTTATCATGCCCGAAGTAGTGTTAAATGTGGAGTTATACAGAAATACAGTTGGATATCGGGGCTTCCTTATGAACAGCTATAGCACTACAAAGTCTTAATCGATACATCTTGTAAAACATAATTCTAAGATAAGAGGTATTAAAGTTTTTTTTTGCAAATAGACCAATGCTATTAAAATATTTTCATTCTCATTCTCATATCTCATTTATTATTTTAGATAAGGTTTCAAAAATATCATAGCATTAACATATTTAAAGAAGCCAACCAGATTTGTAAGAGTGAAACAACACATCTTCAGCTAATTCATTCTGCCTTCACAAGACCGTACAGAATGAACCCAAATTAAAAGTTCTGAGCTAAACTTCATAATTGATTACATACATTGCACTATACCATGCTGAATCATACTTAAAACGCTGAAATGACAACATTTTTAAATTCATGTCTAAGCTACTGATGAAATATATTGTTCAAATATTATACTGCAAAAATATTATTGTATGAAAATAGTGTTTTTATAAAAATGGGTAAAAGGATTAAATCAGTTCATATGCAGACTCGTTTAATTTTGAAAATATTTATCACTCTTACCTGCTCATAATACAACTCTATATTTTCTATATCTCAATTCAATGTTTTTTACGTATACGCATCATACTAAATCAATGCCATACTGCTTAATTTTTTATCATGAACTACAATTTTATATTTTCTCCATTAAAAAATATTCATGGCTGCTGCAGCCCCTGCAGAAAATGCTGCATGGCTGCTGCAGCCCCTGCAGCCCCTGCAGTCCTTCGGAATTTGTGTCAAGGTTAGTACAGATTCTATGGCTCCAAATGATTTGCAATTTTTTATGATGGTTTAGTGCCATGTGTCACTTCCAATGTTGGTTACAATCGTATCAAATTTCTATTCTTTTAATAAAGGTTGAAATGAAAAAATATTTTTGGTAAAGTGAATCATCTGATAAACCTAAATTTCCAATATTGAGATATCAGAAAGATAATTATATTTCAATACGTGTGGTCTGGTATCCGTAAATTGATTTTTTAATTGATGTTTTTCTTTAAATTAATGTTTAATTAATTTTCAACGTTCACATTAAAGAGACAAAAAAAGTAGGTATTAAACGATTATTGCTTAAACTATCCAATATTTTTCTTTATACAAAAATTTCTAAATACTATGATCTTTTCAGTCTTTAATATACGGTGTTTCGTGGTTGCATGTTTAATAGGGGCATTGAAATTATATATTAAAATGTATTCCGTCCCTAAAAAATAATTTCAATCACAAATAGAAACAGGGACGCATACTTAAATTTTTGTACTATGGGCGTGACCTTCATGATATCAGTTTACTACGGGAAGAATGGCAGCATTGCTTGGAACTGGACCATCGGTCCAGACGTGACGTCATGAGGGGTATGTAAGATAATGGAGAAATAGTTATTTGGAGTACTAGAGTTATTTTAAGTAGTTCAACTGTACAAATTGCGATTTACATTCTATCGGGTTTAACGTAGCTGTTATAACGTACTACGTACGGAGTCTCAGCAAATTTCACTTTCTCATTTAAATTGTGTTCACTGAGGAATGGGGTGAGGGTTACTTTCTTATTTTTAGAAGTGGGGTCATTGAGATAACCCCCACAATCTCAACTGCTTTTTGATCTATCTTAGCTTCTGGTGGTCCGATTGACATGGACTTTTACTCTTTCTTAGTGCTCATCACTCCTTCTGTGTTGATGTATGTGGATTATATAAATGTACTGAGCGACCTAAGCACCCGTAAAATGACCACTTGATAACAAAGGTCGCATAGCGCCCGAAATGCTGAAGCCAAATACCGTTATCTAATGCGTATCATTCCCGCTGTGTAGATGCAACCGGACTTCAAGGGAGGCCTATGTACTCGCCAAGCGGTGCAGATACTTGTAAAAAACTATCGGTCTGGCCTGCCTTCTGCTTGTAATATGAATGTACTCGAGACTACGAGTAAAAGGCTGAGAATAGTCAAAAACCCAGACCACTCGACTCACCCTGAGGCAGGAGCAGCTATTTGATTGGTCGGCCGGCTAAAAATAGTGGGTTAGAGCCGCTAAAATTTCTTTGCGAGTTCCAGATGTCAACGAGCGCCAATAAGCAGACAGCGGATTCCCATAATTGCAAATTATAATGGAACATAACTCGTAATAAAATTTAATAAGAAAATGCTAAAATAACTGTTTTTTATAATTAATTACAGTTATTTTAGCATTATTTAGAATAAAATTTAATAAGAAAATGCTAAAATAACTGTTTTTTTATAATTAATTACAGTTTAAAGCGTTTTTAAACGAATTCAGTGATTGAAATTCTTGAGAATTTTACTGCCATAACACTGATATCACATTTCCTCATAGAACAGCTGTTGCGGGAGAGAGTATTGAACAAACTGATCTTATTTAAGGCAGAAACCTTTTTAAAGCATAAATGTAATACGTGATAGTAATTCCAGATGTTTTCTGGAACAACTTTTATGTATGTCACGTGTAGTTAGAAAATTTAATATCCTCTTATATATCCAGGAAATATCATATAGTAGTAAGAGCAATATAATAGCAGTATAATAAATGTTCTCTTTCTTATGTTGTTTCGAAATAAATGCATATATGTGGGGAAATATATTCTCTAAAAAGGCAATTGATGTCCCTAATTGTTTCAACAGAGAAACGCTTAAATAGATCTCTATCAAAAAATAAATTTAATTAGTGGTATCCAGTAGTAATTTTTAAGAAAATACGGAAATGCCTAGATTTATTTTAAAGCAGTTAAAAAAAAAGACACTGTTATGTAGTAAGTGGCACATTTAGATGCAGCATAAGAGACTAAGACAGAACGTGTGCCCCAAATGTGTAGCAGCTGTCTAGGCGCGAACCAGGATACCCTGTTCTAATGATCAGCTTAGGTCAATGCATGCTGTATGAATTCATGGAAAGTACAAAAATATTTAGTAATAAAGTGTAAGAAAAATAAGACGAATACAACATGGCATTAATAAATGTACAATCTAAGCGTATTGTTAATGACATTTCCTATCGTCAGTCCATATAGATTTTGATATTTTTAATTCATTATAGCTATAGATAATGACATGTTGAAAATATATGATACTAAATGGATATTACCTATTATTCCCTAATGCCTAATAGGAAATATATACAATCTTGTCTAAACAAGATATTTGTCAAGAACCATTTTTATATAGTTGGAATCTAAAAAAGCGACATTCTATGGCATCGTTGTGGTAAACTTTTACCCATGTAAAAGAGGAATAATATTCCATGTCGTTCACTTAGAATTTTATAGAAATCCAAGATTCTGATATAGTTACTTGGAGGAATTATAGAAATGGCAACCAACATCCATGTACTAAACATATGCACTAAACTTGTACGATGTTTTAAGTTAAATTAAAAATTTGTAGTTGTGGTATTAATAATTGGATTCAATTTTAAAATGCTCCATGATTGGTAGAATATAACACTATATGTTCGAATGTCAAGCGTTCCCGTGTAAATTCAATTCTATCACAGATATCTTAAAGGGATACTAAACACATAGATGATACAGACAATTAACAATAAAACAAGAATGCAATGAAACTAACTAAATAAAAAGAGAGAAATTTTAAGGTCAAATAAAGAGTGTTATTTTGAAATAATTAACAATGACGCAATTTTATAAATGCATATATTTCAGTATCAAAAATAGTGAAACTTGTGTTCAAAAAGATATAACAAGTGTATAGGCCATAAAATTACAACGATAAGCCTCAGATATTAAAAGTTAATGGATGAAGAACAATAACTTCAAGATTCATGGCGTAAAACTTTGACAACATTAATGCAAACGAATTTAGGACTAGCCATAAAAACCAACATCGCTTTGCAGAAGATGGCCTAAGGCTTCGTGACGAATAAGGCAATCACAAGAAAACCATAAGGTCAAGCAACGAAAGTGTAAACCAGTAAGAGAACAAGTAAGGTGACCACGGCTGATGAGTGTAGAAAATAACCCCAGATTCACAATTTAGAACCCCAGAATTCACAAATTTAGAGACCAATTCAATTCAATATTGTCTTCACTTACCGACACACTCACTTACATAACTAGAAAGTGTCATGAGTGATAATGCACATTCATTGAAATGTGAGATGATAATGCACATTCATTGAAATGTGAGATGATAATGCACATTCATTGAAATGTGAGATGATAATGCACATTCATTGTTGTAACACGAGAGTGATATTGTACAGGCATGAGTCAGATACTGATTTTTTACGTCATCAAATAATGACGAGATACCTCAATAACGATGCACATTTTATTCTATTGACTAGCTACAAATCCAAGCATTTTCAGAAGTGTAGTCTTTAATCTTTTCATACTTTGAGGAAAATCATCTAATAAATAAAATTTTATTAATAACTAATATTGGAGTCAAAGTTCTGGTTAGTGCCATTACTTTAAATTCCTGAAACTCCTATAGCATATGCTCAGTAATAAGCAGTACTTAATTTTCTATATAAATGTAGACTTGTGGAATTATGTAGAATAGCAATATAAGTGATAATTGTTTCAAAACCATAAAACAAATAAATGAGTTATAATAAATTGACTTATGATTAATTTTGTGCATTTTAATATTTATCATTTTCAGATTTCTCATTTTAGATGCGTCATATAACAACTTCATTCCGTCAGATTTTTTTGCAAAATAAGACAAAAAGCAACCCCAATTATTTTGTATACCTTCAAACTTAAAGCTTAATTCAAAAATATAAATCTTAATTAATACATTATTTATGACTAGATTCTTCTAAATTTTTAAGTAACAAATAATTATATTACCACATTTTAATGCTATAAAAATAAATTTATTTTTCAGACTTTAGATAACATGAAGGGGAACTAGACACAAATGACAAAACAATCAATCATAAACCAATAATGCATTTTAAATTTATCATTGATAAAATAAGACTGACTATCATACAGTGACTACACATATAATAAATTGTTAATTATTGATTATTCATTCATTTGTGTTTTAATTATTGCTTATTCCTCTTCTGTTAATTACCGATTTAAATAGCTGGAGATTTTTTTTATAAGTTATTATGACATTGCGAAAATCCTGTAAGTTATAATCCCACCCCTTAAAGTCTGGTGTTAGCTATCTGCATGAAGAGTCATTCAATTTATGCAGGAAACTCTTTACACGGAAGATTGGTATTTCAGGTTTTACTCCTCAACAATTCAGCAGAGCACTGCTGAGAACCTTTGTTTACCAACTATTTGTAAGCTCACCTTCTTATTCTAACATTTGCTATTGTCCAACAAGTTTTACATACGGTCTTTATTCCTGCTCCTCTACGGTAAAACTATGCATGTAGTGGTTTTGAATTCCAACCTCTGGCATTAGGCTACAAGCCTTATGTTGATTGAGTAACCCCTTTGGAGGTGTTTGGTCTTAAAATTTGGAAGTGTAGAATTGGACGTGCGTGGACTATTTTACTTACTTAAACAAAACTTATAGTGTCCGCTTTGGATTCCTAGGAAAATGCAACTGCGTCGAAAGGATACATTATCATTGAAAGGCCAAATGCATATTCATGTGGAGAGAGATGCAAAGTGAGGGATTTTCACTAGTTTTGCGTGGAAGAAATCGTCACAAAAATCTTAAATCTTTCTCGCATGAAGATGAATGAAGTATTTAATTTAGGAAACTAATGCCGATGCAAATCCAATTAAAACTGGAAATGTTTTATTTCTATGAATTCCTGCATATGTATGTAAATTGATATGAATAGATATTACATTTATATAGTGTTATGTACATAGTTATGGGAGCAATAAACATATTAATCACAATGAAAAATAAATGCATTAACAATAGCAGTAAACAAATAAGTCTATAGAATTATAATGCAATTGCGTCCTTTGCATTTTCGTGATCCTATAAAATGATCGTCCTCGCACTTAATGTCATATAACGTAAAGCTTTGAATTCTAAATGTGTAATAAAGCATGGAAACTTCACTACACTCTATTTTGATTTTTACGTAATTTTTCATATTGACTTTCATGTAGAGCTCCTAAAACTATGTCACATTTCTGCACTTCTCACAAACTATCAAACGGTTCGAATATTTAAAAGGATATTCTACCACTTCTAGTACATGCATGATGCTGAAATAAATTTTCCTCATGAATAATATAATATGTCTTCATGCAGGAATAAATGCCTTATGTTCGAAAGAATCGATGGCATTAAAAAGGTTTTCGTATAAGAACAACAGAGCAGTGATGAGTCACGACACATTTGAGGCGTTTTCCAATTCCTTTATTCAAATGATTTCTTCAGTTCTTGTCATGCCATTTTTTCCTTTTCAGATAATCACACGTTTAGGATATATATTTTGAATGTTCACGACTTCTTGGAAGACGATGATTTTTCTATAATTCACATGCAAAGTTACAAATAATTCAATGCACGCTGTTATTACTCATGCATAATGCCATGAAATTGAACTAAATGTTTTTCCGACCGATATAGAATGCGATATTTTAGATTACAAACACCTTTTGAGACCTGCATAATACATTTCAAACACAATTGAAGTGTTTCTGATCTCTTTGCATATACGCGTGCGATCATGAGGTGCAGACATGGGAATAAAATATGGGTTGCATTTTTCTTATGGATACCTAAAAGAGCAATAAAATTCGAATGTTAAGACATAACGGCATTCTCTAATATGTAAGTATATAGCACAAAACGATTTTAATTTAGACATTCTAGTTTTAAATCTTAGGTGTTTTCTAAGAACCATTTATTGATTTTGTTAAATAGTAAATTCTCTGTCTAAAACCACTTCCGTGCTAGTTTTGTTCCTATAGTAGCTGCTCACACATGGAAGAAATAATTAGAAAATAAAGATACTGATCTTATTGTGTAAGATTGCATTTTGGCTGGCTTATTATAAAAAAAGTTCTTAAACGTTTTTGTGCTTATTGTGTACACTATTGATTATTACCATTCATATCTTATTTAAATATAACAAATCTGCAAATAAAAAAAATAAATTCTAGTTAAACTAATATTAATTTTTGCCAGACTCTTGTATTCTCTAAACTATTTACTCATTGATGCTAAACTCTTACTTTTCAGAAGATAACATTATATAATTTTTTTTAATAACTTCTTATAAAAATATATTATTCAAAATATCAGATAGTGTAATTCTAAAAAAATCTTTAAAAAAATTATTGGAAAGGCTAGTGTGATTACATAGGAAAAGGCAATAGCCAAATCCATATAATTTAATGATATACGTTTGGGTATATTTTTGTACCTCTTCTACCATGAAAGTACATTCATACAAAATATCGTCTAATGAAATCAAATTTGATGAAAACCTATTTCCAAGAAAAAAAACAAAAGTGGCTATTCATTAAATTATATTTTTGAAGAGGATCAGAACATAATAACTTTGCATAGTTAAACGTTTATAGAACTTTTTTTTGGCAGACAAATTATACAAAATATGTTTTTATTTCCTATGAAGGAGTTTTTGTAAATGAAAATCTGCTTTCATTAATGTTTTGGAAGTAAAAGGAAATAAAAAAGTTATTTCCATTCATTTTATTTTCAATCGAATTTGTGTATAAAAAATAGTAATGCTGACCACAAAACCATCTGTGCAAAACACTTCGAATTTTTCTAATTTCGACTCAGTATGTTTTCTTTATATTTATTTTCCTTACATAAACACAATACCGCCGTGTGCATACAGAAAATAAATAATATCAGTAAATAAAAAGAACAACGAATATTCTTATCATATTTGCTTCAGATAAAATGCCATAAATAAAATTAAAAGTATTCTGAACTCTATTAAAAATGTGAATGTAAATGGTACACATTTTTCACGCACTGATTGCGATAGTTCATACTCAATGCTTTTAACATATAAAATTCCATTCAATAAGTATATTTTCACCAGCGTAAATTGTGTTTAAATGAATTGAAGCATTGCTTTTGAAAAACAAAATAAATAAGTTATACTGTGGGCAAAAAGCCTTGGGCAAAATTATCAGAGGGAATAAATAGACAGAACATTTGTTTTGGATTCAATTGTTATCCTTTTTTCAGTCATGCCAAAATCAAATCTAAGAAAAATCTGATGTGGGCAACACATGACTTTCCTTATATAATGCAATGAATTTACTACTTTTACAGTTAAAAAAATGTTATTCTTATAGTAGATACTTATATTCTTTCCAAGATATTGAAGTTTCTTCAATTAGTCGTCATTTTCATTGATTTAGCGTCATTTTTATCCATTTGGCGAGATTTTCGTTAATTTGGCAACATTTAAAAAAGTCGCAAAGTTCGCGACATTCCGCTAAATTCGTCGCCAAAATCTCGCCAAGCGTTATAGACGGAGAAATAAGTTATTCTTACAGCAGATAAATGACTATTGGCGTTTAAATAAAAAAGTATTACTCAACGTATCTCTTTCCGTGAATGGAACGAGTTAGATCCATGGAAACGATGTCACCAAATTTATCGCATGATATTACATATGAAAAGTAAACATCTTTCTCAACAGTTAATATTTTTTTTATTTATGGGATTTTTTGGATAAATTTATTTAAAAAATGTGCAATATTTCGAGAACGGTTCATGCTAAAGTTCTAAAGTTTATGTCAATCTTTTTCTAAGGAAAAATTGTATAAGGAATGTCTATTTGCGTAACTGTATTAAAAGTTTTGATTTTTTTATGATTTTTTCAAAGTTTCACACGCAAATTTATGGGGGTTCTGAACATTCGAATATATTTTTTATATTTTAAAACAATAGGCTTCCAGTATTCATGGACTGTGATTTTGGTACCAAATTTCATTCGAATCGCTCAATTTGTTCGTGAGATATTGTCTCCACAGACTCACTGGCACACACACACACACACACACACACACATATACCTTCACAGACACACACACACGCACACACACACATATATACTTTCACTGACACACACACATACTTTCACACACACACACACACACACACACATCACCTCAAAAAGATTCGATTTGTGATTAGGGTTGCTTGAAACGTGCTTTCCCGTCGAAAACTCGAATTAGAATTTTCGACCCCGTCACAATAATTTCCTTATACATTATGTATATAAGGAAAGTAATATATTTGAGTTGTTCCTATTTAAAATACTAACAAATATTAAAGAAACATTAATGTATATAAAATAAGTTTGATTAGAAGCAGTATAATGAAAACTTGTTTAATCCCCTGATGAGAGTGAAACTCGTGTAATCCAGAGATATTTTAGATAAACTAATACTATATCACATTTATACTCATAAACCCATAAGTAAAGATATACAATTGATTTCATGTTACTAAATATGTTGAATAAACTTTATTTTAGCTTCAAATTAAAATCTTCTTTAATACTTCTTTAATTCAGCTGTACAAAATTGATTTAAATATCAACTGGTTTCGTAGGGAGAAAAATGCCTCCTCCTTCGGAATAGAAAAGTACGCCAGAACTAAAAAAAGCAAGATCATGTGAGTCCATAAGTAGTTGTATGTTTTCACTCGCGAAGGAAAAATGCATGTCAAACGAAACTTGAAAAATTTGAATATTGAACGAAAATTTAAGAAAAAACACCTAAGACTAAAATTCTTCTTCATAGGTTTCTCCTTTTATCTTTACGAGATATCCTACTTGGGTCACGAGATTGCTGGTTGTAGTCTTGCCTCTGAAGGTGATGCTGGTTCGACCCTCTACTTTTATCTAAGCGATGGAAGGTCTTTGCATCCGTTAATACTTCTAATGAACAGTTCATGCTGCTACTTTAGGAAGTATATTTGAAGAGTAATTCAGATAACTGTTTAGGGGAATTTTATATGCATTTAAACTGTTACCTGATCTTGGTAATCTCCCCTGGAACAACATATCACAGTGGTTGCGGTTCGTAAAAGATTCTGCAATTCCGTAAGTTCTAAAATTAGCTAAAAGAGAGGAGATTTTTAAATCAGTTAAAGTTATATTTAGTGGGCGATTTGAAACTGGTTGAAATTCCAAAACTGCTGGAAGTTTTAAATCTAATAAACTACTTGATTGGTGGAAGTTATGAAACAGGTGGATGTCGCTGGAAATTTTTACAAGTGGGGGTTTTCCTGACATGGTGGTGAAATTTAACATGTGGACGTTTTTAAGGTTCTGCGGAAATATTTATCATTTATTGGAATAAAATATTTTTAATTATCCAAATACGATTCTAACATATCTGCTTTTTTATTGTCATCGTAATGTTTATCATTGTTTATGAATGGCAACATCTATGATTCCATGCTCATGACAAGTTTCCGCTCCTTTGATCACGTTCTCTGATTAGATTTGCATTCTCTTCAATAGCGAAAGTATTTTGCTCTTGCCCAGATGCTGGTGTGTTCTTATATTTTTCAATTTGACAAAAATCCAATATCTAGTAAATAATTCTATTGTAGAAGATATTATAGTTGCTCCTGAAATACTGTCAATATTAATTTTACTGAATGGACGATATGGAATTGTACAAATGAATGTCATATATGCAAATGCATGTTGTAGGTAAGTCTTTATTCTGGAGCACTTAAAAACAGTCCAGTAAATACATATTTTAAAAAATAAATACCTTCAAAATCTCAGCAATCTATGCAATTAGAAGTATTGCCTGTTTCATTTTAACAAAGTAAAAGTAAAAAGTTTTATTAAAGAAATGATTCAGATGGAAAAGCTGTACAATAAATCAGCATTATATTGTATATAAATACCAATAACGGAGAATAAAACTGCCACGACAAATAACTTTACTTATGTATATATGTATGAACGAGTGGTGAAGAAATGAGCATTATATGCAATGTTTACGTAATATACTGGGCATCGGTGTTGTAATATTTTTTCGGACATTTAAACATGAGCTGTCATTTGAAAATGATCTAGGCTGACATAGAAGTATATATTATTCAGAAGTCATAAGGTAGTCATTGTATTGCAATATATGAATGTTGACTTACCATTAAATGTTAACAATACGTTCAAATGTTAACAGCAGTGTATGGTTCATGCAGGTAAAATGCATGTTGCAAATGGTCTCGACAAATACTTAAACTCCTGTAAAACAGGAGCAATCAGAATGTATGTATGCACGTTTTCCACGAAATTAGAAGAAGAACAATACGTAGAAATGATCTAATCACAGAATAGTTTCATCTTAATATCTATTCATTTGGAATTTGGAATGAACAGAAATTATATTTTATATCTTTACTGATATTACAAAAACTCGATATCACTTAAACATCTATATAAAATTTTTATTGGTAGTATTGGAAACTAGGAAAGTGATTTCAATCAATTTAATTTTGAAGAAATCCACATATAATGTATACCCGGGTTCGATTCCAGCCACTGCCAAAACTGCCGCCGTGTTCATGCGGAGTACGATCACGTTAAACATGTGGGTCCGAAAGTCCTTCCGAGAGGTTGGTGGTAGGGGAAGGAGGGTACGGTCCCTGTGGATGCCTCCCCCACTGGGTTTCGGTCTAAATTGGGTGGCACTTCCCGACCGTCCAAACAGTTACCTTACACCTTTCTGGTAGGTCGGACGGTCTGGGTTTCAACAACAACATATGATGTATAAACTTACAGAAAAAAACCCCTCGAAATGGTGCGAGTCAGTAGTTGGTAGAATACGGTTTAGTGAATTTAAAGATTTATGTGTGCGAATAATATTAATAAATTTTAGTGAAACACTAGTATTAAGTTACTAGTGTAATATTAATATAATAGTCAAATGAGTGAATATTTTTTCAGATTTTTTTAATTGGATATCGTGCTAATAGAACCCCATACACCTGGTTCTAAAACATATTACTTAGGAAAACAAGACAAACAATTAAGCGTGTATTAAATGGTTTTATGTAATAAAGTAGATTGATTTTTAGCTAGGTTAAATTAAACAGAGCAATTGTTTAGAAAAAGAAACTAAACAGTTCATTACATGTCATACGTAAGTATAAGACCATTGTCAAACGAGAATGCTGAAAATCCTAAATAAGTGACAGCAATAATAACTATTTATGCTATCCATAAATATATTGTAATTAAGGTCATAAAATATTATGAATTAGCTGATTTATTTTCAACTGCAAGCATTTACTTCAGCATATTTTTTCTTAATTTAATATTTTAGCACCATGTAGGATTAAGGCAATTGCAAATTTAAATATATGAAATAACGTGCCATTTTAAACAGCCAGCTGCATCCTATTTTATTAGGTTTCGTAAATATTTATTAAATCTTCTATCCCCCAAAATATAATAATAAACCACTTGAAGAACATATAAGGAATACATTTTACCTTTAAAATCACAAGTTGTTCTATATTTTTAAATAAATAATTTTAAAATACACAAATGCGAACAATTTTATATATCAAAAATATTCACAATCTTATAAAAAATGCATGAAATCAAAGAGAAAAGATGCTCCTACCATTTATAAAACAGCAATCTGTTCCTAAAATTATTTGAAGAGATTTATAAAGATTACTGCAGCAAGCAGTTGCATTTAAAGTCAAATATTTCCACGTTTCACCTAATGTTCTATCCCTTGCTTTCATTCCTATTAACTACAAGCATTCGCAACACAGCAAAATTTGCATACATCAAAGCAAAATAAGGAATCTTTTACTGCCGTTTCTAGATGGGAAAAAAACACAGAGATAGGGAAAATACTTAGGAAGCTATTAAACTTTCTATTTATTCGATAAACATTCTTCTTTGGTTTTCATTTCTAGTTTTTATTCGTAGCTATACATTTATTGCAGCCTCGAAAAATACATTATCTTCAAATGAAAACTTGTGTTTTACTATTTAGAAATTTTGGTTTCAGTGTGATATAAGATATAAACTTATTTTTATAAAAAGCATCGGTGTCCAACCCTTGCATGCGTGTCATTTAGTGACCATTTAACGTAATTATTCTCATAAAGCACATTTAGTATGTGGTGATATAAGAAATTAAAGAATCATAGTGATTTAATCAAGAGTTTTTCTTACGAGTATTCTGAGCATAACAAGCTCAGGTGAACTGATTCTTCACTATAACGTCAGTTTGTTATCAAAGGGAAAGGCTGTGTGGGGCTTTTGGAACTTACGACAAAGTCTTCTAAAATATTTGAAAGAAAACGGTGAACTCCCCCAAAAGTGCTTATTTTTCAAGGATGAAGACTGACTGTGGGATCTAGCATTTATTACTGAACAGTTTAAATTTATGTTTACAAGGAAATTATTGCACTTTTCAAACATCGATATCTTTCGTTTATAATTCGCGACTAAACTTTTTCTTTCTTCCAAAATTCACTCGAATTAAAAAACAAGCAAAAATAACTAAAATTACCCCCAAATTATGAGCGGCTCTACATTTGAATATGCGTTTAGCTGGATTCTTTTTCAAAGACTTCGAGGGGAATCTTATGCAACTAAAACGACTTTGCACATTTAGAAACGTTAAGAAAAATATTGAACTTTTAACAAACGCTTCTTCGATCGATGATGGAGACCTAAGTCACTATCGTCCAGATATGCAGATACAAATTCTCGACCTTCATAATATTGCGACTAAAAGTTAACGTATTGAAATTATTTAGACTTCAGACAGTCCAATTTTGTTGATATCGGGGTATTTATTCCAGTTCTTGTTTTTCTAACTTTTCACGAACTTGCCCAGTCGTACTGTTTTAGGTAAAGCTCAACATCCGTTTGTCAACAATACGTCTGTTACAATAATGAACGTTATAAAAATCGCTAAAAACTATTAATGCCCATCTAAGTAATTTAATATTGATTGCGTCTTTGAAAGTGCACCCAAACATACAAGCAATTTTAAGAATCTGATGTGGGCAGCACAAGACTGTCCCTTCAAATTCAAATTCCTCTTGTCATGTTTCATTTAATTATGCTTTAAATTGAGTTTAATTGTAGAAAATAATACCAAATAACACTAAATTCGCATTTTTAACTCAATTTTTGTATTCATTTGGTGATTGACATTTTCCCCAATAGCGGGGTAACAAAATTGCAAGAAATCTCAAATATCTTAAAAACGATTAGTCCTAAAGTATAATGGGGTGTGTTATATACTTTTCCTCGTCAAAAATTGCGTATAAAACAAGAATTTAATTGATGCAATTCAGCATACGTAGTCCTTTTTTTTTTTAGATTTTGGCGATTTTTGCGGGCCATTTCGTAGAAAAAGGCAGGCTGTTATTTTCCGAATCGTACCAAAATCGAATCAGCGCCAGAATGTCCCGTAAGTAACTTATCTACCAAATATTGTGAAATTTAGTCAATTAGTATTTTAGCTAGGGTGGATACATGAAATTTTTACTGGGCATTTCGTAAAAAAAGGCGGGTTCTTTTCCGAATCGTACCAAATACAAATCAGTACCAGAGTATCCAACAAGTAACTTATCTACCAAATTTTGTGAAATTTGGTAAATTAGTATTTTAGCTATAGCGGATAAATGACATTTTTACTGGGCATTTCGTAAAAAAAGGCTGGTTGTGTTCTTACTAATAGCACCCAAAAGTAATCAGTACCAGGGTCACATCCAAGTGACTTACCTACTAAACTTTATGAAATTCGGTCAATTAATTTTTTTATTTAGAATGGATACATACATTGTACAGACACACAGACACACGCATATAGGCGTCACGCTAAAAATGGTTTTTTCGTATTCTAGAGGTCTCAAAACGCGTAGGTCCGTCGAAAACTCGAGTTGCGATTTTCGACATGATTCCAATACTTTCCTTATAACTTACCATGTATTGAAGGGAAAGTTAAAATAGCAATAAAAACTCTTAATGCTAATTTACAGTCTTCATTTATATAATTATACTTAATTTGATTTACAATTTTTTTTAACTTTAATATCAGTTACAAATCACAACGACAATACATGATCATCACATTGCTTATTTACATATTTTATGGACTAAAAACATTTTATCAAACTTGTAATGTCCAGAAATAGGTGAAATAGCAGCAACAAGCAATGCACTACTTATACATTATACTAAAATTTAAATATAACTTTTTTTTTCTACAGTGTTGTATTAAAGAGTTGAGTACTTATTAGATAAACATCATGTATTATTAAATCTGTGAAGTATTTACTCTTCGAAAAATAACACGATAATTAATAGTTATTTATTAAAAAGAACAATTTAAATATATTTTCTTGATTAAAATTGAAAAAATGCATTTCATAACAATCATTTAATATTTTTAATTCACGAAATTTTACACATCAAAAGTAATCTAAAACCTTCTTATTGGTAGGAGAAAATAAAAGTCTTACTATTCACCAAACGACATTTTCTCAACGAATTATTTGAAAATATATGTTCCAACGATTTTTGCAAGAAGCAATATTTAAATCCAAATTATTTAATGTTCAGCCTTGTGTTCTATCTATTACCTTCATTCCTCTGATGCGAATACATTCAAAATAGAGATCATATTGCAATCATCAAAGAAAAACAAGGAATATTTATGTTACAGTTCAGTTCCGAAACACATACACACACAGATTTAAATTATAAAAAGCTGTATCGAAATGTCTCTACATACGATAAATATTTTGTTTTGTTTTTATATTTTTTTATAGCTGTGCATGTATGAAGTTCCGTGAAATAGAATATCTAGAAAAATGAAACTGCAATACATATTTAAACAGATTGGGATTTGTTTCATGTCATAGCCGGTTTAAGTCAAAATCATGTATCTTTAAAATTTTGTTTTGCATTTTCTATATTAAAAATAGCTCTTGCTGCAACTTCGTGCATTTATATTTAGAATAATAATAATACGCTAAATTTTCAGTTATTTTAATGTTCAAAATTGGTTTCTCTAAGCTATAATTAATAATCAAAATTGAGTTTCAAATCTTCCAAATCACTTTCAATGGTTAATTGTTTTAAATAAATTCAAATTCAGTCGTTAATTTAAAATTAAACATCAATATGTAGTAATTTATTATATAATTAAACATTAATTTAAATTATATTTAAATTAACATAAGTGAAGATAACTTACTTTAATAAAACTTAATGAACCTTAATGATCCAAATTGTTCTTTGAGCCAATATATAAAAGTTAATTTTATTAAATTGAATGTGAATAAGTTGATTGTATCTCTCTTACAATGTTTAACATTAGTTTGAAAATGTAAAAAAAACTTATAAAAATAAACGCAATTCTATATTTAAAACTAGCAGCGATTACCCCGCGTTTTTCGGGAATAATGATGCAAAATTATTTCGGGTCAGACGTTCTCCCGTGATGTTGGATCATACATACATACACACTTTTCTTCTTTATATATATATATATATAGATTCAAATTAATAAAGTTTGCTGAGTAAGCTTGTGAAAAATAAACTACAGTGATAGAGTTTCCATTTAAGCTTATATTTCAATCTTGCGATTTTCAAAAGTGACTAATACTTTCAATAAACTCCCACAAAACTCAGAGATTTAATTGACTTACTTTCACGTTTTAAACCAACGATTTCCAATCTATTTCGATGGGAATCATGGAGTTAGAGAGTACAATTCCTAAGTAAAAGTTTCGTTAATCCATTAATATCTCAGCAACTCCTGGTGTTAAAAACTCAAAACATGAATGAAATTTTAAGTGGGGCTATTTCAATACTACGCGCCAAATTTAATCAAATTCAGTTCAGCCGTTCTCCCGTGATGTTGGATTATACATACATACATACATACATACTTTTCTTCTTTGTGTATATAGATGTCCATACAATTTCATTTTAAACGACTTTTCACTTAACGACTTTGTACTTAACGACTTTGTAAGACTGAATCGTTTCACGTTCACATTAATGCGTTCGAATACTTTCATTTTTCAAATATTTTCCAGAAAACATTTGTAAAGAAATTCTTCATATATTTTTAAAAATTGAATTTTTCTCTTAAATGTAAATTTAATATATCATACATAATATGTGTTTTAGTCAATACTTTAATAACTCAATCAAACCACTGTTTCTAGAAATTTAAACTTGGAGTTGATATTGGAATAAGAACATGGATATATATTAAAACGATATCGATCTAGCAATTTCAATTCTGTATGTGATCATAACCTATCAACGCCAAACAGATTTGTTTTCAAAAGAGGGAAAATTAATGTTTCTACAATTTATTTATATATACTAATTACCACGTATCCGTCTGTCTGTTTGACTTTCTGTCTGTTTGTCTTTCTGTCTGCCCGTCTGTCTATCAGGCTTTTTTAGACACTCCCCGAAAGGATAGACTGGTGGAATAGGGACTGGATATAGACTGGACCCGAATAGATAGAGACAATTTGGTACACGGCTCGACCGTTCGATAAAACTCCCTGGCAAAATCCAATTTTTCGAAAACGTTCTGTAAAGGGGGGGGCCCCACACAAAAATGTTCGAAAAGTGAAATGATAGGAAAGCATGCTTTGCGATAAGATCGATACTTTAAATTTGGTGTATGGGTAAACTGTTCGAAAGGAAGAAGTGGGCAATTTCAGATTTCCAATATTTTCTACTTAACGGAGTGCCGCACACCAAAATGTTCGATTTTCCGAATAAATGAAAAAATTATCCTTTAAAATTCGATAGAGGCTTGAAATTTGATATATGGACTGATCATTTGACGAAAACACCCAAAGCAAATGTAGTTTTTCAAAAATGTTCGTTTAAGGGGGTGCTCCAGAGTAAAACGTTCTAAAAATGAATTGATAAAAAACCATGCTTCGGAATGAGATAGTAATCGTGTAAATCGTTTGAAAGGAAGAAAATCTGCAATTTCAGATTTATAATAACTGCTATTCTAGGAGTGACGCACACCAAAATGTTCGATTTATCGATTGAATGAAAAACTCCGCTTTTAAATTTTGATAGAGGCCTAAAATTGGATATATGAGATAATCATTTAATAAAAACATCCAAGACGTATATAGTTTTCAAAAATGTTCGTTTAAGGGATGCTCCAAAGAAAACGTTCGAAAGGTGAATTGATAAAAAAATGCTTCGGGATGAGATAGAGATTTTAAATTTGGTGTAAGGGTAAATAATTTGGAAGGAAGAAAGTGTACAATTTCACTTTTTCGATATTTTCTACTTTATCGGGAGCCGCACACCAAAATGTTCCAATTTCGGAATAAAGAAGAAACGCTCCGTTTCAAACGTGATAGAGACTTGATATTTGGTATATGGGCAAATCATCTGATAGTAAACCCAATCAGAATGGAGTTTTTCAAAAATGTATATTTAAGGGGGTGGGTACTGCACGCAAACACATTCGAAAAGTGAAATGATAGAAAAAACATGCTTCGCGATGAGATAGAGACTTCAAATTTGGTGTACAGGTAAACAGTTGGAAAGGTAGTAAGTGTGCAATTTCAGTTTTTCAACATTTGCTACTGTAGGGGGTGCAGCTCACTAAAATATTCGTTTGCCGAACAAATTGAAAACGCCTCCTTTACAATTTGATAGAGGTTTGAAATTTAGTATATGGCTCATCCTTTGATAGAAAAGCCCAAGGTGAATAGCCAAGATTTTTGGAAAATGTTCATTAAAGGGGGTGCTACACAGAAAAACATTCGAATGGTGAAATGATAGGAAAAACATGCTTCAATAGGAGAGAGACTTTATATTTGGTGTACGGGTTTGAAAGGAAGCAAGTGCGCAATTTCATATTTCCAATACTTCCTACTTTAGGGGATTTCAGTTTGGTTCTGCACACCAAAATTTGCCGACTAAGTGTAAAACGCGAATTATTCTAAAATTTACATTTTTCAGGGGATACTTATCGCGAGAACTTTGATTTTCAACTGGTATTCGGCTGGTATATAGTTTAATAACCGAAATACGCTTTTAAGAAATTATAGAAATAGTTAAGTTATACAGAGTTCTTATGAAAGTTCTCAAGCATCCCAATAGCATTGTAAGGAAACGTCCTTGAGTGTGCATGTTATGTCTATCCATAGTAAAGTGATCATGTCCGATTGAATAAAGGTGATTGCATCTAGTGGATCATTTAAACAGTTAATGTAATAATCTCGGCAACAAGAGAGATACACAAAAGGAAAAAAATTATAAAGTTGTAAAGCATAGTATACTGAATACAAATCGACAAGGGAAACTGTTATAATGGGCCTTTATATAGGGGGTGGGACATTCCATTGCTTAGCCAGCGAGTATTAGAGACGTGACGACCCGAGTTCGATTCCCGGTTCTGAACCCGGTTCTGAACCCGGTTCTGCACCCGGTTCTGCACTGAGTACGTATTCTTTAAATATGTGGGTCCGTAAGTCCTTTTGTGGAGGTTGGTGGTAGGGGAAGGAGGATACTATCTCTGTAAATGCTGACCCTACTAGATTTCGGTTTAAATTAGGTGGTACTCGTCAAATCAGATACCTTACACATTCGAGTTAGTCGGACGGCCTGAGTCGAAGAAGAAAATGATGACGTTTATTTAACTCACTGTGGTTACTAGCAATTTGCTATTAGCAACGATATAATAAATAACACTTATATAAACATAAATCTAGTGTAGAGATTGTTGATAATAAAATTCTATTAAAATTAAAAATATAACTATAAATTAATAAATATTTTCATTTTCATTACATAAGTATTAAATGTCTGAGAATGAGTTATTAACCTTTATTTTAAACATTCGGTTGTACATTGTCGGCAGTACATATAAATACTTAAGAACCCAATACTTCAATTGAGATTGAAGATGGCGATCAAAAAATTAAAAATTATTTTTTATTTCTATGGAAAATTATATCAAGAAATGAGAATACAAAATATCACATAGTGTCATAAAATATTTGTAAACAACATGCTTATAAAAAATAATTTTTTAATTTAAATGTGTATGATATAATTCTGTTTTCTATTACTTTATGTGCAATACTCTATGCTAAAATTACAATTTATAACGCAGTTTTAAATATATTTAATAACAGACGAATTTTCTTACGCCTTGCCCCTACGTTCTTGTTTCTCTCCTTTCTTAATCCCTATCCAGACTATTCAGGGAAAATATTAAGAAAGACGAACAATTTCCATTCATCTAAACAAAGAAAACATCTTTGTCATACTTCTTGTAATGTCTAAAACGAAGAATAAAAAATATGAACAAAAAACAATAGAAACAAATTGAATGTGTTATGACTCATCATTTTTTAAAAAATTGTTTCATTTTTATTGTTCTATTCAAAAGGTTGCATTTATTGCTGTTTCAAGGCGCTATTTTTGAAATAAAATGAAATGTGCTGCTATTAGCCGTCTTGAGAGAAGAATTTTTTATCAAAAGGAGTTCCATATCTTAGTTACTGTATAGTGCATGCGGAGTTGTGGTTATTATAAAGATACTCAGATAAATCATAAATAAAATATTCCTTATTTAAAACACTTTATAATCATAAAAACTTTATTAGTTTTCATTTGCAGATTTATATTTATCTTTATTGTGCTTCACGTGCCATATTATTTGGTCTTACTTGTTTTGTATTTCGTTTATAATATGGTTATACCGGATTAATGGGTTTACCGAATACGATGTCACAAAAGTTTTTATGCTATCACATATGTTGGCATAATTATGGATAATAAAAATTGCATTTTCCTGCCTAATTATTCATATAGGAAATGGAAATAATTGATACTTAGGCCCTATCATTACATTCATAGATCTAACTATTTTTGCTAAATAAAATATAAAATAATTTTAATAAATATATCATATATAATGTAATACATTATTAATATAATGTAATACATTAATGTATATATTATTTAAAATCTCAAAAATTTAGTTTCACATGAAACAAAATGCCATAGAAGCAATAAAATTTCAAAAAATCATTTTTATTTTATTTTATTTATTTATTTATTTTAATTTTACTAAAGATTAAAAATTAACTTAAGTTGAAACTGAAGAGTAATTAAAAACAACCAAATAGGTACTTAAACATAAGGAAGCAACCGACGTTTTTTTGTTTTTGTTTTTTGTGATTGGCAGCAAATAATTAAAAAAAATAATAGACATTATTCTAAATAATATTATGTAGGGTGTAGAAAGGATAGTTATAAATATATGTTATAGCTATAGATATCTATAGCGATAAATTTATGTTAAAATTTTCGATTTATGGACAGATTAATGTTTCATAATATAAAAAATAAATAATATAGAAATAATTAATAATTCATAATATAGAAATATATTATAAAATTATATAGAATGTTTAATGAATATCTTCTTAGGACACGAGCACATAACTCTAGTCTGAGGAACGTTATAGTTTAGAATTCAGAAAATACATATATGTTCGGATGGTACCCAATGGGGATGGAATTATAGCGACCATACAATCCTTTCTTTATCCCATCACCTTTAAAATGAAATATTGTATATTTGGAAATGTGTATGGTGCTCATAGTCCTCGTAGATAAGGAAATAATTTTAGTAGGCGTTAAAGATCGAACACGGACTACCACGCTTGATCCTTCCGTATTAAGCATTGTACAATCGCAGACCCGGGAATATAATTTGTTTTCGTGCCTAGACCGGTTGGTCTACCGGAGGTGCAAGGTAACAGTTTGTCCAGTCAGAAGTGGTGTCACTCAATTTAGATCGGAAATCCAATGGGGAGAAAGCAACCCCAGGGACCATGTCATCTTTCCCCAAATCAACACCTCCAGGATGGACTTTTAGAACTGTATATATAACTAGAACGAATTACTCGCCGTTGTTCGGGTTCTACACAAACGTCCACCAAAGTATAAATATTTAAATGAGCAACCGCTGCTTAAGCAATACATTTGAATGCAACTTAATATACCTTCAATCCCCGAATTGCACAAATCGAATTGAACGTACTCTCAGCAAAAAAAAAAAAAAAAAAATATATATATATATATATATATATATCTTCTCGGGGGGGTATTCTCGGTTTTTCTTCAGGATTTCCCACATTTTTTTACACGTTTTAGCGAGTTGTTAGCGGTCTCAAATTTAAGGTTTAAAATAAATAAATAACTAATTAGAAATTAAAAAAAAATAACTCCGTGCGTCTATTTGGTCTTGAAGTACGTGTGTGACAAATTTTATGGGTCTTGTGACTCTTAGATTTCCAGACTTAACAGACAGAGACATACACAGACAAGCATAAATATTTCTTTATTACGTAATATGTGACTATACTCCTTGTAAACAGGGATATAGATTTGGACGATGGCGACTGAACAAGGGTCTACCGTGTGTGATTTTCCGGCAGCTGGAAATATGGCTCTGGATATTCAGAGTTTCGAATCAAATACTCACAGGTCAATATAGGGCGGAAAAAGTTCTTACATAAACCTGTCTTCATTGTATCCGCCTTTGATCTTTATCATGAGTGGTTGTTATAGCGAACTTCTCTATAAACTATTTTAGTCTAACTCAATAAACTAAAATTAATTTCAGTGAAACTGGCTGAATATGAACTATAATTGATAAAAAACCACAGAAAACAAGTAAGTGACTAAACCAATAAAGCGATAAAACGTACCACATATTGAACTTAACGGAATAAATAAGAAAACCATAGTTCATACTCACATAATCTACTTAAAGGTGGTGAAATTAATAAAGAGCAGAACATTGCATGTTGTTATGCGCATTTTGTAAATCGCGCAGAATTTATAAGCATCTATGGATGTTTAAAAAATTACGGCTATTGAAAAATAATTCATTTCCACCGTTGTAGCATTGGGTGCTGCACTCTAAAGAGCATTGCAGAATAAACAAAACACAGGTCCTAGATGATCTAGAGAGCGCAATACTAGATTTAAGGAAGATTATATTCATTCGAAAACAATATGCTTATTACATTTAATCGATTTTTAATTTAAACATTTAATTTTTGTGCAGTTTTTCTTCATTTATCGCATTCCATTTTGTATAAAAATTAAAATTACGAACACTGTTATAAATATACAGAGTTACAAGGAATGCCCTTTCTTGGGAAAATATCTCACGAGCTACGGCAGCTAACTAAATACTTTCTATGCCGTTAAACGTACTATGATCCACACGATCAAACCAGGAAGGATCTCCGTGGCCAGTTTTTTTTTGGGGGGAGGGGGGTATTTAAATTTAGTACAGATTTAATTTAGCTCCACACACAAAAAAAAGATGGAAATGGACCGGGACGTTCCCCCCCACTTCAGAAAACCAAAACATCGGGAACAGAGGATTTAGACAAGGCAGCATAACAGACCATTTATTGCATGATAGACAAATTTGCTTCTTTAAGATGCAGAAGCAACTTTTGACAATAAGAGCTTACAAATTCTCCCAGTAGTTCAACGGTAAAGCGTCGGCTCGCCAGTTTGGACATCAAGGGTTCGATTTCCGGTTGGGACAGCAAGGCTCTTTAAAATGACACCCGAATAAATCAACCCTGTAGGTTAGAACAAAGATGTCAGAGGTCTGAAAGTGACCCTAGTACACATAATACCGATTCAGTGGACTCTGAAAGATTAAGCGTCGATTTCAAATTGAGAGGATAACTATCACGCAAGATTATAACCTGGAATAAATAGTAGTAGCAGGAGGCTAATCTTATATAAGAAAATCTGATGTGGGCAACACATGACTTTGCTTATATAATGTAATGAATTTACTACTTTCACAGTAAAAAAAATAGGTTTTTCTTATAGTAGATACTAATATTCTTTCCAAGATATTGAATTTTCGACAATTAGTCGTCATTTTCATTGATTTAGCGTCATTTTTATCCATTTGGCGAGATTTTCGTTAATTTGGCAGCATTTCAAAAAGTCGCGAAGTTGGCGACATTCCGCCAAATTCGTCGCCAAAATCTCGCCAAGTGTTATGGATGAAGAAATAAGTTGTTCTTACAGCAGATAAATGACTATTGGCGTTCAAATACAAAAGTATTACTTAAAGTATCTTTTTTCATGAATGGAACGAGCTAGATCCACGAGAATGATGTCACCCAATTTATCGCATGGTATTACATATGAAAAGTGAAGATGTTTCTCAATAGGAAATATTTTTGTTTCATATTATATGGCTTTTTAATAATTTATTTGAAAAATGTGCAATATCTCGAGAACGGTTTATGTTAGCGTTCTAAAATTTATGTCAATCGTTTTCTAATGAAAAATTACATAAGAAAGATCTATTTGCGTAACTTTATTAGCGGTTTTGATTTTTTGACGATTTTTTCAAAATTTTATTCTAAAATTTAGGGCGGTTCTGTACATTCGATTACGTATAAAAACAATAGGCTTCCAGTGTTTACGGATTGTGATTTTTATAACAAATTGGGTTCGAATCGGTCCATTCGTTCGTCAGTTATCGTCTCCACAGACTCACTGACACACACACACACATATACACACACATACTTTCACACACACACACAGGCATCACTTCAAAAACGTTTGATTTGTGATCAGGGATGCTTGAAACGTGTTCTCCCGTCGAAAACTCGATTTCGAATTTTCGACCCCGTCACAATGCTTTCCTTATACATTATGTATATAAGGAAAGTAATAACAGGATCAGTCAGATTTTCAGTTACTCGCCAATCTGACATTAGAGGCTGGATAATGCAAAGTCCACTTCGACGATAATAAGATCTTGCAATATCTTGCTTCGACTATAAGATCGTCCCAGTAGCCCAACGGTAGAGCGTCGGATGCCCAGTTCGGAGACCTAGATTTCGATTTCCGGTTGGAGCAATAAAGTTCTTCACAAAGTACACTGATCCGGTCGTCCATCTTGTTGCTCCAAGTCCTCTGGACGAGCCGGACGGCCTGGGGCTTTAACAAAGTACTCTGATAGATGAAGAATTCGCAGAAGTGCGGAAGCAGAATATGTATACAAATATGTATACAAATATGTATACAAATCAAATGGACTTGCATAATTTGCCAAGGGTTCGATTATTTTCATTGTTACATGAAGCGTTAACATACATTTATGGCATACAGGCATACATTACTTCCTCGCATCACATTTATGTTATCTGTGGACAAAGCATAAAACACGACATTTCAACTTTATGAAAATATTCTCTGCACACAGTGAAGCAAACAACTCTCCGTTTTTACTTTTATTTGGAGTGTTTCTTTCCATCATCTGTTATGGACATGAAACCTTTAATACTAAATTTGACTCGCTGTACATTTATCTAATTGACATTTTCCCCTATCTGCGAAAGGGGCTGAGATGGTACACCTAACTACTCACAAAACGGGGAACACGGGGTTCCTCCTCTGATTTCATGAATTGCATAGTTATACGCCATTGTTCGTAAGATATTACTATAAGGAAAGACTTTCGTTGTAACCCTGTATATAAATAGCAAACATTTTTTTTCTCTTTGTTTTTGATTTACATTACATATCTTATTATTCAGTAACTTCAACCCAGTTCACAGAGAATCTTTTAGAAAGACGAACAATTTCCATTCATCAAAACATAGAAAAAATTCTAATCGTACTTCTTGTAGAAAAATTGTCTAATGCACGGAATAATAAAAAATCGGAGCACTGAAAAAGAAAACTGAATGTATTGTGACTCATCATTTTTGTGTCTGAATTGTTTCATTTTTTATTGTTCTATTCACAGCTTTGCACTTCTATTTCAAGACTTCAAGACGCTTATTTGAGAAATAAAGTAAAAAATTCGCCTAATAGGCATCTTAAGTAAGGGTTTGCTTTTTAAAAAATATTTTTTATGACTTCATTTCTGAAGAGAAGAAGTTTGTTTTTTGCTTATATAATGTACTGTTTATATTTTGCTTATATAGTGGAAAACAATCTATGGTTCATAAATAAAATATTTATTGTTGAAATCATTTTATTATTAACTAATATACAGAAATTCATCTTTTTTACCCAGTATCATGTACTTTGCTATCTACTATTTATCTACTTCTATTATATGTTTATGGTTCCATTTCGGGATAAATATATTACTTCTTTCTCCTACTTAAAATATTAGTATATATACGAATACTTTATTGTGCTTATTTAAATATCTTTATTATGCCAAACGCTACTTAAGTAATATCTCACTAAGTAATTCCCGCTACTTAAGTAATACATTTATGAATAACACTAATCAATTTACAAACACACACTATCTAAATACTAAAGTACGTTCTCAGTAAAAAACAAGGATGCATTGCTTAACCGGAGAGTGGGAATCACAACCCCGCCCCCCGGCCATTTGTGATACTTTTCGTTTTTCACATTCATCTTTTGCTATTCTGTGTATTATGTGTTCTTTTTAGAATTTATATATATATATATATATATATATATATATATATATATATATATATATATATATATATATATATATATATATATATATATATATATATATATATATATATATGTCAGTTTGAACAAAAGTACATTACTATAAATTCTCAAACACAGACTACAGACATCAAAAGATAAAAAAATGAAGATAAATATTAAGATATATATATATATATATATATATATATATATATATATATATATATATATATATATATATATATATAAGAAAAAAATATTTGAAGATCCAATGAAAGAAAAGTGAGAAGCTGTAACACGAATATTCAACTACCTAACTGGTTAACGAAATAAATGTATTAATCAACAAATCGTCAAGCAAATGGAAAAAAATTAAAAAACAAATAAATAAAATAAATATCGAATCAAGTCAGTAAAAAGTATCTAAATACAAAGGTATGTAATCGAAAAAAGAATAATAAACGGAATCAAGCACAAACGCTATACACGTGCACAAGGCTCTAAGCTTAAATCATGAATTGTTCACTTCTACAAAAATCGTAATCATGTCCAAGTTTTTTGTAGAAGCAAACACAAAAATGCATGTTTCTGGAGAAATAGATAGATTATATCTATAAATATATATATTGAATTTGTGCCTCAGGAAGAGCATTCCAAATTGCGTCTATCCGAAACCAAAATTTCAGCTGTATCAGCTACGGGTTGAGAGTCATGAGTGAGACGCTGACCGACGGAATCGCCGATATGTTCAATAGACTACGTACCCCGTGAATAGGTAGGCCAAAGAAGAAGTTGTATATATTGTCTTGAAAACGAGTCTTGCAAATCTCTAGCAACATGTGGCCGGGCATTGTCCTCTTGAAATATATCCCTAACGTATAACGTATTCCTAACAATATGATGTCATTTTCGTTACATACTTTTGCTTTATCTAAGTCACCATTCTTTCAAGGTTTACTACACTTTGCGCCGTAAGATGTTTCACATCGTAAATGTGAAAAGGTGGAATATGACAAACAACATCAAACAGATTCAAAGCCCTTGTTCAGTAAATGATTTTTGGAACGCTTTCTAGGCCATTCGTTTACAGATACAAAATTGCTATTATTATAACCTAATGTTTTTTGGAGCAAAATAAAGTTAAATAATTTACAACATTTAGTAGCCATAAATTTTAATGTATGCATTTTATCGTATTATTATAATCAAAGTTTCGTGTTTCCTTAAACTTCAACAATGTTTTAATTCACTGCTTCCATATGTTTAGATAGCATATATTGTAAAAAAAAAAGTCTCTTCACTCATGCTTATTTTTCAACTTATAAATAACAAGGAACTCAGAAACTCTTATAAAGTGTATGCACGTTTCAGACTCTTAGATGCTATTTTCAGAAGCGGAATTTAAACAGGAAGGAACTTTATAAAGCATTTTCCTAGTTTTTATGGAAAAAATATTATAAGTATCATTTTCAACGTAAAAGAATACAAAAGCAAAAAAAAGTTATATTTTGAGATGTTTTTCTAAACATATGGAAATGACTGTGTTCAAAATAAATTCAGGAACGTGAGCAAAATATATATTTTAAAAAATATGAGCCCATTGTGTATGCAAACTTTATGCATTTACTGGCAAGTAGTTTTTTTTTAAGGAACTTAACTTATTTTCAGGTAATGTACTTAGAACTCATTTTATGCATATATTTTATTCCATTTAAGATAAATGAAAATGTGAGGCATAAAATACTTGTGAAAAATGATAGAGATTATCTTAGATTACTTGTAGTTTATATGAGTTTATAGAGTCCAGTCTGGTAGTAAAAGCTTGCACTCCCATTCCAGTAATTCAATTGTAAGATCATCGTCTGGTCAGTACAGACATGCGTAGTATGAGCCCGGGAAGGACAGCAGGCAAAACACCAATGACAGCAACGCAAATTGACTCTGAGTGCTAACACAATGATATGCATATATTTTATTCCATTTAAGATAAATGAAAAATGTGAGGCATAAAATACTTGTGAAAAATGATAGAGATTATCTTAGATTACTTGTAGTTTATATGAGTTTATAGAGTCCAGTCTGGTAGTAAAAGCTTGCACTCCCATTCCAGTAATTCAATTGTAAGATCATCGTCTGGTCAGTACAGACATGCACAGTATGAGCCCGGGAAGGACAGCAGGCAAAACACCAATGGCAGCAACGCAAATTGACTCTGAGTGCTAACACAATGATGTCGAGGGTCTGAAAATAACCCTGGTACGACTAGCATAGATTGCGTGTATTCTGAGATATTGAGCGCTGATTATAGATCGTAAGGCCAACAACCACGCTGGAAGCTAATCAGAAATATAATTATGGGGCTAACCTGGGGTAAAAACGACAAGATACCACTAGTCAGATTGTCAAGTTGCAAGTCTATCTGGCATTAAGAGGAGGAGGGGGAATGCAGATTCCACTTCGACTATAAGAGCTTGACATTCCTGCTCAGTAGCTCAATTAGGAGAACGTCGGCTGGTCCATGAAATGATCCTTATCAAGAACTCCGGCTGAATCAGAATAGTTCTTTACAAGTTTCAAATATACGTTCAATGTTCCGCTTGTAAAAATGATAATTAGATAAACGGGAAATATTCATCTGCTGTTACAAATTGATCTTCCTTAAAATAAATGCGCAAACATAGATTGAAACATAAGATGTTAGTATGGTTATTAAATATATGAAAAACCGAAACAACATTTAACATAATTATGACATTAGAAATTTTATAAAAATATCAATTGATTATGAAAAAGAACTGATTTCATTTATAATATGTTTTACATGTTTCAAGGGAGAAATATCCAAGATTAAAAAGTGCAATGTATACACAGGATAGACTAATGTATCAGTAGGGAAAAATTCAAAGAATGTAATAAAGTTCGAATTAATAAATAATTACGCTTTTAAAGTTTTCCAATATCTTTTACACAACATGTTTTCACTTATGAATTTATCAGTAACTCAATGGCTACATCGTCTTCTACGCAGCCAGAGATCTGTTGTTGAATTCCTGCTGAAACAATTGTTCTTTATAATGCCACACTGAATAAATCGTTAAAATCATAGCTTTTGTAGTATAAACGTTCGGAAATATTTTTAACTGTAACTAAACAATGAAAAAATTTAAAATGTTCCTGAAAGTATACTTTCAGGAACTTTCAGTATATATATATATATATATATATATATATATATATATATATATATATATATATATATATATATATATATATATATATATATATATATATATATATATATATATATATATATGTATATATATATATATATATATATATATATATATATATATATATATATATATATATATATATATATATATATATATATATATATATATATATAAAGTTTTGCACTTATTGCATTTCATATTACAACTTCGCATCTAAAGTCCAGTCACTGCTTTAGCTAATTTCTTCATCGCTTCTCCATCCATCTAAGATCACTCTGCTCAAGTTTATCTCATGAAATCAGGTCATTTTGCTACAAGAAAATTTTACTTATTGCAGTTTAGGCATTCATATATGTAAATACATGTTGTGGCATTACATTTCCTGGATTATTTGTATTTAGAATAATTATGTTCTATTAAGAATCCGGATGAAGCTCATTTCCTTATATATCAATATACTGAATTAAGACATATTATATCGAAATACTGAATGATGACCAAATAACAATATACTGAATGTAGACCCTTTAAAAGATTTACAGTAGTAATTTTTGACCAAATTAAAAATTTGATTAGACTTTCCTCTTTCAGAATAAAGAGTATTTAAGGACCAGGCCATCCGAAGATATGGGCTGCTGTTTAGGCGGCCGGGAGGGGAAACCAGCCGGAACCAGCTTCCATGGTCAGCAATCGCTACAGTCCGCATTTATTGAAATTTAGAAGCAATGAAATTACACTTGAAGAGATAAATCCAATAGCAGACAAGTTGCATCAAAATACTGGAATTGATTACATTCAATTTACGGAATTAAGAAATGAAATTAAAATTTTAAGATATAGCAATATTATTTTAAATAAAAGGGGAAAAAGAGTTTTAGAAAATTGTGAAATTATATCAGAAACACTTGGAAAAAGGACATAAATGACATCAGGAGAATTTGGAAAAGTACCTAATAACAGTTCAAAGAACAAATGGAATTGGAGATTTTGAAACTATATATAGAAAAAAAATTTGAAAATTAAATTTAAAGATGCATACCAAAAAGAAAGAAGAAAATTTAAAGTAAAAGAAAAAAGAGGAAAAAGGGAAAAGAATAAAGAGTGTTGAAGACCCAGATTGTCCGACTTGTCCAACATGAACAGCTGTTTGGAGGGCTGGAAAAGACTAAGGAGAATAAGGAGTGTCGAAAGCCCAGACCAATCGACTCGTCCGAAGACTAAGAGCAGCATAATGGAAGGCCGGGAGAAGGAGTGTTGAAGGCCCAGACCACACGACCAACCCATAAGGGAGAAGGAGTGTAAAATGTTTCAAGTAATTCCCCATATTGTGGGAGTTTTGAAGCAGATAGCATACCAAATAGACAGGCTTCGATTCCCAATTCCACTCGAGGGTTATGTTTTAAGCTGGAATTAATTATAATTCTCTGAAATTAATGCACTAGTTCAAACATAGTATAGTTACAACTTGTTGAGATTGTATCTGCTCTACGACCTCAATTGAAAAATCGATAACATAAAGTAATCCAAGTAAGTCTCACAGTGTAGTTTCTAGAACGTCTGGTTATAATCCGGGAGTCTTAGTTTCTGTACGCAAGTCGGGATGAGTATCCTATTCAGTTCATAAAATGATATACTTAAAATATTATGAAATCATGGAAAAATAATATATTAAGTTGATTTATCAAGCTTTCAGATTATTATATTTTATTCAAGTATCCCACTTCAAATGTAATTGTCGTATCTCAACTGTATTTCCGCATTAAGAAAATAATTTTAAAAGCCTGTTTAGGAATGATTTTTAGCGCTTGCATCGCTTTTGCGTTAACCAGGAAAACATAAGAAAAACCTTCTGCTTCAGTAATATCTTCTACTTGATCTTTCTTTATTCTTCTCTTATTCTTCCTATAGTAAAACAAAAGCCTTACTATGCATCATCTGGAGAAAATGGGGCCAAAAATTATTGGGAGACAACCCTGAGCACCATGGGCGTGTAATCATGGTACAGAAACTAATCATGGACGCTTTTCAAAATCTTCGTCGATAGTATAACTGTAAATTCGAAAACAATGTCGTAGTTATTTTTAATAGGATATTAACAAAATTACTCGTAAACACTTAAGTAAAATTTACTATATTTTTTTATAATTTGGTTGTATTTAGTTGTATTTATTCATAACTTTTGGCATACTGCGCGTATAGCTTTGTACAGATTTACCCAGTGTTATCACTGGTAATAAAAGTGCCATAAGTGGTATAAAAGTGCAATAAGTGGTATAAAAGTGCAATAAGTGGTATAAAAGTGCAATAAGTGGTATAAAAGTCCCATAACTGGTATGAAAGTGTCATAACGGGTACTTACTGAACATATCCTGGTATAAAAGGCAATATTCTGTAATACAACATATTTTTATACAGCCATAAAAATTAGAATCAATACATTTATGTTTTGGTAATAAAAATGCATATACTTATTGTGTTAAATGCCTTAAAACTATATCAAGATAGTTTATACGTTTTTAATGGGCTCACTATTTACTCAAGCATTTTACTCCACTTTCGTTTCTGGATCCAAACAATATGTGCCTTTCACTTATGACACGACTCCTTAATCTTCAACTTCTAGGTAACGATGCATGGAGGAAACACGCTCAAACCAATGAATTCCCTGGACAAGTATGATTTTCTGTGCTTCGTTGGATTTCCATGCCACGGTTTGTGGAACATCATGAAGAGGAAACAGAAAAGTGGCGTTTCCACTTGCGGCGAGAAGTTTAGGGAAAGTAATTCTACATAAAATATATAATGCGTTTCACAAATTACATAATGTGTTTAATTTATTGGACACATATTGTATATACGGTACAAACTTTTAACAGTTTTCGATTTTTGCATGTATTTTAACGTATTATTTTTGATGCGATAAAGTGTTATATTTCAATTATTATATAGGCAGTTTAAATAATTGTTTTCACATTTGTAACTTTATAATCTATCGGTGATGACGCTGTTTCATGAAACATTGAGGGTCAAGTAACCCGGGTAGGAATATAATCACCATATGTTAATATGATGAGAATACTTGTATTGGAAAACCTGAGTTTTGAGTTCAGGCAATTATGATGAACTTTGGCTGATACATTTTGATGGAGTGTTAAGCAAACCGGATGAGCGTATGAACAGGGTAATCACCCCTGAAGGTTTATTCCATTAGTTTTGAAACACCTTGTATGTATACTAGTATTGGGTAAACTGATCCTTCTGCGTTTAGGCAATGTGGGCGGACTTCTAATGCTATTGTTAGAGTTTCAAACAAATCGGGTGAGGAGACTAATATGGCACTAATGTTAGTATTGGTAAAACGGGGCATTCTAAGCTCAAGCAATCTAAATGGACTTGTAGTGCTAGATTTTTATGATGTGCCATGGAGACTAAGTGAGGGTATGACCAGCAAATACTAATAGTATGCGTTGCGAATGCTAGTATTGGAAAAACCTCGTTCTAATCTAAAACATCTATAGGGATGAACTCCGATTGCTAGGTTTTAACACGATGTGGAGCAAATCGGGCAGTCTGTGCTAGTATTGAGAAATATGCGCATTCAAATTTTACGAAATATGGACAGACTTGGGGTATTAGGTATGGATGGTATTTTAAATAAACCGCGCACCGATAAGATCAGCATATGCTATTAAATGTGCATTCTATCATTGTTAAAAAAATCAAGACACGCTAATTAACTTCGAGTGTTAAATTTTGATGGAGCATAAAATACACTAGATGATGATAAACGATCAGCATATGCTAACCGGCTGCGTGTGCTAGTTGGGAAACTATTTGGGAAAATACGCATTCTAAGCTCAGGCAATATGATAATGTTTCGCGTGTTAACATTTATTGATTTTTTTAGCATACAGCTCAATGCCTTATTTCATTTTGAAAGTATCTAATTTTTTGGTAGAATTACTACAACCGGTACTTGCCAAATATTTGTTTCAATATTTCAGAAAATACCAAGATATTATGGTGACAAGAAATATATTCCGTGTGACGCTGCGTGACCCAATGTGACCAAATTCCCTGAAATATCTATACTTATCCTTCTTCATCCCAAGTAAATCATTTTATAACTTACTCACAGAATCTATAAAAAGAGAAAAATCTCAAATCGCATTTACATTGCAGATATCAAAATCTATAGATCAGTTTCGAGCATAAAACTAGCCAAAAAAACCTAAATCTTAAAACTAATTCATGGATGCTAGTATTTGCAATGAAAACACGAATTGTTCCATGACATATGTATGACTACTTGTGGTATCAGTCTATGCATGATTGCATAAAAACAAATCCGGAATATAATGCTAAATATAATCGCCAATTATATTAGCACTCCCAAATAAATTTATAATGTGTCCACTTTTTCACACAAACCAGTTATTTAGTTCCTTTTCCGGGATCTAAACAATATGAGCTTCTCACTTATGACACACGCTACCATAATCCTTAGCCACAAGGCGACGATGCGCGTTCCAGCCATATCAATGAGTCTCTGGGATAATTTATCGTTTATGTCACATTTCTGCGCTCTGTTTTTATTCCATGCAGCAGTTTGTGGAGCAATAAAAATAAATAAACTTAAATGAGAGTTGGGTACATTTAGGATGCATACATTTTTAAATAGATTAATATACACAAAATTTTGCAAAATGCTAAAGTATTGAAATATATTAGTTGTGCCAGTGGAGTACTTTCAGTTGCACTGATATTTTTGTTCATCCAGATTGTATTATATATATATATATATATATATATATAGTCGTTTAAGTAAACACCGTTTTTTAAGTTGCATAAAATGCATGAGCTTATAAGAATGCGAATCAACTTTTAAGATACTTGCATGGAGTTAAGACGCCCATATAAGGACAAGATGGTTTAAGCGTTATACTTTAGTTTGGCCGGTTAAGTTTCAGTAGTATTCCTATCATGTCATTTGAAGACGTTCTAGTTTCTCTTAGAAATATCTCCACGAAAGCATGCATTTCTTGGCAACAAGACTATATTTTGCGATTAAATTTCCCGCTCCTTAATCTTCTATACAGTGCTTTTAGTTCTTCATACATACCCATCATTTAACTGTTGTCAATGTGGAACTATCAATTATTGCACGCTTGCTTTATTTCCGACCACAGTGTAACGATGCAAGGAACACGTTCATAGGAATGACTTTCTGGGTTAAGTCAGCGTTTAAATATTATTTTCTGTGCTTCGTTGACTCTACAATCTACATGCTGCGGTTTGTTGAAAATTATAAAAATAAATCTGATATATGTTTAGCAAATTGTTATCCAGATGTGTGAGGAAAGTAATTAGTATTTAAAAGTAGATAAACGTTTCTTTTTTTTTTCTTCACAGGAAATGTGGTCTGTCAAATAGCTTTAAGGAATTGTTTAATTATTTTTTAATTTGTTTCGATCACTTCCTTGGATAATAGTGTGTCTAGATATATAAATGTGATACAATTTAAGCACTATATATTTATACTTGAAAAAGAAAATACTTATATAGAAATGCGCATATTTCTAATTTACTCTTTGTCAATCCATGACTTGGTGATGACATGTTTAGGGTGTAAATCGACCAGGTAAGATGTTAATAGATTGCCCTGCAAAGATCGTTTAATATTAGGCGGTTTTAGTGCTAGTTATTAATGATTATTTTGCTTCTAGCACCTATAAGATTATTGTTGTCTTTATAATTCCCCACAAATGTATTTTTTACAATAAATGGTATTTGTATAAAATTAACCTATTTCTGAGAAACACATATATTTTACATCTTTCTCAAGCACAATGAAATTAATCAAGTTTGGATATTTTAAGTGTTTTTACCTATATTTAATCACCATTCTAATTATTATAAAATATGCATAAAAGTGAATTTATAACATCAAGGATCAATCAGTGTATGTTTCGATAAACAAACATTTATAATATAAATTAAGTACATAAACATTTCACTAAATCATTTTTAAATATCTTACTTACTTTTCCACCTACAACCAAATCATTCGACTCTCGTTGCATAAATCGAAATACACGTGTCTTTCATTTATAAAAACATCTTTACCGACCAATTTAACCTGGATGATGAACTACAATCATGTCTAAAAGTTAAGCAACAAAAGGAAAAAAGAGGATAAAAAGAAATGTATGATTTCGAATTCATTGAAACCTTCACAGAATACGGGGTATAAAAAAGGAACCTAGCTTGGAGAAAAGCAAAAAAAAAAAAAAAATCACTAATAATTGAATATTAGAGTTAAATAAAACTATAGGATTTTATGCAGCAAAAACAGTTCATTGGTGAAAGTCTGTCAATAAGGAATGTGGTGATCTCTGCTGGAACAGAACTTAACCTTTCCTCAACCATGCCACCAAGCATGCTCGATGGAATTTAAGTTGGGTGATCTCGATGGCCATTCCAAACGAAGCAGTATTTCTGTTTTTAAGTACTGGTCGACAATGCGAGCCCTGTGAAATTGAATCCACGCGTTATCGTAAATATAAATTATTTCAAGACATATGGCAGCATGAAATGGACAAATATATTGAGCAAGGATATCATCTCTATCTCACACTGCAGTCATAGTACCGCGAAGGAATATGTGCAAATTAGTGCTGGCACTGACATAAATACCTATTCAAACCACCATCAACCTCCTCTGTCTGCGTGAATTTCGCGGAGGTTACTAGCGTGATAGCGATTTATGACGTTCTCCAGACCAGTAAGTGCCGGAAATGACTCTGTACACCATACTGTAATTCATCCGTGAAGAGCACATTACCACACTGTTATGAAATCTAGTTGAAATGATCTAGAAAACCAATTAAAGTGCTGCTTTTCGTGCAAGGGCGTAAGTGTGGCACAAACCACTGGTCGTCTTGCATACCACTGACCTGCATGTAGCTGTTTGTAAACAGTTTGTCAAGATACCACTATTACAACAAATGCTACAAGATCGGAGGCAAGCTGATCTGCAGTTATTGACCTGTGCATCCATGCTTATAGACACAGAATACTTTCATTCTAAGCGGTTGTGACCCTTGGGAATCCACTTACTGGTCTTCGCGACACTGTTCTTTTACTTTGATACATGTTTCACAAGCAGCAAATATCAGAACGATTAACATTTAGACCTCGGACTACTTTTGACAGCAGTTGGTTCCTTTTGCGACACCCTATTACCTCCCATAGTCTGGCGTCATACAGATGATGTCGTCTGCTCATTTTTCAAAATTCGGTTATTTCAATTTGATTCTGGAATCCGCAACGCAGAGATACAAGATCTGCCTAAAATGGGCTCATTTTTTAACACTTTACAACAAAGTTGAAAAGTGTTTATGACTTTGTTCATTATGTCTGTCTGTCTGTCTGTCAGTCCGTTAGCACGATAACTGCCTTAAAAATGACTTAATCAAAATGAAATTTTAGTATGTTGTTCAGACGGTCTGTAGGACCTATAGGAATATAAATGAATAATATCACCCAATTAGATTTGGATTGAATCCGGGTTGAAAAAATGAAATACATTGAGCCCTTTGGGACCTAATTTTTCAAACATTTTTTAAGCGGATTTAAAATTCACAAATTGCTTCGAAAATTTTAGGTAATATTCAAATTGTTCCATAAAATATATAAGAACAAATTCAGCGAAATATATTCAGTACTTTTTTAAATAAAAATTAAAATAATAATTACACATCTTATATGAAACGATCACGTGACCATGATATGAAACGATCACATGACCCACTTCAAAATGATATATGGCATCCATCTTGTTTCAAAATCGTGATTTTTTTAAGTTCTTTTTTATTCATATTGAGTATTGTATCCGTCCTAAAACTACTTTATTTTTGCTTAAATTCTGTGCATCTACATACTGAAACAACACAATGACAATATATTTGAGTTTAAATGCTCATCTAAATTTGATTATTTCTACAACTAAGCCTATTTTTCACCTATGTAAAATGTAAACTGCAAAATATGTAGAATGAGTTGTATTGGAATTCCTGTATTTTTTTAACACAAAATAATTTATTCCATGGAGTCTGCATGGCTGATATGAATGAAATATTAATGGATTTTATAAAGAGAAGGACGATTTTTTTCGATGAAGTTTTAAGCATAGAGTTTAATTATTTGTAGCTCCATGGTCTTAAATAAAATGTTTAAATAAAATAAATTATTATAGTATTGTGATGAATGAAATGAATGGGAGAAAGTTATAAATGAAATCCTGTTTTTATAGAGAGATCCAGGCGTGTTATTTTTTCTATGACGTCATTTGAATTAATTTCAGTTGTTTTCGATGAAGTTTTCAAATATAATAAATTACCGTAGTATTATGATAATTCTAAAACTATTACCGAGGAATGTATAACATTTTAGAGATGTTTAAACCAGGCAATTTATATTTCAATGCCGTCATTTGAATGAAGTTCATTTTTTTCGATGAAGGTTTAAGTTTTCAAATATAATAAATTAATGCAGTATTGTGATAAGTTTCAAAGTATTATCGAGGAATGTATTGCATTTTAGACTTGTTTAAATGAAATTGCATTGAAGTTGGAAAGTGTTTCATAATCAATGCTTTAAGCATGATTGATCTTTCTTGTTATACCTAATGCTATTCCTTATTAAAATATGTTTTCCTTGGGCAAGTTTCCGCGTACGTAAACCTGTCAGGTATGCTAAATCTGTGACTACCCGTTGTTTCTTCCGCTGAATATGTTAATTTGTCCATTTGTTGCTTAATTTTTAGACATGGGTGTTGTATAATTGATGATAAACTATTGCCAGCGATGATATCGTTAATAGTACTTACGTATTGTTGATAAAAAAGTTTAACGAAGCATTTAATATCATAACCTTTTTAACGGCAATCAACCTCCTTAAAGTGAGTTTACTCTCTCATAAAGGCAAACATTCTTTAAAACTCGTGACAGGAAAAAAAAGTTGTGCCTTTCACATACATATTTCTACTTCACATGCTTGCTTACTCCCCGGCCAAAGGGTAATGACGCATGGAAACACGTACAATGAGTTTCGGCATCAAATAATCGTTTAATTCTTGGTTTGTAGAGTTCGTTGGGTTCGCATACTGTTATTTGAGAATATTATAAAAGGAAATTTAAATGTATATAATTTTTCCGTCGCGATATACATCTAATAAGAACATGATCATTGCATGTAATTTTCAAGTACAGGGTCCTCAATTCAGATAATTAATTTTCTGAAAATGAGTGTTTTAACATTTTTTTCCCTTAAATTTTAGTATTAATTAACCATTTTATCATGTTCAGTTTCATAAAATGATTTTTTTTAAATCAGTGTATTTAATGATGTCACTTACAATTTCGGTACTTTTTTATTTATGTTAAGACAAATTAAGAGGCTAAATGATTAAATATTTTTATGCTGTAAGTTTTCAGTTCTTCTTGCAAAGCGATTTTTTTTCTCTATACTTTGCTATACTTTGTTATTGTGACGATTTTTACTACGAATATCAATCGTTCATATAGAAATAGTGACATGAATAATTCATATTTTGAGTTTCTTAAGATTTGTTATAAACATACTTGACTGTATATCTCTGAAATTACACAATATATGTTGGCACGTGTGATTAAATATATTATCAACTAGCATTATACCCGTTCTTCGTACGGAGTATATATTATAAAGAAACTTAACATTCACAATCATGTACGAATTCCTATAGTATACTAACTGATATTGTCAATCAAAATATTCTGTTAAAATATTTAATTTAATGCTAATAAAAATAAGTTTAAAAATCTATTTTCTCGCTTTACAAATGTATCTTCACGGGCAGATCTGAAGAATAAAACATCCTGGCAACGTTTGTAAGCAAATTTACGTATTATATATACAAAATAAAAGCGTTAAAATTGTATGAGACACGTACTACTTATATACGCAAATATTAGAAGATATAATCTGTATTAGTAGATTACATGTATAAATTGAAAATATCAATAAACCGTAATCTCTAAACCTGAAGGCAGTATTTGATTTCAATATACGCCAAAATGAAAGTGCTAAAATTATAAGGGAAGATGTACCCATACTACGCGTATAATGTCGTAGATTAGAAGATTTATCCGTGTGTTAGTAGAAGATTACCCGTATTACAATATGAGACTTACAAAGCTGTGCCAAAATAAAACATATGGCGTAATAAATTGAAAATATCAATAATCCCCGTAATCTTTATACCAGAAGGCTGTGATTTATTCCAATATATGCCAATATATATCAAATATATGCCTTATAGACCTGTACAACTTATATTCTCGTAGATTAGAAAATATACACGTGCATTTGTAGAAGATTACTCGTACAACTTACAATATATGAGTTTCAACAATTTTTGCTATAGTAAAACAATGGCATAATAACTTGAAAATATCAATAATCCCTGAATCAATAATTCCCGAAAATATCAATAATAATAATGTTTAAACCTGAAGACCGTCATTGATATTATCCAGTCCAAAATGATGTCAATAAAATGTATTTTATATACATATTTTTATTAATCAAATTGGAAAAGATTTAATAAAAATCGTCTGCCGCATAAACACATTTGATTTAAATCCGTTGCTAAGTGGCATGGTATCATTTGCTTCAAATAAATTGGTTGAAAAAATATCGTCTGGATAATGCTATCTCTATGGAAGGTTTGGCGACATTTTCGTCAGTGTAGCAACATTCTAAAAAAAAATTATCGCCAAGTGGGAGTGTGTGGAACTCACAGTCCCACTTGGCAACAAATTGACGAAACATTATCACAGCAAGATCCAAAAATACACAATTAATTTCATTTATTTAGCGCAATTTTTTCAATTTCAATATATTTTTGTGGATTTACTGACAGTTTTATCAATTTGATGAGATTTTAAAAATTTGCCAAATGTATTACTAAGTAAGACAGTTGGACTAACAGACAAATGCTACCGAAATCTCGTTTCCGTACTCCCTTCTACCAAAACAAAATTAATTTCGTTGATTTTTAATTAATTTCTTTGATTTCAATTTGGCGACATTTCCATCAATTTGGCAACGTTTAATAAAAGTTTTCAAGTTATTGATATCCCACCAAATTCGTAGATCTGAATTTGCAGATCTGAAGAATAAGCTATCCTGATTTCGTTTGTATATACTAAATAAAAATACTAAAATTGTATTAGACGATATACCCGTTCTACTCTTATTCTGTTTCAACAATCGGTTAAATGAGTTTACTGGCTAAACACGATATTTATAAGTTTGAAAACGCTTTGCAAAATAAATGAAAGTGATGTACACAGTCTGTAATTAATATAATTAAAAGAAAAATCAAACCTTTCATTTATAAGATATATTTTATATCATTTATTATTCAAATCGAAAAATTAATAATAAAAATGAATAACCATATTTTATTTAATTGCGTTGCTGAGCAACATGATAGAATCTTCTTGATAAAATTCTGATAATTAAATAACTGATAATTAAATAACCGTTTTGATTTCTTAATACTTTTCATAGTTGAGTAAGAGTTTGTGAAAATAAAGCATTATGATAGAGTTTACATTTAAATTTATGTTTCAAACATTCATGTTTTCAAACAATTCATGTTTCCAAAAAGTGACTGATTAGCTTAATAAACTTCTACGAAACTCGGAAATATAGATTTAATTCCCTTTCACGTTTTAAACAAGCGATTTTAACCTTTTTCGTTTGGAGGAACCAGTGAGATAGAGAGTAGAACTCCTATGAAAAGTTTCAGTTTTCATTAAACTCTCAGCAACCTCTAGTATTTGAAATTTGAAACATGGACTGGATTTTAAGTAGAGCTATTTCATGGCTACTCACAAAATTTCATTAAATTCTATTCAGCAGCTCTCCCGTGATGATGAGATAAATTAAAGTTTCGTTTTTAATTAATATCTTGGCAACCCCTGGTCTTATACACTCTAAACACTGACTAAATTTTAAGTGAGGCTATTTCAATGCTACCCACATAAATTTCATCCAATTCGGTTCAGCTGTTCTCCCTTGATGATGAGACAAACAGACAGTTTTTCGATTTATACAGATATTTAATATAATGATCATATATTGCGTGTACCATAGAAATGATATGAACCGCGATTATATGTTGTAAGTTTCCAATTTTTGGCAAATAGTCTTACCATAAATCTTGCATATCCAACATTAATGGGTCTATAATCAACCTAATCTATGATTTGGTGCTTGCATAGATGGTACGTATCTGTAGTTACATCGCAATTTTGGCGTTGAGAATTTGAATATGAAATAATTATGTTCCTCTACCATAAATAACTGGCATTATGATACTGGAATACAATGATTAGGAAGCAGAACATAAAATATTTAAGCCATAAACCTGTTACCAATTTAGTTAACAAGCCAGTCGAAAAATGTAAATATGTTGAGCCATTCTCTAGCTATTAGCGATTAGTGTTACAAAAGAAGGCCCAAATCAGGATTTTTAATTGCATCTTTTCCGCGGGAAGGTGTAGGAATATACGACAAATCAAAAACACTCATTTAAGCAGTCATATTGTCTGAAATAGTTCCATCGAGGTACATTTCGAAAATTATATTTCAGGAAATAACTTGCTTATAGTATTTGGCCTTTCAATATCATATATAAAAATAGTGCAAAACCAGAAATGATTTAATCATAAAGCTGCTACTTATTAAGCTCGACAAACCAAATAAAAATGTATGTAAATTATTGGGCATACCTTAAGTTATCATTAGCCATGACAGAAAGAAACAATAATACGTTTTTACTTCTCGTTATTCTGCACTTTCCTGTAGGTAACAGAAATTACATAAACATATTTTTGATATCCCATCTTATTACCTAAACTAATACCATCAATATCAATCGTAGTTTACTAGATATTTAAGTTAAAAGCGTGTATTAAAAGTTCCCTAATATATATAAGATGCTGGATATCTTGTAATGTTCTCGCAGTCCTTCTGATCACTCAAAGCGTTGCAAAATTAAGGCAAATAATATGTTTCTTTTCGAAAATATTTAAAAACTTAACCATATCAATTTTATAGTTAGTGTATTTTAAATCATATAGTGTTCTTTTAATCAACGAGAGTACTTTTTATCATTTAGTGTACTTTTAAAGTTAGTGCAGTTTAATGCATAATGTTTATCACAATAAATTATTCTCCCTACAGCGTGTAAATACATGATAAAAACATCGCTTGAAATTCATGCCTGATACTAATGTAATTTTTTTATCAAACTAGAAAAAATACGCTGGAGTTTCTCTAGATTTAAAATGGAAAGCGCTGATTAAAAAGTACACCTAGTCTCCCAGCATATTCACGAAAGCCAAACAATATTTTAATTATAAATCTGCTTAAAACAAAACACAAAAATTCCCATGTAAGGGCGTACACTCGGCTTGCCATGAACGCTGCGCGAGGATTCAAAAGAGAACAATATAAATCCGTGATTAGATATCAAAAATCACAAGTTGGTTGCATGCAAACACAGTCAGTTAAAATGCGAAGAAAATGGGCCAGAATTTGCCAGTCTAAAAGGCGTGTCAATTGGATCAAAAGGAGCTAAGATAGATTAAAATGCAGTTTCAAGAAGGAGGTGACGCTTGAATTGTAAAGACTCTGTGTTCCATTCAAATTCTGAAATCCAAACAATGTTCTTAGAAAAGTAGATGCAACTTAATGGTTATTGTGTGATGCCGCGTTTGCGATGAAAATAAATTAATAAATTTTTTTTTTTTCCTTCGGTAGATGGTCTTTTATCTCTAGAAAGTCCTAGATATGATATTAACAATTGCAATTTTACTTGTACGTCCTTTTAAAATCTAATTCCCGTTGATAATATATCAACAAAACTGTCAACCACTCTCTTTAGCCTCATAAAGTCTTTATTTTGTTTTCTACTTCGTTATAAAATCCTATTGTGGTTAATTGAGACATTGAGGTGGAAATAATATACAAATGAAAAATATCTTATACTAAACCAAGATTCACCAAAGATATTCAGTTTCTAAAAAATTATATTGATACACTTCCAGTAGATTCATTAGGCACCTTTATGAAATTTGTACCCATATTTGGGATTTTCTTTATCATTTAGTCTACACTTTTCTATTCAATGCTATGTAAGTTTGTATAGCACATTAGATTCATGTTTCAGAATTGGTTATCGGTTTTAGCATTACATACGGTAGGCATCGGTTAAATGAAAACGCCGATTGTAAGTTTAACTATGTATTAAAGAGTGGTTAATATAATTCAATTTGTAGCAGCCACAAAATATTTTAATAATATGTGCCGAATTAAGTATACCATTTAGTTTTTACATAATTTAAAATTGTCTATTGTAATCCTGACTACGAAATATCAGAGCAGATAGATACGCTGCCCCTGTATAGAACACCTTATATGTATACTCTTGCTTATAAACTGCAGCTAATTATAAAAATTTAAGTAAATTAAAATCAATTATCCATAAAGTACATTAATATGATTTTTTTAACCAAGTAATTCAGCTGCGCTTTGATATCAATGTAATTGACATATAAAAATGTGAGTCTTGAATTGAAACTTGCTCAACCAGAAAGTTTAAATCATATCACGAACAAAGTCTTGTTTTAGCACAATAAAAGCTATTAGAGATCTCCCTCTTTGACCCGAAATATCGGAAGCGGAAATCGAACATAGGAAATGTCTGAAAACAGAAAATGGGACGTGGATAATTTTTATATATGATTTTCCTGAAATTCTTTTTGACTTTCTAAAATGTCATTAGTTGTTTTTTCCATTAGCAAAACATCATAACATTATACAATGTATTATATGAGTTAATAAAATATCAATTATCAAATTTGCCTCCGACATTTTTTTCTTTTCACGCATTTGAGGTATAAATACAGCTTCAGCGCAAGCTACGACCAATTATTATACTCATAGCGTATGAAAAGGTTTACAAAATATTCCTTACAAGAAAAATGACTGTTTCAACTTACTTCTCTGCGGTCTTACTGTTATGTATCTTTATACTATTCTTAATGGTTGGAGAAATGGCTGCAATGCCATTCATGCAGTCAAGTGGCGGAGGAGGAAATGGCCTATGGGAAAGGCTTGCAGTTCGTCTACTGATGATGCTCCTTCAAGAAGATTAGTGATTGATTTAAGAATTTTTCATGACAATAAGAACATTTCTATTGATTACTCACAACTTCATTTAGCATCGTCAATTCGATCCATATTAAAATGTACTGGCTAAATTGCAAATCTCTGAATTACAAAAAACCAAAGTGATTTTCTTAATTCAACTGTTGTAATTTTCCTGATATTACTAAATTAAAGAAAAATTGCAGAATAAACGTGCAGAAAATCTGTATATTTTAACAAATTTATTTATGTTATTATTGATATATTTAGAAATGGTAACATATATGGTCGGCGTGCATGTATCATTCAGGAGGTAAAAATGCTAGATTTGGTTGTATATTCTTTAGTTTCATATGCTGTAGTACAATAATATAAATTTATATGCATAGTACAAATATTTTCAGTACCTCTTCTTATTCTAAAATCAATGCATAAGAGTTTGCAGATTTAACTATCAACTTAAGTTAATATTTTCAAACTATTTACTTTTTATTGAAGTATTGACCAAATTCTACTATCATTATTGCATATTATTGTAAAGCTAATTGAATTGTTATTTCATTACCTTGTCTTATCTCTACATATATTTATATATATATATATATTATATATATATATATATATATATATATATATATATATATATATATATATATATATATATATATATATATATATATATATATATATATATATATATATTATGCCATTTTTTATGATTAAGAAAATAAAATATGTTTAAATTGATCTGGTATTGTGTTTTTTAAATTGAGTTTAGAAGAAACATAATTATTTACAAAAGTCAAATGCAAGATTGTCACACAATAGTACCCGGGGCGCGGTAGCCCAGTGGTTAGCGCGCTGGAATTGCACTCGGTAGGCCCGGGTTCGATTCCAGCCTCTGCCAAAACTGCCGCCGTATTTACGCGGAGTACGATCACGTGTTAAACATGTGGGTCCGTATGTCCTTCCGAGAGGTTAGTGGTAGGGGAAAGAGGGCACGGTGGATGTCTCCCCCACTGGGTTCCGGTCTAAATTGGGTGGCACTTCCCGGCCGTCCAAACAGTTACCTTACACCTTTCTTGTAGGTCGGACGGTCTGGGTCTCAACCATAAAAACACAATAGTACTACATACAAATCGGATATTTTGTTTTACATTAAATATGTAATTGCTGTAAATTAAAGGTAGTCAACCTTAAAAATCATATGTATTTATAAAGCGAGTTTCAAAATATCTATCATTACATATAACATTATTAACCCCATATCATAAAATCTTGATTTATTGCAAGTATGAAGTAATAAAAATAGAAAATTTAAATTATTTGAAATGTTTAAAACTATTTACTTGCATAAAAATGTAAAATAATTGTTATTGTTTTTATTTTTCTGAATCTATTTTTATATTTTTTATGTATCTATTTTAAATTTTTGCTTTTTATTTAAATTTACTGCGTCCTTTTGTTTCATAAGTCGTACATAAAAAATCACGTGAAAGAAAATATTTTTCATCCAACATAATTTAAAATACCAATTAAATATTATAAAATCAACACTAAAATTTATTTTATGTATGTATATATATATATGAAATATTATTATTAAAAAATCAAAAAGTTAAATTATCATGAACACAATTAAAAACTGATGTACCCTAGATAAAATTTAAACCAATTTATAAAAATATGAAGATTGATTCAAATATTAAAATTAGAATATATTGAAATAGTAGTAAGTGATATTACTGCACTATTTTCTATTTCATTGCATTAATCACTTAAGCACAAATATATGATTTCATGAAACCTTTACCAAAATGGCCAGATGGCATAAGAAACTGAAACTCTCAATAATTCCTGTAATATTATTTTATATCCTAATTGCATGTGATAAAAGACATAGTAAAATGACACATTCTTTTTTTATTGTGATAAGGCTTTCACACCTCTGTGTTAAAATTGTATATTAAAGTATTGTTTTATTTCTGTGTGATTGAAAGTGTCAATTTCGAAATGTAAATGTCTTTTCTACATGTTTTCAATTACATTGACTTTTAAGGGAAGTGAACTCTAAAATCGCAAAAAGTGTTTATGTTCCAGAAAAATAGTAATAGTTTTGTATTTTCGCTTCTCAGTCGCTAGTTGGGAACTTGCAGGTTTTGCGCACGCGCGCGTTTGAAAAAGGATTTTGGAAGCAGTGTGGAAGGAGTCGTGGAAAAATGTAGACGTGTGTGTTTGATTCGCGTATGATCGCGAATTTTAAGAAAAGGTGGATTAATTTTGAAAGTGGAAGGATGTGATTAAAATATGTAACATAGTTCGACAAGTTGTGCGTAGAGTCGTTTGGCTCGGTTCAGAGATGAGTCACTCGTGTTTTTAAATGAATCAGCCTGGTAGTAATGGAATAATGAGTCTTGTGAAAGGAGAAAATGGTTCTTTCACTGGTCGGCTTGAATCGCTAATAGGGCTAGAGGGAAAGCTCATTTTACAGCGATTTGTATTTGCCTGACTCCTCCTTGTGTCCTAAGGTACGAATTAACCAATCTCCGTAACCAACCAAGATGTCGAATTCCGCCAGCATGATGTTGTGTAGTCAAGTTTCCCGACCATTATGGATTTTGTTCTGCGCAAGAATCTCGATGAGTTTATGCCGAGAGTCCATCCTGATATCCTTTCCCATGGTACAGAATTGTAAATGTTATATTTAAAAGAGACGAGGTAAAGTTTTATATATATTTAGTCTTCCACCTAACGAATAGAGTGTTAATTGTCAAATCCTCGTGAGTATCAAGTCATTGATGATGTTATATGAAAATGTCGTATATGTTCAAAGTATACAAATGTGATATATAAATGTCAAGTATAATATGAGGAATATTGTGTTTATTTTATGTATCAGAAAATATGTGTATTCTCTTGGTTCCTCTTCCTCCAGGGGTGTTCTTAATGGTCACCCTACCGAGTGTAACTCTGAGTTATTGCGAGAAATGCTTGTACTCCACTGTTTTCGATCAACTGCCTTGTTATTTCATGTTTAATAAATGTGTTTGATTTCAAAACTTTGTCTTCTCTGTCGAGTATACCAAAACGTTCGCGACAGAATTGGTGCCGTTACTTTTCTCGGTGAGTGGGGAAGAGCTGAGAGAATTAAAATTTTTAAAAATTTTCTTAAGAATTGAAATTTTGAAGGTTAAAAATTACCGTTGTGCTAAAATGAGTGTTTTCTTAAGTAAACAGAGTTCCATGTTCTGTTTTCGGTATTCTCAAAAACGAGTGTTCTTGGAATTTGATATGTGCCATTTGATAAAAAAAATTGATTTGTTTGCATATTTATGTCATTTGATTTGATAAAAACTGGTTTTATTGTAAATACTGTTTAAGAACATTGCAATTGCATATTGTGTTAAACTATACGAGTATATTTGATTGTTATGCAAAATGGCTCCAATTACTAGAAACAAAAAAGTAAATGTCGGTAAGATGAGTAAAAATTCAAGTAAAAAATTAAATTCCTCCTTGAATTTGTCGCTTGATATTGCTACTGAGTCGGATACTGTTAATTCTAAAAGTAAAGTTAAAAATGTTAGCCACAAAGCTAAATCTAATGAGGAAAATATATCAGATAAATCGCCGGTATGTCTGAATTCTTCTTCTGGCACTTTGCCAAATCAAAACAGTGCTTCATCGGTAAATGATAACATGTTAAAATCATTCCATATTTTCACACCTAAGTTCGCACATCATATTCCAAAATTCTCGGGAAATTCAGAGCTTTCGTTGTCACAGTTTTTGGAAAAGTTAAATTTAGTAGCCACTCATGCAAACTGGAGTGAGTGTGACAAATTAGTTTGTTTGAGATTGAATTTAGAGGGGGAAGCAAATAGATTGATTGAAGAGAATCCAAAGCACAGAAATTGTAAAAATTTGCAGGAAATTATTCACATTTTGAAAGATCATTTTGAAGTGACCGAAAATGTTACTAAAAACATAATTTCACTCGTGAACTTTACACAGAGACCAAATGAGTCGGTTAAACAGTTTTCGATGAGAATCGAAGCTGCTTCATTTAAGGTTGTTCCGGAAGATGTAGATTCCGAAAGTGAGAATAAAATCAGGCAAACACTTTTAAAAACTTCATTTATTAATGGTTTATATCCTGAACTAAAAAGATTGGTGTTGTCACAAAACCCTAGAGATTTTTATTCGGCTAGAAAACTTGCAATTCTTGAGGAATCTATTTTAAATGAAAATAATGCTATGTACTTGACTAATCCGGTACTTACAAAAAAAGGTGTTCTCACACCAGAAAAATATGTTCTCACACCAGATCGAAGTGAAAGTATGTCAGATTTAAAAAGAAAAGTGTTAGAACAGGAAAGGGACATTGAATTTCTTAGGGGTAAAATAGAAAAATTTAAGTTTAATTCAGATAAAGTTAACGAAAAGCGTTCACCGCGTCCAAAGTGTGACAAATGTGGTAAATTAGGTCACGTTCAAGAACAGTGTTGGAAAAAGGTTTTTCAAAAAAGAGATGTGTACGGTATAAAATGTAGGAAAATTTATACCAGTCCTGGAACTAGGTATCACCAGGGTGAAAGACACAGAGGGCAAATGTCTGCAAATGAGTGGAAGTATAAAAAGCAAGGAACGCAAAATTATAAAAATAAGGAGTCATATAAATCTTTGCAAAATTCCAAAAATCATTCTTCTGGGAATCAGAGTAGATATCCCATGCACAATTATAATAATAGAAAAACTTTTGATAGGCAAACATCACATTTTGAGGAAAATAATATTTGTCATAATATTACAAATTCTTTGTCATCTTCTTCTATTATAAAAGGAAAATTAGTGAGCAGTGAAGTGTCAATATTGATTGATACGGGTAGTTCAATTAATTTAGTGTATGAGGAAGCTTTAAATACTGTACCCATTGCACATATGTTGCTAACATACAAACCAACAATTTTGCGTAGCTTTAGTTCACAAGATACTAAAGTTGAATGTTTAGCCACTATTTCACTAAATTTGGGAAAAGAAAGATTCCCTACCGAATTTTTTGTGTTAAAATCACCAGCTCCTATTTCATATAATGTAATCCTAGGTAACAAGTTTTTACATAAACATAATGCTATTATAGATTATAATCACTTCTGTTTTAAGTTTTCAAACTCTTCCATTCCTTTTGTTGGTTATCAATGTACGAATAATTTACTTTCGATTTCAAATCATGAACCGGCAAATGAGTCGGAAATTGCAGACTCAAACCTAAGTAGTGTCGCAAAGCGTATTGCTGTGCCTGACTCGCAGATGAGTAGTGGAAAAAATGTTCGTGTGGTAGAGGACTGTAAACCGAAAGAGTTCCATACGAATGCATGTGCCATATGCAAAGCAGATCTGGCACCGGTAGTGAATGAGTCTCAGGTCATTCGGGAAGAGTATGTGAGCAGAAATTTTTCGGAAAATAATGTAGTGCCACATTTGGGTAGTGAAGAGGTACATATTAACGATTTGGAAAATGGAAGCAAATCTTTTAGAGATTTGGTAGTAAATGCACAGAATGTTACTTTGCATATGGGGGAAAAGCAAAATCATGTTAGAGGTGGTACTGAAGAAGTGGCACAGCATAAGAACTTAAACATTAAAACTGTTAATAACTTATGTAGAGTAAAAGAAACTCTAAATACAAAAATTAAAGAGCTAATTATTGTGAAAAATTCACAAAAATGTATAATTCCTCCTTTATCTGAATCATTTATTAAAATCAAACTTTCAGAAGGGTTTCCGGAAAATTCCACCTTGCTTCTGGAATCAGAGAAAAATGACCACATCTTCATTGCTAGAGCTGTATATAGAGCTCCTAAGGATGGAATTATTTGGGTTCGTGTTGCTAACCCAGAGGAAAAACCTTATCATTTGAATAAGGGTAGAAAAGTGGCTCATGTTCAGGAAATTCAGGTGTCTGAGGAGGTTGAAGTTAATGTAGTGAGTGAGGGAGAGTTGGACTCCAGTGAACCTTTGGAGCCTTTTGAAAGTTGGGGAGGAGATTTTGACCTGAGTCATCTCCAAAAAGATCAAAAACATAAATTATCAACTTTGTTGAATAAATATAGACAAGATTTTGCAAAGAATGTTGCTGAGTTGTCTGGTTGTAAAACCATATTACATGAGATAAATTTGGAAACATCTGTTCCTGTTTATCAGAAACCATACAAAGTTCCACATCATTTACAAGGGGAACTCAATAGACAAGTCACAGAATTATTAGAAGCTAAAATAATTAAACCTAGTTTTTCACCTTACAATACGCAGTACTGTTTATTACAGTTAATTACAGTACTGTTTGTAAGGAAACCGGATGGTTCTTATAGATTATGTTGTGATTTTCGCAAGTTAAACAAACTTACTATTACAGAAAATTTTCCAATTCCTAACATTAGTGAATTGATTGATAATTTAGCAGGTGCTACATTTTTCTCAACTTTGGACTTAACTTCAGGATTCTACCAATTGCATTTGAAATCACAGGATTCACACAAAACAGCTTTTTCCACGCCCACCGGTCACTACGAATGGTGTAGGACCCCTTTTGGTCTAAAAAACGCACCAGCGTCTTTTCAGAGATTAATGTCTCTTGTACTGGCAGGGTTATCAGGAATATACATAGATGATGTTATCATCTCATCAAAAACTTTTGAAGAACACATGATGAAATTAGAAGAAGTTTTTATTAAATTATCTCAACATGGTCTTAGGTTAAGGGGGCATAGGACCTTTAAACAGTCGAAATTCATTGAAAATAGAGCTATCTTTACAATTTTTTAATTTTAACCAGGTGTATCCCAGATGTTCAAATTTTTTTCTCTAAACATATAGAAAACCTTTCTTACTACACAAATTTTACTGAAGTCATATAATTATATGTACATTTTATATTGTTTTTTAAAATTTATACAATTTTGACAGACATAATGGTGTATGTAGCAGCCGCGCGCAGGATATTTCAAATAATATTATACTTATGGACTTCAATTTGATAATAATATATTTATAACTATTACATCTTTAATTTGTACACACTTTTTAAAATTTTGAAATAAATTTAATATTTTTAAAATCTAAACAAAATGAAATTTTTATTTTCAGTGTTAAAAAACATGAAATAAACCTCTTCACAATTCTTTTTTTACTATTTATGGTGAATTTTTGAAGTACAAATTATATATATGGATGAAACAAGTAAGCCCAAAAAATTTGAAAGTGATTGGTTAAATATATTTTAAGATATGTTGCGCGCAAGGGCTAAAATCACATATCTGAGAAAAACAGCTTTAAAGTTTAAAAATACATTCAGTGTTACTTATTATCTTATTTTACACCTTAAAATGCCTTTAGTTCATAAATAGCACCTTCCTATGTCTGTTATGTAAGAAGAATCAAAAATTTTCTGCCTTTTAGGGGCTACTTGAGCTCTATATGTTGCTTCGGAAACTCGAACAGACGTTTCGCGCAGTAGTTTCTTGTTAGTCAGATGAAGAACGTTTACTAAATTTTTACTTATTTATGAGGAATTTTTATCTATAAATTATGTATATAGATGAAACAAGTAAGAGCAAAAAATTTGAAAGTGATTGGTTACATATACTTTAAAATATATTGCGCGCAAGTGTTAAAATCACATATCTGAGAAAAACAGCTTTAAAATTTAAAAATGCTTCAATGTTACTTATAATCTTATTTTGTACCTTAAAATACCTTTAGTTCATAATTAGCTCCTTCCTATGTCTGTTATGTAAGAAAAATAAAAAATTTTCTGCCTTTTAGGGGCTACTTGAGCTCTATATGTTGCTTCGGAAACTCGAACAGACGTTTTGCGCAGTCGTTTCTTGTTAGTCAGATGAAGCACGTTTACTAAATTTTTACATATTTATGAGGAATTTTTATCTATAAATTATGTATATAGATGAAACAAATAAGAGCAAAAAATTTGAAAGTGATTGGTTACATATATTTTAAAATATATTACGCGCAAGTGTTAAAATCACATATCTGAGAAAAACAGCTTTATAATTTAAAAATGCTTCAATGTTACTTATTATCTTATTTTGTACCTTAAAATGCCTTTAGTTCATAATTAGCACCTTCCTATGTCTGTTATGTAAGAAAAATCAAAACTTTTCTTCCTTTTAGGAGCTATTTGAGCTCTATATGTTGCTTCGGAAACTCGAACAGACGTTTCGCGCAGTCGTTTCTTGTTAGTCAGATGAAGAACGTTTACTAAATTTTTACTTATTTATGAGGAATTTTTATCTATAAATTATGTATATAGATGAAACAAGTAAGAGCAAAAAATTTGAAAGTGATTGGCTACATATATTTTAAAATATATTGCGCACAAGGGCTAAAATCACATATCTGAGATACCCGCTTTTAAGTTTAAAAATATATTCAGTGTTACTTATTATAGTATTTTGACCTTAGAATGCTTCCAGTGCATAAATAGCACCTTCCTAATTCTGTTATGTTTGAAAAATCAAAATTTTTCTGCGTTTAAGGGGTATTTGAGCTCTATATGTTGCTTCGGAAACTCGAACAGACGTTTCGCGCAGTCGTTTCTTGTTAGTCAGATGAAGAACGTTTACTAAATTTTTACTTATTTATGAGGAATTTTTATCTATAAATTATGTATATAGATGAAACAAGTAAGAGCAAAAAATTTGAAAGTGATTGGCTACATATATTTTAAAATATATTGCGCACAAGGGCTAAAATCACATATCTGAGATACCCGCTTTTAAGTTTAAAAATATATTCAGTGTTACTTATTATAGTATTTTGACCTTAGAATGCTTCCAGTGCATAAATAGCATCTTCCTAATTCTGTTATGTTTGAAAAATCAAAATTTTTCTGCGTTTAAGGGGTATTTGAGCTCTATATGTTGCTTCGGAAACTCGAACAGACGTTTCGCACAGTCGTTTCTTGTTAGTCAGATGAAGAACGTTTACTAAATTTTTACGTATTTATGAGGAATTTTTATCTATAGATTATGTATATAAATGAAACAAGTAAGAGCAAAAAATTTGAAAGTGATTGGCTACATATATTTTAAAATATATTGCGCACAAGGGCTAAAATCACATATCTGAGATACCCGCTTTTAAGTTTAAAAATATATTCAGTGTTACTTATTATAGTATTTTGACCTTAGAATGCTTCCAGTGCATAAATAGCACCTTCCTAATTCTGTTATGTTTGAAAAATCAAAATTTTTCTGCCTTTTAAGAAGTATTTGAGCTCTATATGTTGCTTCGGAAGCTCGAACATCAGCTTCGTGAAGAAGTTTCTTGTCAGTCAGATGAAAAACATTTACTAAATTTTTACTTATTTAGGAGGAATCTCTTTTGTATAAATTGTATATATAGATGAAACAAGTAAGAGCAAAAACTTGAAAGTGATTGGTACAATATATTTTAAAATATGCTGTGCGCAAGTTGTAAAATCACATACCTGAGAAAAACAGCTGCAGTGGTACTTTGATAAACTGAAACTCTAGTGACAAGAAAAGAATGAGTTACAGAAAATTTGACGTATTGAAATTGATTAAAATTACAAAAATATATAACAAATATGACTTTCGCACATGGAAAATTTTGAGTTATCGCAGTTCGGCTAATTAATGTTTGGCTGTAGTTTATTATACATCCTGTGTTATTTTATATCTAATTTAGCATCAAAATGCACCTGATGCATAAGTAATTCCTTCCTCTTCCTCTTGTCTTTGAAAATCAAATGTTTTCTGCCTTTTACAAGCTTTTCAAACTTCATATGTAGTGCTAGAGACTCGAAATTCCATCACATTCCATTTTTCACGCACTATCCGAATGGTTTTTCGAACACACTATTTTATGATTATTTTTCCACTTTTCATACCGAGGGCCACTTTTCTTACTTCTGTAGCTGTTGCAGCCTTTACAAGAAGAAGACATTACTTCGGTTTCAATAACCTTCCCGCTTTCTGCTCAGATTAGTGTACACACACCTACACGTGGCGAATACCCCCTATTTTTCCAACTACCATCTCCACTTACAGTAATATCTTTCGATCCATTTGATAATTCTCTTTCGTCCTGGACAGCAGTTTTCATTAAAGATTTAGCTACAACAGATGTGGCATTTAAAGTCCTGCGATTAATTTTATTATATGATTTCTGAGAAACAGGCGCTGGAAGACCCATCGTACAACAAAAAGGAGATAAAGCCGATAAGTCCTGCCTTATACATCGCATAGAAAATATAGCTCTTCTGTTTATTTCTGGAATATTTTTCTTAACACCAAGCAGTTTTGAATTTTTCACAGACTTTAGTTCATCACAGCTATCACAATATACAAGAAATGTTGATGCTAAACCCATTGAAGATTTTTCATGTATATTTATTGTTCCATGACATATTTTGCAGCACAAAACATCTGCAAGCTCCTTGAAAAGTACTGATATATGAACTATTCTATATTAATGTTCTTCAGATGAAATATGTGACTTATCAAGTGAAAGTTCATCTTTTGAGCTGAACAGTTTTTTTACTTGAAGCACTTAGCTTAGGCGTAGAATCAACATTTTTCATTCGAACACTTTCGGATTGTTTTTGTTTTTAATTACATACATATTTCATTGAAAACGTCTTCTTTTCCCAGAACGAGATTTAGTTGCCGGTGTATCCATTATTAGAAAGCAAAAAGCAAAAAGTTTATATTAAAAAATTGCACCAAACAGTCTTGTACGTTGAAGTTTACACAAATAAATATGCAAACGTGAAGAAGTTTGTAATGCATAATTATAAAATAGATTAACTGTATTTTAGTTCAAAGTTTTTATGCTTAAACAACATAAATGCCGCAAATCAATCGTAAAAAGTAAGAAAATATAATGAAAAGAAATTGCAAAACTCAGAAGAAATTCTCCACGTTATAAACAAGTTAACGGCTCTAGAATATAAACAAACTGGGCTGAGCAGTTTAGTAGAGGTGAGTAGTTGCCTTCCTGCTGCTGCAGAAATAATTAAATAAATAATTAAGACATGGTGGTGGAAAAAGTATTAGATTGACATGACAAAACAGCAAACTGCAAACGTAAACAAATAGTGACGTCCCTTTAAAAATGGCGGCGATGGCTGACATGAGAAAATTTTCAAAAGTGTATGTTGCATAAAAGCTCATAACTTTAGAAATAATGCGAATTTTAGAATGCGGTTTTTTGCACAGTGTTCAGAAATGTTCAAACATTCAGAATAAAATAAAATTGAAAAATTGATTTTTTGAAGGTTTAAAGGTCCTATGCCCCCTTAAAGCCATCAAAATGCTTCTTTTTCAGAAAGACAATAAAGTACTTAGGTTTCAGAGTGTCTGAGGGAAAAGTTCAGCCAGACCCTCATAACATTGATTTAGTGCAAAAATTTAAAGTACCCACCTGTGTCAAGAATATCAGACAATTTTTGGGTTTGACAGGCTTTTATAGGAAGTTTGTACCAGATTATGCAAATATTACTCTTCCACTAACTAATCTTTTAAAATCAAAGCAGAAAAAGTTTGTGTGGAGTCAGGAGGCTCAGGAAGCTTTTGAAATACTTAAGAACAAGCTTATTCAAGAACCAATTTTAAAATTACCAAATTTTAATTTGCCCTTTACTTTGCATACAGATGCCTCTAATTACGCTTTGGGATCAGTTCTTTCGCAATTGGATGAAAATGGGTTATCTCACCCAGTTTCCTTTGCTAGTCGAAAATTACAAGGTGCTGAAGTGAATTACAGTGTAGTCGAGAAAGAAGCTTTGGCTGTGGTTTGGGCTACCCAGCAATTTAAGCACTATCTCTTAGGCAAACATTTCAAAATTTACTGTGATCAAGCATCCTTATCGTTCATTTTCAAATTAAGAGATCCTACTTCGCGCATAGCTCGCTGGATCGTTTCATTGCAGGCTTTTGATTATGAAATCATTCATAAACCGGGGAAACATAATGTTGTAGCTGACTATTTTTCGAGATGTATTGATGAGTCTTCTTCAAAGAAATCTCAAAACACTCAGAAACAAACTGTTCCTAAAAGTATTGTAGAATCTGTCCCTACGAAAATTTCTGGAAGAGTAGTGGTACAGAATAATGATAGTAGTGAAAACATAAATGCAATCGTTGAAAATTCTCAAGATCAGGTACAGACTACTGTGGACGCTTCTCTGGTAACTAGGATAGCTATTGGTCAATTGAAAGATCCTAGATGTATAAAAATCAAAAATCTTCTGGAAAAAGGTGTAAAACCATACCCACAAAAACTTTCATTTTTCATGAAAAATGGTATGTTACATTGCATACACAAAAATCCAAAGCAGAGACAGCAATATAATGAGAGAGTAGTTATTCCTCAAGACTTAGTCTCAGAAATTCTATGGCTTTGCCATGATTCTCCTGTTGCTGCACATTGTGGTTTTCAAAGAACTCTGGCAAAAATTTCAGTTAACTATTATTGGCCAGACATGCATGCTCAGACTGAAAATTATGTGAAGTCGTGCACAACTTGTGTAAAAAACAGAGGTTTTCGTAACAACAAGGCTCCAATACAGAAATTTCCTATTACAACTTATCCTTTTGAACGTGTGGCTATGGATGTAGTCGGCCCACTACCTATCTCGAATTCTGGGATGAAGTACATTCTTGTCATTACAGATTACTTCACTAGATGGCCAGAGGCTTATCCACTTGCTACAGTTAAAACTGAGGATATTCTCGCTTGTTTAGAGAGATTTATAAGTATTCATGGAATTCCTGCTCACTTAATTACGGATCAAGGTAGTAACTTCATTTCTGAAGCTGCCAACAATCTATACAAGAAATTAGGCATAAAAAAACATAATACTTCAGCGTACCATCCCCAGTCAGACGGGCTAGTCGAAAGACTGAACGGTACGTTAGTTAGATCCTTAAAGAATCAGGTCTATTCTGATAAGGGCGATTGGGATCGAATGATTCAATTTGCTTTAATGGCTCATAGAACGTCAGTCCATGCCTCAACAGGCGAGTCCCCAGCACATCTTGTCTTTGGTCGAGACCCTGTGCTACCTGATGCTCTTTTAACAGGTGTAAAATATCCAGTTTACAAATCTACTCATGATTATTCAGATGACTTACAGGTTCGCTTAAAAAAGACCTTTGTAACTGTTAAGAAAAACCTTGAGGAAGCTCAGGAATCACAACAACTTCAACAACATAAATCTGCTAAAATGCCTAAGATTAAAGTTGGTGACTTGGTCTATCTTTACACACCTCATATTCGGCCAGGCCAATCAAAAAAACTCAGTTCTTTAAATCATGGTCCTTTTGAAGTTATCAAGCAAAGAACTGAAGTTAACTTTGTCATTCAACACAAAAACAATCCATGTAATCAGCAATTGGTCCACGTTAATAGATTAACTCCTTTACCTCCTAGACGTAGTGAATTGATTTCTAGCACATATAATGATAACATTGATAATTCTTCAACTCAGGAAACAAGACAATTTAAAAGTAGATATTTTCTAAACCATCAAAATAGGGTTAAAACTCAAAATGTTCCTAATTCACACAAGTATGACTTGCGCCCAAGAGGCCAATTTATTCATTAAAGTTACTTGTCAATTAAGGCAATATGTCAAGAGAGCAATTGGCTCAAAAGTAAAGTAAAATGTTTAAATTATGAAATTCTCACATTTTCAAAAAAAAAAAAAAAAAAAGACTGATATTGTTGTGAGATGGACAATTATGTTTCATAATATTATATTTTCAATTGTTTCACAAAATGTTTTGCAAAACTGTATGCTATGTTAAAATGGATCCAATATTTCTGAACTTCTGTGTAATTTGCTTTATGTGTCAGTCAGCTGAATGTTCTGTACTGCAAGTTCTGTGCCAGTGCAGCTTTCTGAATGTGAGTGCCATGTTAATCAGGTTGAAGTAGTGTTTTAAAATTCTAAATACTTAAATAATAATTTTTTTTTTGCTTTACTTTAATGATAAGCAGTAATGTTTTAAAGTAATTTTAAGACAATTAAGTACTTGATGGATTAGAGTTTTGGTAAGGATTTTTAAGGATAACTGATAATTTTTATCTCTGTTTTATTTTATGAATGTGTGAATGATTTTTTTTTTAATTTAAAGGTCTAGTAAATTTTAGAAATTTTTTTTGTCATTTGGTGTTTGTTGACTTATTGGTTGGGGGTACCGCCACCTCTAGGTTTGCAACTTTCTAATGGACTTGTTTCTTGCCTGGGTGCCTGATCAACATTCTTGGTTTGAAAATTTGTCTCATTTTCTAAATTAGTAATTTTTTTAAATGTCTTTTAAAGTAATTTGTTGGCAAGGTTGGATAATAGTTAATAAATTGATTTCTGTGAAAAGAAAATTTATAGAATTTTAATTGTAAAATTTTTGAAGAAAGAAAACTTTTTGTTTAGTTAAACTTTTTGTGAGTTGAGTAAATTAAATTTTCATGTCTCTGTGGTACTCACCAGAAAATGTATTAGTGTTTAAGTTTTAAAAGGGGCAATTTCATCATTTGTGTCTTGTTAATTTGGTGTTGTCTTGTAAAGGTCTATGCTTGTATTGAGACTTATTTTTTTTTGACTCACGAGTCAAACTTTAGGCCACTCTTGGATTTTGGTTATTATGCTGGTCATGATCTTGTTTGTTTTTGTTTTTTTCCTTGATGTACATGTACATCGCTCAAAATTTACACTAAATTCCTCTCAATGGAACATATGTCATTGGGAACTTAATGCAGGTATTTTCCTAGTATTGTGCGGAAAAATTCCCCGCTTTGCAGGAAATTTTTCTCCCGGGCCCCGAAGGAGTGTGATAAGGCTTTCACACCTCTGTGTTAAAATTGTATATTAAAGTATTGTTTTATTTCTGTGTGATTGAAAGTGTCAATTTCGAAATGTAAATGTATTTTCTACATGTTTTCAATTACATTGACTTTTAAGGGAAGTGAACTCTAAAATCGCAAAAAGTGTTTATGTTCCAGAAAAATAGTAATAGTTTTGTATTTTCGCTTCTCAGTCGCTAGTTGGGAACTTGCAGGTTTTGCGCACGCGCGCGTTTGAAAAAGGATTTTGGAAGCAGTGTGGAAGGAGTCGTGGAAAAATGTAGACGTGTGTGTTTGATTCGCGTATGATCGCGAATTTTAAGAAAAGGTGGATTAATTTTGAAAGTGGAAGGATGTGATTAAAATATGTAACATAGTTCGACAAGTTGTGCGTAGAGTCGTTTGGCTCGGTTCAGAGATGAGTCACTCGTGTTTTTAAATGAATCAGCCTGGTAGTAATGGAATAATGAGTCTTGTGAAAGGAGAAAATGGTTCTTTCACTGGTCGGCTTGAATCGCTAATAGGGCTAGAGGGAAAGCTCATTTTACAGCGATTTGTATTTGCCTGACTCCTCCTTGTGTCCTAAGGTACGAATTAACCAATCTCCGTAACCAACCAAGATGTCGAATTCCGCCAGCATGATGGTGTGTAGTCAAGTTTCCCGACCATTATGGATTTTGTTCTGCGCAAGAATCTCGATGAGTTTATGCCGAGAGTCCATCCTGATATCCTTTCCCATGGTACAGAATTGTAAATGTTATATTTAAAAGAGACGAGGTAAAGTTTTATATATATTTAGTCTTCCACCTAACGAATAGAGTGTTAATTGTAAAATCCTCGTGAGTATCAAGTCATTGATGATGTTATATGAAAATGTCGTATATGTTCAAAGTATACAAATGTGATATATAAATGTCAAGTATAATGTGAGGAATATTGTGTTTATTTTATGTATCAGAAAATATGTGTATTCTCTTGGTTCCTCTTCCTCCAGGGGTGTTCTTAATGGTCACCCTACCGAGTGTAACTCTGAGTTATTGCGAGAAATGCTTGTACTCCACTGTTTTCGATCAACTGCCTTGTTATTTCATGTTTAATAAATGTGTTTGATTTCAAAACTTTGTCTTCTCTGTCGAGTATACCAAAACGTTCGCGACATTATTAAATTCAATTTTTATCTATTTCATTTAAATGCAAGCTGGGGCAATTCTATTAAAAATGTCTCTATTGCAAACACATAAGTTCTCTATCACTTAATACAAGCAATTTAATTTAATTTGTTAGCAACAAAATATTCTGTACTTCAAATAAAGTTTCAGAAAAAATAATTTTTTAAATAGTATTTCTATGAAAGAGTCACTTTTGTGTTATTTATTGATATTTGGACAATCTCTATAGACATTTACGCTGTTATTTGCAGTAAAGTATAGCTATATCTAATTCAAAATCGAAATCAACCAAAAATTGTTGGTTTTTATTTGAAACAATCCACCAGATTCTCAATTCTTAAATGTATATTTTATTAAGAAAACTGGGGAATAGGCAACTAATCTAATTATTCTCAGAATTCATGGATTTCTATTTTGTAATATTTCCATGAATAAAATGCATCAAATCCAATTTAAAACTACAGGTAATAGTAAATTCGTTTTAATATGACATATGCAATCTTTTTATATGTGATTTTGTTATAAAATACATATGCCAATTTTTGATTATAACAAAGTAAAGATAAATAAATTAACATTCAGAAAACTGTACTTTCAGATACGGGCAGAATTAATCAGATAAATAATAAATTGTTCAGATTAATACGTTCAAGAAACTGTATACAACCCACATAATATTCGTTACTTTAACCTAGACAGATAATTAGTGCAATATGACATTCATAGAATGTACGATCATCAAAGATATTGATTGAGTCGTATATTTTTATACCCCAACTTCTCCTTCCATTTCTGTCACCCTGGGTTATTTATGCTTTGGTGAAAATCAGCAAGTACTTATCTCTGAGAGTCTGAAGTTATAAGGTCTAAATCAATTTGACTGTAAGCATTCTTAGCTACTGTAAGTGTAATGGCGGCAGAAAGAAAATTTTAGGCTGTGCATGATCTTCATGCATGATGATATTTTTTAAAATACGCGATAAAAAGCCCTCAGTCATTTGGGTTAAGATGTTACATATTAAACGTCTCCAGAAATTTTACATTGTAAAAATCACCATGAAACAAAGGTAATATATTTTATTTTGCTTAAGATTAATAGCTTTTAATTCCATCTTCAATATTTAAAATCCCTGATTGAAGGGGCATTCCCTAATGTAAGATTATGCTCTCATGCTGCATATTACAATACATGGACTGGAGTCCGGTGTGAAGCTTTCAAGTTTCTTCAGAATGAAATAGCCTATGACTGAAAATGCAGCAAGAAATCCTGCTACACACCAATTTTTTGTAAACCCTCTATGAAGATCAACAATTCCAGTTTTATTACAAAACAAGAATTACATTTTATTCCATTACAAAGTGTGCTAAATAGTTCAAAACCTGCCCACGGATACTTTAATTTGCAGTAGGAGTAGGATTTTATTGCATTGGCATCACCCCGTGTAGGAGGGTTCTGTGAGTAAACAATAATCATTCCAGTCTTATGTAGCTTGATCCTAATCTTTATGATATTTGCTTTAGGTATGATATTTGCTTTATGATATTTGCTTTATGATATTTGCTTTATTCATGGTAAAGCTGAATGTGTGTGTCTGCAAAGATTCTTGCTACACTGAAATACACAGCAGGTCTTCTAACATTGAAAGTATTAGCTGGTCCTTGCTAAATAGAGTTACCAGGTTAGAGGCTATGCTGCTATCTGTAATGAGAGTGCGTGTTTACCAACGATAATAATCGTATCAAACTACAGTCAAAATTACCTATGGATAAAAACGGCATTTTCCAGTGAAGCAACAATAAACAAAATATAACCATGTTTCATATATATAATAATGTTTTTCCAAATTATAAAAGTCAGTGTATTCACTCCATAAAAGTGCTCTGTCATATTAACGTAAACATATCAACAGCTATATTCGTTCTCCAAATGGGAAAAGCATCTGATGTAAGCGGTTTGGGAAAATCATTATGGTCAAATGATTGGATTAGAGCATTCATTAACTAGCAAGCTTGTGTGCGTTCGCAGTAAGAACCTACCAGCATCCGAGGAGAATAGACTCAGAAACTGAGGTACGGATGTAGTATTATCCCTTTATCATTCTTGACGATTTTATACTAGATTCTGGAAACCCCTGGTATGATTTGGGGAACATTCCATTCTGCCAACCCTTTTCTCGTCTTTTCCGCCCTTTTGTCGATTTAGTCACCAAGTTAAAAATCGCACCATTCCATTCTCGCAACATTTTCCGCGTCTTTTGTTGCCAATATAAAAATCTTCGTTTTGTTGTCAAGGTAAAAATTAGAAAGTTTTCTGATTTTCATATTTGCTCTATGAGCCAAAAAACACCTGTTGCACCAACTATTGCTACGTCCGACCTTCGGCAGCCAACAGGACCGCATTACGTGATGTTCTTTTAGCGGGCGTAGGTCCATGTTTGAATTGTTACATATCAACTGTTGCACAAACGGCGACAAAAAGGCGATTTAAATCTTAGCGACAAAGGACAGCAAAATTGCGAAAAACGTTGCCAGAATGGAACGTTGCGATTTTTACCTTGGCGACAAAAGAGACGGAAAGAGTCACCAAAATGGAATGTTCTCTAAATCATAGCAGGGATTGCCAGAATCTCACCTAAAATCGTCTAGAATGAAAAATAGCTTACACTGTATCTGTTCCCAAACTGCTGTTAGAGAAATGGCGGTCATGACTCATCAATGTGTCAACCAAGACTATCCTGTCTGGTACATAAATCTGGTACACTGTGCGTCATGGCATCATAATAATATGCGATTTGTGTCACCGTATCCGTTGAGTTGATTTGTATTAGACAGTATAACTTTCGCGGAACACTCGCATCGATGAACCGTGGTCCTTCACGCTTCTTTCCTCTTTGTATAACTGCCGCTAGATACTATACATGGCTGACTGAGTGTATTTCACAAGCTTTGCTGTTTCGTAAATGCTGTGACACATTCATCTAGCAAATAATGATTTGGCTGGGGTAAAATTACTTATATCTGCCGTCGTTAGACGGAAGAATACAACTGTGAAATTCATGACTTTGAATAGATATTATTCGGTGCTTTAATGAACATGACACACCCTCATTTTCTTGTGGCTGCTTAAATTTTCTTCACAGTATCCCTTCTTAAATTTTCGTCATAGTATCCCTTCTCCGGCCGTCCAAATAGTTTCTCAAGTCCACTGGATGTCTCGGGCGGTCTGTACTTTCAACAGTATCCCTTCTGTTGATTTGTACTAGACGGGCTAGCTTTCGTTGAAAACTATTATCGATGAACTGTGGTCCTTATCACCCTGTTGGGGGATAAAACTTGTGATATAGACATCTATCAATAATGATTTGTTGGCGTAAAATTATTAATATCTGCCATTGATTAGAGGAAGAGTACAACTGTGAAAAACATGACATCGTATGCATACTACTTGGGAAAGGTGTAGTTCAACTTGCTCTTTAATACAGCATTGAAATAAATTCTGCTTCCCATAAGTACGCAGAATAAAATGCTATTAAAAACATAATTGCTCTTTCTGAAATTTTTTAAAATTATTATTTTCTTTAATCGAGCAGTTGAGGAAGATAGTTGCAAAATCAATGAAAAATCGATGGTATTTTCAGTTATATTGGTCTTCTTTCAGTTATAATGGTCTTTTTTCAGTTTTCTTGGCCATTATCACTAGCCATGGCCACTAAAATAACTACTGAAAAAAGTAACTGCAGATTGCGTTCACTTCAGCTAGTAATATCTACGGGATATCTCCTGACAAGTATTACAACGTGTGACAAGCAGTAGATGACGCCATTGTGATGTGAAAACCTTTGACAAATTTTTAAAATGAAGCTCCGTTTCGAAAATACTAAGGTCGAAAATTTTATCACGGCATTTCCTTCATTTCGCTTTGTCTGCAAAATCATGAAGAAGTCATATCAGTGGCATCTAATAGAAGCATAAATTTCTCTAACTTACCTCAGTATCATTTTAAATTATATTTGGAAAGAAAGCAACACATAAAGCAATATAACAAGTTTATAAATTACATTTACTTCCAAACTATTCATTAAGCAATTTTGTCATTAATTAATAACTAATCAATAATGGTGCAAAATTACTAATATATGCCATTAACTAGAGTAAGAGTACAACTGTGTAAACCATGGCATCGTATGTATGTTATTTGGTGAAGGAGTGGTCATAATATTTTGACATATGATCGTGTACACCACATTAAAAATAGGTGAAGTATGCTTTAGATTGTTACAAATGCCTAAATCTATGGAAAATGCTAATTCAAATTTTGAGTACATCCGCATTCTTTCTTTATACATATATATTTCAAAAGTGAAAAGGAGGACACAAATACTTTATAATAGTATTCACTACATCAAAGAGTCACCAGGTGTTTATTTATTTCTGGTCATTTATTATTGGTTTATTTATTTCAGTCTTCAATGCCTTTATTCGGCGTACTGTGCAAACATGTTATAATATTTCACTTAGGCGTTATCTTTTGTGAAACCTGACTTCATGCATTGCTTCACTGGGAGCAATTTCGCATCGTATATTGCATGTAGTAGAAATGTTTTTCTACGGTTATAGGCAATAAATTTGTTTCAGTTCAAATATTCAGTATTCAGAAAGAAAAGAGGCGATAAAGAGGAAAATGATTTTCGAAAAAGAATGTATGTTTGTAATATGTCTTTATTAGATGGAATTCTTTGTGAAATATTAAGAACTGTTGTGAATTTTATACTTCGAAAACGTTTTAAATAAGCAAAGAATGTTCTTTAAAATGTATGTGAAAATAACTTTAAAAATTAATTCAAATTTGACATTATTGATCATTTTGAATCTTATCAGCCTTATGTATTCCTTACAATTTATAAGAAGAAAGTAACTCCACAAACAGTGGCTAATTTAATTGTTTGACGCACAGTTGACCTGGAATTATCAATAAAAATACTATTTAAGGTGTATAAGGTAAATTCAATTGAATTTTTTTAAAAACTTCGATACATTTATTTGAGATAAATGTCCACCAAATTAACCACTCTGTTTGCAGGGGGAAGTGTTTTTAAAATTGATACAATGCTGAAGAACTCACATGTTAGAAGACTGCTCACCATGGTCAATGTCTTCTAATAAAGCTTTGTTAATATTGTCATGAAATATGATCCATATCAAATGTGGGTACATTGTTGACTGGTAAAGGGGTTGGATTTTTTTTTTTGTTTTTTTTTAATTACATTTCTAGTACAAATTATTTAAACATGCTGTGTATATATAGAGTCTAAATGTATTGTTCAAGATTAAATTAGTACAAAAATAATATTCAAAAAAATATTTCAGAAATGCATGACTCCATAATTATGTCATTCGCTCAATTTAGTTTGAGAAAGAAAAATTCAATTTAAAAAAATAATCCATATTCTATCATCTCCATGTTCTTATTCAACAACCGGTAATAAGGTAGAAGTCGTTTTATATGTAGTCCTGACCGCTTAAAATTTTGATGTGATTGTTTGGGGTTTCTCCAGCGAAAAAACGGAGAGTTACGAAAAATGTAAACATTTTGGATGCTTGTACCTTCGAACGTATCAAATAAAAAAAACAAATAATTTTTCTTGTTTTGACGAAATTATGGTCCAGATTATGAATATACAAACAATTTTATTGTTTTATTATTACGAACTATCTTTACAAAATAAAGAAATAAAAAAGTATTTTACCGAGCGAGTGTTATTTTCATTTTTCATCATCACTCGAATTTTCACTCCAAATATATAGTAAACTATAAAATTTAGATATAAATAGTAAAAGTAAAAAAATTGTACTAAAATTTAGTGTTAAAATATATATTTATTATAAAAAAAAGCTCTTATATTTTTCGAGTAATCGTCTTGTCAATTTGAAGAAGATTGAAAATTTTCCGTTTCTCAAGATTTTAATGCATATATTTCAAAATCTAAAAAAGCTAGCTTTGAACAATAAGCAAGAATTTTTATCCTCTACAAAAGTTGTATAATTCGATTTTGGATTACGAATTATACAACTTTACGAAATAAATTTAGAAGAGTATCTGTTTGAACGAGTTATTTTCTTTTTCATACTTTCACTCGAAGTATCTTCGAAACTATAAATCATAGATATAAAATAAGCCACAAAAACCTGTACGAATCAATGTGTAAAATTTAGATTCTGAATCTATATTTATGTATAGAAAAGTTCTATTAGTTTTCGAGTCCGCATCTTGTCAATTTGAAGAAGTATGGACATGTTCTTTTTTCAAGTTTGTAATGCCTATATCTTTTATATAAACTAAAAGCGATAGCTCTAAACAATTAGCCCGAAATTGTAGCTCTTTGAATGCCCTATAAGTATGTAAAATCAGCTTTTGTATCGAGTATTTTTTGATATTACAAAAGTTGAATTTTATTTTACAACATATTATTCACTCTATGCCATTTCCGCTCCATCGGATTGTAGTCACCTGCTCATTTTATAATGGTGCTTGACTTAAAACGTACCCATGTGTTACTGGATTCGAAGTTACAATATCTATACTAGAAAAATTCTAAATTCAGCAGTTTGCTTTTATCAATTATCTGTTAATCTGTATAGTGAATACGAGCGGCCAGGTCCACGAGCGGGGATGGATGTTCTTTTGAGCAATCCCTTGTATTTGAAAATTGCTGTTAGAGAGATTATTTTATACGATTGGTATACGTGTAACACAATACGAATTTGTAGGAGAAACACCTTGTTTAACATATGATTTTTTAATGATCGTGTTGCATTAAAAATAAAAATTTTCTGATTGACCAAATGTGTCTAAGAGGATCGCATAAAAATTTAAAAAATGTAACTTTTGAAAATTAATGGGAGGACAATTTCATTAACACAGTCTCATTTCCTACCTTAATTTCAACATTTTTGCAATTTACATTGCCCACTTATCTCCAACAGGTAAAGAATTAATCTTCTTTTCAATCTTTTCAATCTTTTTGTGGCATTGTAAATATATATATATACGAGGCATGTTTTTTATGTAAGTACCGTTTTGCGATTCCGCCGCCGCAGCGCTACGGTCGGCGTTCCGCGCATGCGCGCTGGTTACCTACATCTCTTGTCTACGCACTGACGCCATTACAGTCTGATTCTTCATTGTATACGTTGTTTACTGAGTGTTTAAGTTGCCTCCGACAATCGTGAGTCCCGCCGATTGTGAAGTACGGGCTGTTATACGATTTCTTAGTGCTAAAGGCGTAAAACCGATCGATATTCATCGTGAGATCTGTGAAGTTTACGGACAAAACATTATGAGTGATGGAATGGTAAGGAAATGGGTGAGAGCATTTAAAGATGGCCGCACAAATGTGCATGATGAAGAACGGAGTGGGCGTCCTTCGGTCTTTAATGAAGATTTGGTGCAGAAAGTGGAAGAAAAGGTGAGAGAAAACAGACGCTTTACAATTTCATCAATGTGCGACTGGTTTCCTCAATATTCTCGTAGTGTTTTGTATCGCATTGTGACCGAGAACTTGAATTACCGGAAATTGTGTTCACGTTGGGTTCCAAAAATGTTGACGGATTTGCACAAAACCCAACGTTTAGGCAGTGCATTGACTTTCCTTGAGCGGTACCACAATGAAGGTGAAGATTTTTTAGACCAAATTGTTACTGGTGACGAAACATGGGTGGCCTACGTCACACCAGAATCAAAACAACAATCCATGGAATGGCGACATTCATCATCACCTAAAAGAGTGAAGTTTAAGCAAACAATTTCTGCCCGGAAAATCATGTGCACAGTTTTTTGGGACAAAAAAGGAGTATTGCTAGTGGAGTTTCTGCCTCGTAATGAGACAATCAATGCAGCGTCTTATTGTGAGACATTGAACAATCTGCGTCGTGCAATCCAGAACAAAAGACGTGGCAAGTTGAGTAAGGGTATCGTTTTGCTGCATGACAATGCCCGTCCACATGTGGCTAATCGGACCAAAGATCTCATCAAATCTTTTAAATGGGAAACTCTAGATCATCCTCCATACAGCCCTGATCTGGCGCCCAGCGACTACCATTTGTTCCTGCACTTGAAGAAACACCTGGGTGGTCAGAGTCTTCAAGACGATAACGAAGTCAAAACAGTTGTGATACAGTGGTTAACAAGTCAGGCGGCAGAATTTTATGAGGAGGGTATTCAAAAACTGGTGCCACGTTATGACAAGTGCCTCAATATTCACGGAAATTATGTAGAAAAGTAGATTAAGGTACAGGCTTTCATGTAGAAATAAAATTATTGCGATATCTTTGCACGTCTTTTTTTAATTCCAAAACGGTACTTACTTAAAAAACATGCCTCGTATATATATATATATATATATATATATATATATATATATATGTATATATATATATATATATATATATATATATATATATTATATATATATTTATATATATTATATATATATGTATAATAAATAATAAATAATCATTAATCTCTTATAAATTAATTAAAATCTTTACTAGATATAATTTCAATATTCTGATATTTAAATTATACTTTCTAATCTGCAATGAAACATATGTCTTTTAAAATATTATATGAAAAATATACGTGTTTCGGCTGTAAAAATTAAATAAATAATATGCAAAGATATTTCATCTATTTTTTTAAAAAAAATGCATTTAATTAAGAACGTAATTAAACACCGTCTTTGCATGGTATTTATAAAATAAAATTACTTCCAAAACCGTTATTTGGATAAAAATGTCAGCAAACTAATTTTAATGTAAAGATATCCGTATTAAGATAAGTGAAGGATTAAAAAAACTGTAGTGTTTAAGAAAGCGATTTTTTCTTGAAAATTATCACTGAGTATAACGTAAAAGTGCGTAATTCTATGCAAAGCGTCTTCGAGTAAACAGATATCTTCAGTAATATTTTACAAGGTCTTTTTCATAATAACTATCTGCACACATATTTTTTTTATAAATAATATAAACCATGAAATATTCCTCTTTGTTTTATAACGAATGTTTTATATTTGCAACTTAAACATTTATTGTATTTTTTATTTTACAGTTTTTTTTAACTAATAGTTAAAATTATATTATTTTTCGGGTAGAATGAAATATGCAAAAACTTTTCAGAAAATTTATTTTAATACATTAAAATTGTTATAAATTAAATCTTATATAAGATTTACTAAAAATCAGACTGAAAATTGTGAGAATTATCAAGTGTAATTAATTAATTATCATAAGTAATTTAAATATATCATGTATAAAATGTAAGATATAAACCTGAAATACTATTTTTTTCTTCATACTGTATCTGTTGTTGTTGTTGAGACCCAGACCGTCCGACCTACTAGAAAGGTGTAGAAGACCCAGATCGTCCGACTCATCCTGAGGACTTGAGTATCTAATTGGACGGCCGGGAAAAGAGTTAGCGGAAGCCAACTCCCGGGGCGACCAACGTCCGACAGTCTGGGGCAAAGTTTATTTAAGTTTCAAAAAATATACATTGAGGTTACAAGGAGTTGTACAAAGAGGTGATGATGAGTTAACATTTTGATGATTAGATGACATGATTAAATATAGATGACATGATATTTAGCAGGATGACATGATATAAAACATGATGTTTGATGATAGTATTAAAATATATGAGTGTAATTATATAATATATGATATTTAGTGATATGTTGACAATGATTTGTTGAAAAAGTGATATATAATTTGATAAAGACAGGGGAAAATTACAAGAATATAATACAAAAACTTAAATACGAATAAAAACATTGCATAAGCAACCAACGGCCAGAACAGGACAAACAAGGCCAACAAAAACGGGACAAAGACGAGGCAAAAAAAAAACGAAAAAAAAACAAAAGGACAAAAAAAAAGGACGACACCACCGAGCAAAAAACAGGTAAAACAGTTAAAGTAAAAGGGGGAGACACCGACCACAGACAAAATTGAAAGCAGAAAGTCCCCAGGTTGATTATTAAAATGAAATTAAAATGAATAGAAAATTAAAATGAATGATGAGCGATATCGAGCACCAAAGGAGCTAATAAAATTCAGAAAAAAATTCAAACAAAACAGTCCAAAAACTGAGTTGATAACTGCAGAAATGCCTACGATACAAACAAAAGAAGAAAAGGATGTCAGAATGGCGCAGGGCGGAGTTAAAGATGAAGTCATAATAAATCTGTCGTTGCCACAAAAGATTATTTGAAGCTGTAGAGCCAGAAATTTCAAACTTTTCAGAGGATATAAGGTGGCAATAGAACTCTTGTTGCCGAAAGGGATAGTTATTATATAGGTTTTAAGAATTAATTAAAAATAAATGAAAATTTGACAATGGGAAAAATAGTAATGCCAGAATTTGAGCAGGAATAATAAATCTGAAAAAACAAAAGGCGGGTAAAAGGGAAGAAGAGGTTAAAACTGGAGCTGGAGCTGACACTGGAGGAAGCCATTTAAAGAAAGAGGGGAGGACCGCAGAATTCACTGCTACAAGGAAGAGGTACACTGTAAGCAAGGGGGGAGAGCATAGAACCGAAAGTTAAATGTTCAAAACAAGAAGTTATAAAATACAGATTACAAATTTAAAACAGAGTCAAGGGTAAAAATAAACACATATAATATACAGTTAATATATTGAATCACATGAATATACAATTTAATATAGTAAAATAATAATAAAAAGTTATATACCAGATGACAGATTGGTCCAATTTGGACACAATCTGGAAGAAAACCCAATACAATGGCTTAGCAGAAGAAGCAGGTAACGATGGAATATTTATAAAATGGAACCAATAATATCTCACCAACTATGGGGAGCAACACAAAACCGAAGATAGCTACGTGAGGCTCAGGCAAAAAACAACGTTAAGTGAGTAAACAAAAACAACATAACAAAGTAATCACGCGTCCAGAGCACAAAACATGAGAGGTCGAAAAAATCTCATCAACTATGGGGAGCAGCACAAGTGTAAGGTAACTGTTTGGACGGCCGAGAAGTGGCACCCAATTTAGACCGGAACTCAGTGGGGGAGGCATCCACAGGGACCGTACCCTCCTTCCCCTACCACCAACCTCTCGGAAGGACTCACGGATCCACATGTTTAACGTGATCGTACTCCGCGTGAACACGGTGGCAGTTTTGACAGTGGCGGAAATCGAGAACCCGGGCCTGAACGTTAGCCTGAACCGTTCTCGATATATTGCACATTTTTCAAACACATCTATCAAAAAATCACTTAAAGTAAAAAGGAATTATCAACTATTATGACATATGGTCAATTTTCATATGTAATACCATGCGACATATTTGGTGACATTATTCTCGTGAATCTAAATCATTCCATTCATGAGAAAGGATACTTTGGGTAATGTTTGGTATTTGGTAGCCAATAGACATTTATATGCTATAAGAATAACTTATTTCTCCGTCTATAACGTTTCGCGAGATTTTGGCGATTCATTTGCATTAATGTGGTCAACTTAGCGACTTTTAAAATGTTGCCAAATTAACGAAAATATCACCAAATTGATAAAAGTATCGCTGAATCAATGAAAATGACGACTAATTGACGGACACTCAATATCTTGGAAATAATAGAAGAATCTACTATAAAAAAATCCTATTGTTTGTTCATTAATGTTTGGTAAAATTTTGGTGACGAATTTGTAGAAATTTCTCCAACTTTCTGACTTATTAAATGTTGCCAAAATGAAGAAAATGCCACTCAATTGAAATAAAATCGCCAAATGAACCGACGCTAAACCAAAGAACCGCTGAACCAAAGAGACACTGAACCAAAACCGACGCTAAATCAAAGAAATAACGATTAATTGCTGAAAATTCAATATCTTGTAAAGAACATAAGAATAAACTATAAGAATAACCCATTTCTCCGTACGTAATATTTGACGATAGATTTAGCAGGACGTCGCCAACTGGGCGAATATTTTAAATCTTGCCAATGTGACAAATATGCCATGATATTGATAAAAATGACGCCAAATGGAATGTATGGTTTCGCAAATTCTGATTTCCATCATATGACGGACATGCATTCTAGTAAATAAGAAATGCTCTTCTATCCAATTGTACAATGTGCCAAAAATGTCGTGATATTGATAAAAATGACGTCAAATAGAAAGTAGGGTTTCGCAAATTATGATTTCCATCATATGACGGGCAATCATATGACGGGCATACCTTCTAGTATATAAGATATGCTCTTCTATCCGATTGCCTGTAACACTTGGTAATGTATTTGACGAACTTGGAGACACTTTGCGCAAGAATAACCTAGCAAAGTATCTCTAATTAGGCGATATTTTACTCCCAGATTGACGAAAATATCGTCGAAATTGCAATAATGACGGTAATTTAATAAAAATTATGCCTAATTGATGAATTCATTAATAAAATGTTTTTATATATAGACTATCGCTTATTGAGGATGCTTTCAATATCAACATACGTTTATTTAGAATTGCACGAAATATAAGTTAATTGGGTGCTTTAAAATAATTTCTCTTGTTGCCATCCAGAAAATCTCCAAATGTACAATTCAACGTTAAAAACACATTACTGTGGATCCTATACATTATTTTTTGACTGTAAAAGGAGTAAATTCATTATATAAAAAAGTAATGTCCTGCCCACATCAAATTTTATTATTTGTATCATAAAGATAAATGTTAGTATAATTAACATATGTAATATCATATATTTTAATTTAACATATTATATATGTACAATAAAGGTGTACGTTACTTTCTGTATTCAAAATTACGAAAACAGTTACTCATAAATTTCAATTCATTTATATGTATTCTAGAAAAAATATTATGCATATTTGTCTAACAAATACTCCAAGCGCAATTTAGGACTCCATTATCTACAGAAGCGACAACCAAGCACTACATTATAAGCATGATGTTTCATGCTTTTTTTTAATATGATGAAACAGATGGTGGAAAGTACACCATTTATACTAATACACATAGTACAAGCGCAATTTCTCGACATAAATGCAAGAAAGCAAATGGTACATAAATCTTATTTTTAACATCCTTATGGTGTTGAATAGCAAACTAAATATTTCCGAAATAAAGTACTTTTTGTAGGACATCGAATTTTACGTAATGTCATTGAGCAGATACATATGCATATTTGCCACTCATTTTATTGCTGTCGTTAACACTAGGATATATTTATTCCTAGGAACGTATTTGTTTTTAGGGTTCAACAACCCGTATACGTCTAAGTATACACGTTACGTTTAAGTACATAAGTATACAAGTATATTACGTAAGTATACACGTACGTTTAAGTATACGTGTGTATATTGCGTAAGTTAAACACGGGTACTCACATTTATTTCGTAAACAACCATTGTTATTTTAGACGATTTGCAATATATGTTGTGTGAGGTATTTGTGTGATAGTCTGTTCGTATTTTTCATTATGAAATACATATTTATTGATCTTCCTTTAATGTCTTTTAAATCAGCTTCAATGGAGGTAACTGTTTCAACTCTACACATTAACAATTTATCAATTTTAAATTTATCAGCAGCTCAATTCTTACGGACAATTGCGGTAAATGTCACAGAAAATAACTGTCTTCTTTCAAAATATTACTGATATGTTTTAAAAAATATCAAACGTATTTTTTATACGCATTTTTTTATTCTAATAGAGGTTTTCAAAATGACGAAAATTAAATTTAGTATTTTTTCTTAGGATTCAAAAGTACTTAATGTCATCACAATTTTCTAGTAAGACGTGTATAAAAATAGTTAAGTAGAGAAAAAATATGAAGGAAAGATTCTGTAGGTTACAGAAAACTATTTTGTAAAAAGACCCTTGATATCAAAAGAACTTCTACATAAACCTTTAAAAGAAGGATTATGTCAAATAGCAATAAGATTAAAGATCAATTTCAGTCTACTTAAGGTATTGTGAGAGACTAAATTTAGAGTCGTAGTTATTAGCGTTGTTATCATCCGTTAGATCTATGTTCAGGATAACTGCGTACAAGGGATAACCGTATTTAGACTTTTTTAACAATTTACAGCAGAGTTGAAAAGTGTTTATGACTTTGCTCATTTTGTCTGTCTGTCTGTCTGTCCGTTAGCACGATAACTGCCGTAAAAATGATTTAATCAAAATGAAATTTCAGTATGTTGTTCAGACGATCTGTAGGACCTATGGGAATATAAAGGAATAATACCACTCAATCAGTTTTGGATTGAACCCGGGTTGGAAAAATGAAATACATTGAGCCTTATGGGACCTAATTTTTCAAACATTTTTTAAGCGGAGTTAAAATTCACAAATAGTTTCGAAAATTTTAGGTAATATTCAAATTGTTCCATAAAATGTATAAAACAAAATTCAGCGAAATATATTCAGTAGTTTTTTTAATAAAAATTTAAATATTAATAACACCTCTTATATGAAGCGATCACGTGACCATGATATGAAAAGATCACGTGACCCACTTCAAAATGATATATGGCATCCATCTTGTCTCAAAATCGTGATTCTTAAAGTTCTTTTTAATTCATATTGAGTGTTGCATCCGTCCTAAAACCACTTTATTTTGGTTAAATTCTGTGCATCTACATACTGAAACAACGCAATTACAGTAAATTTGAGTTTAAATGCTCATCCAAATTTGATTATTTCTACAACGAAACCTATTGTTCACCTCTGTAAAATGTAAACAGCAAAATATGTAGAATCAGTTGTATTAGAATTGCTGCACTTCTTTAACACAAAATCATTTAATTCATGGAGTCTGCATAGCTGATATGAATGAAATAGTCATTGATTTTACAAAGAGAAGGACGATTTTTTTCGATGAAGTTTTCCGCGTAGAGTTTAATTACTTGTAGCTCCATGGTCTTAAGTTTTAAATAAAATAAATTTTTATAGTATTGTGATGAATGACATGAATGGGAAATTATTTATGAATGCAATGATGCTTTTATAGAGAGAGCCAGGCGTGTTATTTTCTCTATGACGTCATTTGAATGAATTTCGGTTGTTTTCGATGAAGTTTTCAAATATAATAAATTACCGTAGTATTATGATAATTCAAGAATTGTTACCGAGGAATGTATCACATTTTAGAGATGTTTAAACCAGACAATTTATATTTCAATGCCGTCATTTGAATGAAGTTCATTTTTTTCGATGAAGCTTTAAGTTTTCAAATATAATAAATTAATGTAGTATTGTGACAAGTTTTAAAATATTACCGAGGAATGTATTGCATTTTAGACATGTTTAAATAAAATTGCATTGAGGTTGGAAAGTGTTTCATAATCGATGCTTTAAGCATGATTGATCTTTCCTGTTTTCTTACATCTAGTTGAGGACAAACGGGATTTACAAGCATTTTCTGAGCATCTATCTAGGGCATTTTTGACGTTCAAACTGACAAGTTACACACATTATTCTCCTGTTTGTTGGGCCTATTTAGGACATTTTTTTTTCAAATTTTCCATGAGGTTAAAATGTTACAAACAATTTTATAATACTACTACGTAAGTTATCAAACTTCAAATATAAAATATTTCAAAATAATATTGGCTATGACTCCAGTCTGATACAGACGAAATAATTTTACGTGAATAGCATCTTCCTTTGTGGGTGTATTGTCCTCTTTAGATAATTTCAAATAGTTCAGAAGATAAAAATATTGATATGAAAACCACATTTTCAAGTTAGTTTCAAATATAAAATATCGAAATTATAACCACAAAATTATAAAACTAAAAATTCACTCCTAAATCCAATTAGATATTCTTACAGTGTTATAAGGGGCTAAAAACGACTAGCAAACTCTTTGAAAACTAAAAGTGATATAACTTTTTGTTTCCACTCCAATTTTAGCAGATGTCCCGGCAGTAGACTTCAAAATATCAAATTATTTTATTAACATGCGTTTACGCACATAAGCTGAAGAAACAATATCTTTGGCGAGATTTAATATTCAAGCGAAGTTCTAAATGTGGCTGGTGGCACATAAACATTTACTTGCTTGTAATACTTCCGTAGTTCTTTAAAACCTTATCAATTATTAAACATTTTTCAAATCACTGAGTTCACGTCATTTCCTAATTTTTTAACACAAAACCTCTGGCTTGTGCACCAATATTTCACCAAGTAGGAAGCAAGTTGAGCTGCAATACTCCTGATATTTAGAATGCAATATTTTGTGATGACACTGAATGAAATATAGAGCGATATTTTAAGATCAAATAAAATATGCATCTTGAAGTAAATAACAACGATATAGTAATATATATATATATATATATATATATATATATATAGAATGTCATATAACAGAATCTACCTTAGTACATACAGTACAAAAACAGTTATCTAGACCAATAAGCACAATGCAGCATGAAGTAGTCTAGAATAGTATAATATTAAAAATTGAAAGATTGGACATGAAGTCAGCCAACAGGTAATACATAAAAGGCCTAGAGGGATGTGACCCCTAGTTTCCGTTTACAAGTCGACTTTTCCACCAATGGCAACACTCACGGAGCCATGCATTACCAGCGGTTAAATTCTGTACAACGTCGAAACAGAAGACGCTCATACGAAGTATATATCAAACGTAAAAGGAAAAAATCCCCCAACATAAGAGCACAATAATTGAAACAGCACATAAGACTAAACCTGCTTAAAATATACGAACTACAAATACCTTACATCCATCCAAATCACTCACGTCAATTTTACACGCTTAAATAGTTCCTCGCTGTATCGATGCCATTTTATTTCCAGAAATAAAGGTTATGCTCTTAGAATCAATAAAATTTGTGATGAATATTATGAATTAGCGCATTTTAAAAAATTATTGAGTACAGCGACTAATAATGCATGTCCTCCCAAGTTTGTTATTAAAATTATCAACTCAGTGTATCAACTTTCACTCGATAACATCCTAGAAAACTTTCCCAATTATAGTGGCTAACATACATTAAAATAAATAAATAAATAAAAAATTATATATAATGATTTATTAATTATATAAATAAATAAACATGAAAAATAATAAACTAAGTCAAAAAAACATTTAAAAAATCGGAAAATAAGATCATTTAACATTAATGTTTTGAATTTTATTTTCGCTAAAAAATTGTAACTTTTGCCAGTATTGAAACAACGATTTGTGCGCCCTTATAATGGTGTATAGTGGCATTCTCGTTTATCCAGTTTTCCTATGAATTACTTGTTTAGTAAGAATTTTCATCTTTGATTCATGTTCATATTCAGGATTGCATATATGGGATGTTCATATTCTGAATTGCTAGTCCGGTCTCCAGCTTAGACTCACTGGACGGGTCTGGGAGTATTACTGTGAACGTTCGTACTGCCTCCCTGGTAGAATTTCGACTTGTTCATTCCGATGCTTCTAGATAATTAAGCTGTTGAAGTTGATCGTGTATACACGTGGTGGAAGAAGAAGGGTTCATGCCGCATGGTAATACAAATTTTCTTAATGTATCCTATTTTCATTTTTTCATTTTTTGATGCCTGTAGTCTGGATTGGAGTATTTATAATAATGTTCATTTATCTGAAACAGGCATGTGTTTGGGTTAGTCAGAGTTAAATACTCAGACCTGAGGAGGAATTTAACTCTGACTAATCATCGAATTTGGGCTGGTGCTGTTCTCTTCTCTTATCGGCATTATGGCCGGGAATTTGCTTCTATGGTGATGTTAATATTTCTTGATTTTTTTTTTATTATGACATATTTCTTATATATATATATAAAAATAAGTATATCACGAACGGAACTCCTATTTAAGTAAAGGAGAAAACAGAAACCTTACAGAGGATGTGGCGCATAGCAGCTCTGCATCCAGAGTGGAATACAAGGATATAAACAAGAAGAAAAAATAAGCGAGAACAGGAGTGACCATATGATTTGCATAGAATGGCTGGGGTGGATTGCGACACCCCTTTCCCGCTTAAAGCAGCTTTTACGACCCGGGCAACGCTCACGGCACCAA
>OX578134.1:91321979-91369479 GCA_951213105.1 Amaurobius ferox
AAAAATGACGATAAATCAATGAAAATGTCGAAAATTCAATATCTTGGAAAGGATATTAGTATCTACTAGAAGAAAAACCTATTTATTTTACTGTGAAAGTAGTAAATTCATTTCATTATATAAGGAAAGTCATGTGTTGCCCACATCAGATTTTTTATTTTATGAAAGTAGTGGATCATTTACGTGATGTTTGATTGTATATTTTTCCTGTTTAATTTGTGCTTGTGAATAAACGTGTTTAGTTATCCAGAAACTTAGACTCATTCTTGTATCCATGGCACACATTCACGATGCCAGAGATTACGTTCATAACAATATATATATATATATATATATATATATATATATATATATATATATATATATATATATATATATATATATATATATATAGGTATATTCACTGAATTGCACATTTTTAAAAACACATTCAAAAGCATCAATACCACTAAATATAATGTACATAGATATTAATTACTGAATCACGTTAATGAGGGACCTAAAATTATGACAGTCATTAAGTTAAATGGTTCCATTTGACTAAGCGAGATATATTCAATTAGGATAATATTTTTAATTTAAAAAAAAAAAAACTATCCTACCGTAAACTATTTGATATATTTATTGGTAATACACTTTTGCACTCAAATTGAAATGATGATTTATACTTATTTGGAATATGTGATGAATAGAAACCGGATCTAAGTAGTTCAAACAATGAAACTGAAATTATTATCTTCCTTATATACATAATGCATAAGGAAAGTATTGTGAAAGGGTCGAAAATTCGAATTCGAGTTTTCGACAGGAGAGCAGTTTCAAGCATCCCTGATCACGAAACAAACATTTTTGAGGTGATGTCTGTGTGTGTGTGTGTGTGTGAAAGTATGTGTGTGGGTGTGTGGGTGTGTCAGTGAGCCTTTGGAGACAATATCTCACGAACGAATGGAGCAATTCGAATGAAATTCTGTACAAAAATCACAATCTGTGAATACTGGAAGCTTACTGTTTTTAAACGTAATCGAATGTTCAGACCTCCCCTAAATTTTTGAGTGAAATTTCGAAAAGTTATCAAAAATCAAAACTTTTAATAAAATTATGCAAATTATTTTATTAAAAGTTTTGTTAATTATTATATATCTTTGTTAATTATTTTATTAAAAGTTTTAAATTATTTCTTATGTAATTTTCCTTAGAAAACGATTGACATAAACTTTAGAACGCTTGCATGATCCGTTCTCGAGATATTATTCATTTTTCAAAAAAAATTATCAAAAAATCCCATAAATTAAAAAAATATATTAACTGTTGAGAAACAAGTTCACTTTTCATATGTAATGTCCTACGATAAATTTGGTGACATCAGTCTCGTAGATCTAGCTCGTTCAGTTCCATTCATGAGAAAAGATACTTTGAGTAATACTTTTTATTTTAACGCCAATAGTCATTTACCTGGTATAAGAATATTTTATGTCTCCGCCCATTACGCTTGACGAGATTTTGGCGACAAATTCGGCGAAATGTCACCAATTTGGCAACTTTTAAATGCTGCCAAATTTGCGAAAATCTCGCCAAATAGATAAAAATGACGCTAAATCAATGAAAATGGAGACTAATTGAAGAAAATTCAATATCTTGGAAAGAATATAAGCATCTACTACAAGAATAACGTTTTTTTAACTGTAAAAGTAGTAAATTCTTTAAATTATGTAAGAAAAGTCATGTGTTGCCCACATCAGATTTTTTTTTATTAAAGTCCATTAAAATCTACATATATGTAATAATATTTTGAATGCATTCATCCCTGTATTCAATTATCTTTCGGTAGATACACACTGTTTATGAACTGATGTTGAGTGTTGATAACGCTCGTGTAACAATTTTATTCACCAATTTTCTAATGTTTGCTTTCTGTTATGTACTACAAACTCTACTGAAAATGTGTAAACACACTCATACTGATAAAATTAAAACACACCAAACTACAATATCTCGAAAGATATATGATATGATAATAAAATTTTATTTATCGCTAAAAACCCAATTTCTAAAAGAATTCTAGTAGAGATGAAAGTCCCTACTACTAGAATTACGAACTAAATACATCTTGTGTTTCGTTACAGCTTTTAGGAACTATTTGATTAAACCTGTTTTTTATCCTCGAATATACTCAAACAGAATTGAAGAAGTGAACCTCTGCAAGACTCAGTTATTGCATTTTTTACTATACAACTGAAAGACTGTGCAAAATAAGATCAAGTATAGAAAGAATACTGGGAATATTATTTCTATTCTTGATCTTATGATGGGGTGTATTAATGTGTTAGGAAAATAAATCCTTTTACCAAATTGCATTTTACAAGCTTTGAGGGAATAGCAAGATGAACACATGATTGATAAAGTTAACAGAGCTTAAATGTAATCGCATATACAGTAAAATACGTTGGTATTCTATATCATTTCGCAGCAGTGACATGACAGAATAAAATATATTTGTATTTTTGAATGGTACGAATTATAAGTTATTTTTCTTACATGTTATTAAAACATTCATTTTTGTGATGTACTATTCATTTTATAAGAATTTATTTATATATGTTAATAAGAGCGGTAAAGTGTTTTAATAGATACCAATTATTACGTGCAAAAATTATTATCGTTCGTCCATTAAGTATCACTTAAAATAACTGGAATTATGGGGAATTATTCAATACAGGTATGAAGAACACCTTACAATATAGACCTATACTCTTTTAAACATTAAATGTTATATTCTAAAGTTAATATACATTTATTAAAGATTCTCTATATGTATGTGGATCTGTTTTAATGTATTATATTTACTAAACTCTTAATTTTTTACTTTCCTTATGTAATGAATTTAGGAAAATAATAATTTCAGCATTTGGTATAGAGCCTACTTCCTAAAATTTATAAAGCGATAGTTGGAAATTTTTACAGACGATTTGATGTTGTAAGATTCAATCTCACAATAAATAATACTTTATGGTAAATACTCACTCCCAAGTAAAAGAAACAATAGTTTATGGTAAAAACTCCCCACCAAGTACGAAGGACAAGAACCTCTTTCCCATAGAGATATGTAATCTCAAAACAGCTTGCAGTAAATCCCCGCATGACTAAAGCTAAGTCTAGGGTATGCTGTTGAAGGATCCTAACCCTGATTTAAATTCGGATGCAGGAAACGCATTGACTTTCTCAACATATTCAAATCACCTCTCTTTGATTTTCTCTCTTTGTTTTCTACATAATTCAATAAATTTAGGTTAATTGAACAACAAAAACGAAAAACATGGTTAATTATTAAAAATTGAACTGACTTTAAACATTTATTTTAATTTTTGTTTTCATTTGGCGGTTGAAAGTATTTAAAAGGTGACTTTACAAACATGGAAAGAAAACTAAAATTTTTCAAGAACTGTTAGTCTTATAGTTGACGGTTAGTCTTTGATCTGATCTTTTTATTTTTGCCGTAAGAGATAAAGTATAAAATGAGCGTTCTATTGATACATTTGAGCATTTGTAGTCTTTATTTCAAATATGAAGGATTTTGCGGACTTCGTAGCAAAAAAGGAAAAATTGCGAGATATTATTTTTTTTTAACTTACACAATTTCGCCAAGATTTAACGACGGAAAAATAAGTTATTCTTATTCTTATAGTAGGTAAATGACTATTGACATATTGTTGAGCTTTAGGGAAAAATATTACTGAAAGTATATTTTCTCTTGAATGGAACGAAATAGATCTACGAGAATGGTGTCAACCATTTTATCGCCTAATACTACATATGAAAAGTGAACATATTTCTCACAGTTAGTACATTTGTTTTAAATATTATATGATTTTTTCATAAATTTATTTGAAAAATATATAATATCTCGAGATTGGTCCATGCTAGCGTTCTAAAGTTTTTGCCAGTTATTTTCTAATTAATCCCTAATAATTGCGCACAAAATGATTATTTACATAATTTCAATGAATGTTTTTATTTTTTTAAGATTTTTTCAAAAATCCATTCTAGAATTTGGTATCTTTCGAACATTAGATTGCGTTTAAAAGCAGTAGGCTTCCATCATTTACTTATGGTAATTTTTGTTCCAAATTTCGTTTGAACAGCTCCATTCGTTCGTGAGATATCGTATCTACAGTCACACACACACACACACACACACACACACACACACACACACACACACATACACACACACATACACACACACACAAATGTGCAGATATAACCTCCAAACATTCAATTCGTGTTCAAGGATGCCTGAATCGTCCTCTCCAGTCGAAAACTCGATTTAGGATTTTCAACCCCGTCACAATACTTTCTTTATGTATATAAGGAAAATAAAAATATAGGGAGGGAAGGACCACATTCACCAAAGTCAACACTATAAACATTTCTTTGACCAATTCAATTACTTCCATTTATTCATGGCAAAATGTCAAACATAAAACTTTTAAACATTTATATATTTTATTTAAAGCGAATACGATGGGACCAACGACGGAGAACTGAAGGAGACTTTCGACCCCCAATAATTCGCGCCCTGCAGACCAGAGATTGCACTCGAAGCGTACGAAAAAAGTACATCCTATTTGTTAAATTCTACTGAATTAAGTGCCAAATGAAGACCATAATCGGGCTAAACACAACTTATGCATCGCAAACCTTACTTGTTCAAAACCGGTTAATACCAGATTTTTTTTAAATAGATCAAAATGAAAAGTTTCATCTCATTGCGTTTTCAATGAAACCGCAGAATTAAGATGAAATAACAGAACGTATTGGAATCGAGACAACATTTTTGAAACGATGCATTTTTTTCATATGTTGCCAATTTAATCGTAGAGAATCTGATAGCAACATTAGCTAAGATGAATTTAATATGCTGATATTTGTTGTTTTTTGTCAAGGTATAAAATATATTAGTTAAATTAGATGGCGTTGTTATGCAAGTCAACTGCATTTGTTGTATTGTATTTTTGTATAATGCACGTTGCACTTCCAAATAACAATTACAATTTCAATATATTGTTACGAACATATAAAATGCTAGCACAGGGGACACTTTATAAAACCAGGCGGAATAAACACCCGTTAAGGAAACCTTTCCAATGATGTGAATCTATGATTGCCAGATGATGCAATTCGGAAGAAGTTTGCTCAAATTTGGCGATTTTTCGATATTCCGATAAAGACTTCGAAATAACCAATATTCTACGAGATATAAGAACCTTCTAGACTTTTTTATGGAGAGCGTATGAAAGAAGATACCGCACAGTTCCAGAGCAGTTGACGAGATACCCAATTACATTGAACTGTAACTTAAGTCAATGTTTCGTGAATGGCAGCCACTGTTCTGTGAAATGACTTTCGTCAATGTCGTCTTCGTTTCGTCAATTTACTGTATATTATTCCCGTCTACGCTGTGCTTGTGAAAAAACGTGTATGCTAACTTGAGTTTTTCTCGAGATATTGCGCATTTTTCAAAAAAAAAATATCAAAATGTTATACAAAATAAAAAATATATATATTTCCTATTGAGAAACATGTTCACTTTTCATATATAATATCATGCGATAGATTTGGTGACATCATTCTCGTGGATCTAGCTCGTTCCATTCATGAAGAAAGATACTTTGAGAAATACTTTTGTATTTGAACGCCAATAGTCATTTATTTGCTGTAAGAATAACTTACTTCTCCCTCTATAACGCTTGGTGAGATTTTGGCGACGAATTTGGCGAAATGTCGCCAATGTGGGGACATTTTTAATTGTTGCCAAATTAACAAAAATCTCGCCAAATTGATAAAAAGACGCTAAATCAATGAAAATGACGACTAATTGAAGAAAATTCAATATCTTGGAAAGAATATAAGTATCTACTATAAGAGTAACATTTTTTTTAAATTGTAAAAGTAGAATATTCATTGCTTTATATAATGAAAGTCATGTGTTGCCCACATCAGATTTTTTATATTTCTCCATTGATATGAAAATTTCATGACATGTGTAAACAATCTATCTAGAAGACAAGATAAATGAGTAAAAAAGTTCTTTTATGCCTCTAAAGTACGATATGATACCTACATATTGACTTAAATGCACGTTTCTAATAAGTAAAGTTTGGTATTTCTCAATGTTCGCCTGGAGTTAAGTTCTTTTTTACATTCAGTGGTTATGTTTAACATCTCGCTTCACTTTATTCCATAAATTATCAATACAATTTATATCGAAATAAGTCAATAAAATTTGAACTACTGAAAATACCTTTTTGTAAAGGATACATTTGCGAAATGCTAAGATCAGAAATATAAATTCCTAAAGCACTAACATCGACCTTTTTAATCGCAATATATGTAGAAAATTCCGCAAAGTCAATATTGAAAATATACTCGATTAGAAGCGGGAATTAAATCAGGTCTTCTAAATTACAAGACTATCTTCAGTTTGAATCATAATAGAATATTTGTAGAATTATTCAACTTTATCGCTAAAACCATAATTGCTGATTAAATTCGGGCCTGCTGATATGCAAGACGTGCCAAATACTACACTAATCTGGCCCTAGAAGTTAGTATGATTATATGAATTACTATGATTATTTTACAAACACTATCATCTATATCACTTAGACTTCATTCCGGCTAACAATCAGAAATTGTTTGTTTCTGAAACAGTTACCTTATTTATACCAGATGAAATTTTATATGTCAAAAGTAAATAAATCATACGACTTTACCCAATACACGCAATATCTAAGTTTACATTAAATATCTTAATTAAACTTCATCAAAATATCACTGGGCATAACTTACTTAATGTTTTGTAACGTGCATTAAGCGCCTTCTACATACAGTTTTAAATACATTTTATCTTTCTTTAATGGTGACAAGCAGAGAAAATTTCGTTTATTCCAAAAGTTTTATAAAAGAATGAGAACGTATTTTGAAAACTAATGTGATTTAGATTGATCTATAAAATATCCATCTTTTCTCCTATTTTGGAAACCTCAAATAATTTTTCATATCAATGCATTCAACTGAATACATTTTGTATCGCATTGATTGATACGACTGCTATGGAAGATGGAAAAGATGCTAATTCGCTAAGGTTTTGTGTATGATACGTCAACACTATAACATTAATAAAATGAATTGAAAGTACATATTTGTATCCTTGTCTTTACATACGGAATTTTTGAGAAATTTTATTAAATTTACAGTTCTGTTTTCCACAACCAGATTTGGAGTTTAATTTTGTACCTGATGAATGCAGATCTCTCTAATGTTTTATTTTAACTTAACCTACAATACGGCTAAGGTATTTTATATGAAAATAATTATTTTAAATGCATAACATTGTTGATATAAATAGCCATATAGATGAAACCGCTAATTCTGTAATAAGAGAGTGAACATGGGATTATACCTCATGACATAAATAAAGAAGACTCACGACGATAATTACTAAAATGAAACGAATTTTAATGATACTTTTATAGTACGAAAGATGAAACGCGCATACGAATAAAATCGATGTCTTGCTGGTAATTAACCTGTTTAATATTAAGATTTAAAAAAGTCTGTCTGTTTTCTCCGATTTTTCCATATGCAAGTTTTATCTAATTAAAAGCTTAAAAGTAAAACCATGATTAAATGATAATGTTGAATGTAGAATGAGGAAACGTATGTAACGAAATTATATTACTCATAAAATAAAATGATTTGTAATATTTTTGCATGCATGCTTATAATTAGGAAATGCGACCACAATTTATTTGTACTATCAGCTGTTACCTTCAGTGGGATTTGTATAGCTGCAATCGGACGCGCAATGCAATGGTTTACAAGAGCATGCTTGTCTGAATCTGATAATTTCCATTTACAACAGGTCTTACTCATTAAGTGCATTGTTAAAATGGATGCATCAAGGGATTTGAAACTCGAAGGAAGATGTTCAGTATAATGATAACATTGACATTTTATCACCACGGCTAACTTCTTGAACCCATTCATTATGCATTTACAATTTATCAAATGGATGCAGATCCTCTGGTGCATTTACTAGATTCAAAGCCATTCTGAAGTAATCTCAGATCTGTGTGTCTGTGTGATCATTTACATATTTGGTCAATTGTTGGTCCAAATCTGTTTGCTTGAGTGGTCTATGTATACTTGGAAGTTTAAAATGTTGCGGGTTTATGTTTTATTGGGAACATAAATTTTTATGCTCATATAAAATAAACACAAATTGTTTGACCGCTATAAAAAGCTCTGAAAAAGAAGTTTAAGAGAATGTCCAAATAATGTAACAATATTATTACAAATGTACATTATGTTATGTAGAAATATTTATACATAAGTATGATATTTATTAAAGTTCATTGTCGATGGAATGGTTTTTAAATCGTTATGATTCAGTTGAATCACTTTAATTATATAAGCTGGTTTTAGAGAAGCATTATTCTACAAATAAGTAAATAATTATTACATGCGTGCTTTCAATTAGTCATACCAAATTTCTTAATATGCGGATTCTTCTTTCCGTGTAACTTCATACTGAATGCAATTATGTTTCTTTAGACAGATTTTACTATTTTAAACCTCATTACCTGCTTAATGCTTCTTTCATATAATTTTTAGTTTCAAAATCTTTTGCTTCAAATTTAAAACAAAGCATTGGTTCAAAATCAGCCTCCGAGAATAAATGTCATTTTTCTATGTGTTCTGTTAGATTTGTCCCCTCCTTAGTTTAGTCCCAGAATATTGAAATATGTCTTCTTAAATCCATATAATATGACTTTTGTTGCCGTAAGCAAAATTTTATCAGGCTCAGTCAACCAACTGCTAAACATACACACAACCAGATGCCAAACGTACACACAAAAATTTTAAAATGTTTCATTATTGAAAGTCATTTCGCCGATTGTTTAATATTTGACAATACAATTAAAAATATTTTAAGTCAGTTATTACAATGTCTCAAGTCAACTGAATTTTCCAAGATATTGGATTATAAATTTGGCGACATTTAAAATAAAAATTGCCAATTTCATTTCAAAACGTTGCAGACAGAGATATAAAAGAGCTATATAAAAGAATGTAACACATACCATTAAGTATTAGGAGTGATCGAAAAAACTTTTTTTTCGAATTTTGACAATGGATACTGCGACCTTAGGGTTGGTCGTGTGGCCTGGGTCTTCAACGGGTAGTGCGGAAAAGTTGCCTTTACTGACACAACGAACATATTCAAAATTTTGGGAAAATCTGTTTATATTTTTAGGGCTCATATTTTTAGCTGGGTTGTAATCTGTCTTTGACTTGAAAGTGGACATAAATTTTCAGGACTGCATTTTTATCGAATATCTTCTGGTATACCCTCAGACTGATTAGGAGGCTTAGGTGACCATCTTAACACATGCTCGATATTCTGGGTATGGCAAGGTAATTTTGAATGTCCAAAGCTTCGGGAACTCGGTGGCTGTTGTTGTTGCCCGGTAGGAGATGTTGGAATTGCTGGACGGTGATGTGGGAGTGGATTGTATGCTCTCTGACAATGACATTCTACCACATGATGTGGTCAATATAATCCGTTGCTTCCATGTTCAGTTTTGGAATTTCGAAGTACCGTATAGTTTCACTCTTAACTTGGCGTGACTTCAGAATCCATGAAATATCGAGTTTTCGGATATGACTTCGTTCGTCCATGACCATAGAGAGTAGGATGTTCTCGGGGTCTGCAAAATATGTATTTCGGGCAATGACTGGATCAAAGATTTTCCTGTACTGGGTTGGCAAATATTTGGGCAGATGTACCATCTTCCAAACGTGTCTAGCTCCGTCTTTGCAAGAAAACTTGTCCTTTATGGGGAACCATAAGGGTATGTAGACCTCCATTATATACCCCGCTAATAGTTCAAGTTCGACCGTAGGATATTCTGTTCCACCGGAAAGACTATGTTAGCAACAGTTAACCATCTCGGGCAGCAGTTATTCATTTCCGGGGCTTCTTGCTGCCAAATCTTCAGGGCAGCGGCCAGCCTGTATTGTTCAAAATATTTCTAGCAGGTACTTTTGGCCAGTGACATATTTCTTGCATCCAATTCGTTGAGATTGAAGAGTTCAGTCGGAATGGACTTGAAAAGAACCACTGGACGTTTGTTGCAGTCTTGAAGCTTTTTACCGATTGTGTCCAAATTTTTATTTAAAATGATATTTTTTAATCCTTTTAAATTCATTTTGAAATCTTTTTGTAAATCTTGCTTTGAGAATTTTGAAAATAATGGCAACATTGCTTTGAGCGATGTATTTAGATCTTGAGGAAGTATTTAAACTGGTGACAACTCAGTGATTTCATTCTATCTTGATACTTCAGTTTATTTTACTACTCCATTTATAATGGTCTTGTGATAATTTTAATTGTCACTCCGGAGGTCGGCAACAAACGGTGCTGGCGTCCAGGAGTGCAATGCTACAGCATCAAGGACGTGCACGTTGTTAACTGGGGTGTAAGGTCACTGCCCCTTTCCGCCATTATGTAAGCACCTTATACTGCCTTCTTTCTCTTAATTCTTTTGTATCCTTAATATTTTATATATTATAATTTGTAATTAGTGTTTATTGCTGCTTTGCGCTTAAATAACTAAAATACTTTCTTTCTTAAGATTCAGTTTTAAATTTCTTTATCTTTCAATTATATCTATCTTTCTCTCTCTCTCTCTCTCTGTATATATATATATATATATATATATATATATATATATATATATATATATATATATATAAGCATTTCAAACCTTTTATAAAAATATGAAGGAATTTATGTTGAAAGTATTGATTAATCATCTAATCAAATTGAAATTATTTGTGTGGCAATTTTCTGGCGTACATAAGAGATTGGGATTTAGTTTTTGATTTGGTGCTGTTAAAACAGCGTAAAATCTAACAGTAATTTATATCATATACATATAAAAATTATTTTATATATTCAGTAGCTCATAGATATACATCAATTCACCTGTACACAAGCAGTGTACATGTTACTGCTAATGTGCAGAAATCAGTTATTCTACAGATTATCTAGGTAATGTGCAGATTAACTAGGGTGATCCGTTAAAGTGCCGAAAATGTTTCATTTCTCAAATTACCTAGATAATCTGCACATTACCTACTAGGCACTCGTTAAAGTGAAAATAAGATTTTTGCTGGAACAACAACAACATTTCTAAAGAATCAAGAATCACCAATTCGGTGCTTGCTTTCATACTAGGAGCTAAATTTGTCTACTTTTTAAAAAATCACGATTTTTTGATTTTTGCAGCGATTTTGAAATAAGACCACAGTTTTCATTCTGATTTGCTCCAAACTCTACTCAGCAGCTGAATAAATTATGTGCCCAAACGTTTTATATATAATTTTAGCCGAAAATTCTCACTCAGCTACAGCATGGAATAAAAACAAGTTCTTTTGGATCTCGTTACTTCTTGTCCTTCCCTGTATTTGCACAAAATTTCCTTCTTCTTCGTTGACCCAGACCTTCCGACCTACCAGAAAGGTATAAGGTTATGAAAAACAGCAGAAAATTTAGTTGAACACATTTAAATTGTGAAAAATTAAATCGTATATAAGATTTACTACAAACGAGACTGAAAATTGTGAGAATAATCAATTGTAATTAATTAATTATCATATGTAATTTAAATATAGCATGTGCAAAATGTAAGATATAAACTTGAAATACTACTTTTTTCTTCATACTGTATCTGTTATTGTTGCTGAAACCCAGACCATCCGACCTACTTCAAAGGTGTAAGATAACTGTTTGGACGGCCGGGAAGTGCCATCCAATTTAGACCGGAACCCAGTGAGGGAGGCATCCACAGGGACCGTGCCCTCATTCCCCTACCACCAACCTCTCGGAAGGACTTGCGGACCCAGATGTTGAGCGTGATAGTACTTCGAGTGAACACGGCTTCAGTTTTGGCAGTGGCGGGAATCGAACCCGGGTCGACGGAGTGCAATACACGGGCACTAACTACTGGACAACCGCTCCCTCATACTGTATCTGTGTTAGTAATTTTATTTCCTAGATTATAACTTACACAAAATAATATACTCTTTAAACAAATATGGTCTGTGGCGCCCCCGCACAAAAATACTTGGATTACCTTATATACACCTCTTCTAAGAGGCGTCTTTGTAGACGAGACGGACTTTCTGAAGTCGCAATTGTACTGTATTGTTTCGCTGATTATAGCAGCGAACATATTGTTGTATGTGCGTAAGTAGTTTTTTCGAACTCAAGCCTCCTAAGTTTTTCTCTAACTTTCCTCCTATTTCACAACTCTAACCTTATAAGGATTACTAGAATTTCTTATGAATGCCAAATATCATTAAAATCGTATAAATAGTTTTCGAGCAAGAGCGAATAGATACGTTGCACAGACAGGCGTATTGATAGACATACACAGAATCATATAAAACGTCCTTACGCATATACACAAATACACCCCGACGGCTTTCTATTATTATTAGGTCTGTTTTCAGTGTACTCGAAATATTCAAATCTACCAAAGACTCATTTTTTATTATTTTGCACTATTAAAATACTTTCCTTATACATGAACTATATTTTGTAGAGAAATTATATTTAGAGACATTTTGTAGGGAAATGCTGGAAGTGAAACGAAGTACCAGTGTCACTTTCTACGCGAATTGTAAGGTTTGTTGAAATATTCGCTGAATGCTAGACCAAGCACTGCACTCTCTACACTAGACCAAACACTGCACTCTCTACACTAGACAAACACTGCGCTCTCTACGGTAGACCAAACACTGCATTCTCTACACTAGACCAAATACTGCACTCTCTATACTAGACCAAACACTGCACTCTCTACACTAGACAAAACACTGCACTCTCTACACTAGACAAAACACTGCACTCTCTATACTGGACCAAACACTGTACTCTCTACACCAGATCAAACACTGCACTCTCTATACTAGACCAAACACTGCACTTGCTACAGTAGACCAAACCGTGCTCATGATATTTATGTCTTGCTTTAATGTTGTCAGCTTGGTGTTAATTCAAAATGTCCCAAATGGGAAAATAAAAATAAAATTTCTATAAAACAAGTCTGTCACACAGGTAGCAGATCCACCATAATAAATTAATAGGGTTATGCTTGAATAAATATAGCTCTCATTATAAATGAATTTACCTTGTAAAGTAATTCTAGTAACTAAAATTAGTGTCAAAGTGTTGCAGAAGATAGCACGTCTTAGTGAATTCCAGATGCCCAGATTTTATCTTCCTTTATTGTAGCTTTTATCGTGGAAACGTTGATCGTTTGTATTTTAATAATCAAAACATAAAATCAAAAATATACACTTTAGAATAAAAGTCTTCACATCATATCACTAAAGACTTTAAAATACACATTAAAATACACTTAATGTGTGTTTTTAAGGACTTAACATACAGGAGGATAAAACAAAGACTTTTCCTCTAAAGTGTTTCATTTTTTAAATTACTATATTATAGACGTAATGCTGAAATATTAATATCTAAACATAAGTATGTGCAAAAGTAATTATCAGGAACTTTAAGCATTTATTTTGTCAATCAAAATATGGGAGTTTTGTGAAGTTTCTCTCTTCTTTACTATTTCAAAATATTGTTTATGATATTTTAAATAATTGACTTTCAAAAATTAATTATGCTTTCGATTTGTTTCAGGTAAGAAATTTTTTATTTGTATCTACACAGTGGTAAGTAGGATATTAAAACTTTGCATTTAAAAGACACTAAATGAGGCATTTATGTGAAAGAGATAACGAAGAGATAAAGAGTAATAAACGAGTATGAAAAAATATTTTAACATCTATAAAATGCTGTAAATATACCAAATATTTAATAAACAAGTATACCGTTATTTTTATTTTACTAACCCTTATACAATGGACTTATGAATAATTATTTTTCGCAGTTTCTGTGGCTGAGGAAAACAATATTGGCATTTACTAGCAGCACTAATAGTTACTAATAGTCTGAGTTTTTTGCTTCAAACATTTTCGGGCATAAGGTTGGTTCTCAGCAAAATAAGTTATATTAATGTCTAGGGGTGTCAATTTGTTTTCCTAAAGTACATATTATCTACATATACTAATTGCCAAGTGTCTGTCTATCCATCCGTCTGTCTGTCACGCTTTTTTAGGCACTTCTCGAATAGACAGATACCTGTAATTTGGTACGCGGCTCGATCATTCGATAACCCCCCACCCCCCCTGGAAAAATCGAATTTTTCGAAAACGTTCTCTTGAGTGGTGGTCCACACCAAAACGTTCGAAAAGTGAAATGATAGGAAAGCATACTTTGCTATGAGATAGAGACTTCGAATTTGGTGTATGGGTAAATCGTGCGAAAGAAAGAAAGTGGGCAATTTCAGACTTCCAGAATTTTCTACTTAAGGGGGTGTCGCACACCAAAATGTTCGATTTACCGAATAAATTAGAAACGGCTCTTTTAAAATATGATAGTGGCTTGAAGTTAGGTATATGGATTAATCATTTGATGAAAATACCCAAGACGAATACAGTGTTTTTCAAGACGGATACAGTTACATTCGTTTAAGGGGGTGCGCCAGAGAAAAACATTCCGAAGGTGAATTGATAAGAAAACATGCTTTGCGAAGAGATAGAGATTTGGAATTTGGTGTACGGGTAGAGAATGGCCATTGCTACTCTCGGCCATTGCTGCAGAAATGTACCAGAGACTTGTTGACTCCATGCTGACTCCTTGCTGATTCCATGGTTGTGATTTCACTGCTGAATACTCGAGGAGTACTGAGTTGTTACTGAGTACATATTCTATGAATTTTAGCATCTCAATGACTCAAAGGACATTTTGTGCCCTGTGAATCTAAAATGTTTGTGCACAAACTTTAATTTATAAAACAAGCTAAATCAATTGCATTAAATCATTCTTGTATATCACTTAACATACAGCATACATTTTATGCTCTCATATTATTTTCTATTATTTCCTATTCGCAAAATTAAAAAAATAATTGCCATTCAGTGTTGTTTTATAGTGGATATTTGGTTCTTTGCTGGATATATTTGAACAGTTTTGAAAAAAGAAAAAATCTATATTGATTATAGCCAATCAAAATTCAAATAATTTTCTAGTAACAATTCGCCATACAGTCTAAGGTGTGGTGCCAAGTATATTAATTAAGGGAAATTCATATATATTGCAGTTTCAAATAGCAGTATCTCTTATAAGTTAATGTATATGGTAACTGCCGTCATAATTGGAGTATTCAAGAATTTTTGAACTAACTAATGTATCTCTCTATCCAATATCGTGTAGACCGTTATAAAATCAGGCAAAAAACATTTCATGAAATTATAAGCAAGCCTTTAACACACTAACATTCTGATATCTTCTTCCATGCTATTATTAAGAGTAAATAATTAGATGGCGGATACATAAATTCAAATTTTGAAATAGTTTCGCATATCATATGTATACTCACAATGCTATGTTTAAAAATAATGTCATTAACGCAAATGTTTTGTTAAGGATGCACCATGTAAAGTGATGATTATATTATTTGCTACTCTCATAAATCATAAGTCTTCATTACCATGATTCATGAGATTCGCTTCGTTAGAAATAGATAAGTACATTTTGTTTGAATGACAATTACGTTCCAGTGAAAACGGAAATTCTTCAATTAAAGGCATATATTTACGCGTTATAATGCTTTCAGGGAAAATGTCATACTGAAAACTCAGCAAATGCGTAAACTAATTTGCGAAGCACGTATTCCATTTATCATAAAGGATTCCTGAATATTCAGCGTTTAGTAATAATGGCAGTTAACGTGAAAGTAAAAAATAAATATTCATCACATCGAAAGAATTTTTAAAAATGTGTCGCATTCATTATTAGTCCTGAATGAAAACTAATTTAGTTAGAATCTAAAACTTTTGTGTTCACATAATATATATTTAGTTTTTCTTTTAATTATATTAAATATATATTTTTATTTTTACTATAAAATCATTAACTTATTAATCAAGAATGAAATTTTAGAAAATTCCTCAAATGATAAGGGTTATTACCTAATATGTCTATGTAATTTGGCAGGGAACTGTAAGGAATTTTGATACAATTTGTATTTAAAACTATGTTGAAATATTACATTTTCTTACTGTAAGATCTATTAGGCAATTAAATTCAGGCTATACAATAGCCAAAACAAGCTGGACAAATAAAAAACTCAGACAAATGGCACCAGGGCTGGGAATTAGTTTTTGCCGGGCGCGGGTTTACGAACCAAAAATTCAGGAGTTAGAGATGACATCATCAGTTAAAAGGGTTACAATGACGACACTGGGCGTATCTCATTTTTCCGGGAAAGACTCGTACAAACTCCATCGAAAAGGAGGGATTCAACCCCAAAAACTCATAAGAATCAAGGCCAATGAAAATTGGGGAAGGCGTGACTCCACGAAACAAGATAAAATTAGGTTAACACTGCCGAACGAGATGGTAACCAAAGTTGGAGATGGTAGTAATGAAAAATGTTGATCCCCCTTTTCAGGCATTGGCAGCCATGAATTATTTTATCAAATGACCAAGCACTTGACTTTCATCATTCGCCTATACATCGGACAGAAACGTGAACAATTTAGCCGTCCAACGACGTTGCCCCAGGCGCACCTGAGAGGGGGCGGAACACACTGCGCCCAACAACACAACATCTATGCCTTACGTGGGACTCCAACCCATAACGCAGCGGTCGAACGATCACTTGGATACGCTCGCCTTAACCGCTCGACCACCACGCCGGCTTAGTTAAAATATAAAAGATTCCGAAATTAAATCAATACAGCTCGTAGATAAATATTATACTAATTTCGAAAAGTTACATTTAAAGTACAATGTGAGATAATATAAAGACGGATTTTTAACACAAAAATATTTCTAAATAAAATCTATGTGTCTCAAAGTATCATTAATAATCCAGAATAATATTTAGACTTTTGAATAATACATTCTACTTCCCTACATTAGTTGACGGAAGCAGGGAAAATCCATTATACACTTAACCATTTCGTTCTCTTTTGAACCTTGGCATTTTTAGATATATGATATAGCTGATTATTTTTATTTTAGTATGGTGCTCAAGTTGAAACGATATATTTTGCTGAAATTTCAAACATTTCGATATATCATTATTGCATCTAGTCTTTCAATATATCTGCTGACATGAGGCGTACGTTTAGCCTTAAATAATTTTACTATTCGGGCGTTGAATATGTAGCTGTTTGGATATTAACCGAGGCCGAATATTCGACACCACAAAACTTCGAGCTACGCCTACTTAGGGCCCTACTGGTGGGTCCCCCGCTAAAGCGGGTATTCTTTCTCCATCACAAACGCAATTAAATATTTTCAATTGTGAGATACAGCCGTCTTTTACATTCCCGCTATTAAAATACGAATGCACGAAACAAGGTGTTAGGATATGAAATATAACAACGAATAATAAAAACAGAAGAAACATAAAGTAAATCAGTTATATTTTCAACGCAATATTTGCGATTGTTGCGTAAAAATATTTTTCGCTGTAAGAAAATTTCAATGCTTTTATTATTTTGTTAACTGATATTAGCTTTTATGAATGGAAAATGTATTAAAAATGATAGGAAATCCCATTTCTAGAGGATTTTCTAACAAAAATAGCTAAAAAGCAACACTTTTGAGAGAGTATATTTCCAGATCCGATAGGTAATTTGAAAAACGGATTTCAGATTTGGATTTAGTCTAGTCGAATATTAATGATTTTTTAGCCCATGAGGTTGCAATCGGAAGTCTGACATACTGACTCTTAGTAATTTATTATGTGGCAAGATTTTAATTCAGTGTTGTATATATTGCTAGATGGAATTACTCTGTCTGTCTTATAGGTAAGCGCGTAATTTAATACTATATAATCCTATATTGATTGGCATTTTCCAGAAATAGGATGTTTAAGCTATTATCCCTTTTAAACCTGTACCCTTTAACCAGAACCAATGGGTTTCAAATTCTCCATTTATAATGTCAATGTGATCATAGGCCACTATATGTGTAAAATGACTCATTTAATGCAAAATAGTGTTAACAAAATTTTGCTCAGTAAAATATATTCAATTTTTATTGAAGATTTTCGATTATTTATTTCATTGGAACTGTTTGCTCTCAAAATAAATTTCTAATGTAAACATCACTAAATTTAAGCTCGAATGAAGATACGGCTGCTAAAATATTACTCAATAAAATATTTAATTTTATTGAAAATTTTTGACAATTTATTACATTGGAACTGTTTGCTCTCAAAATAAATTTTGTGATGTAAACATCACTAAATTTAAGCTCGAATGAAGATACGATTTCTAAAATATTACTAAATAAAACCTTAATTTTATAGCTGAATTTGAAATAAACTGTGCATAACGCTGCAGCGAATATACTTATCAAGCATATACCATCTACATATACAAGTTCTACAGAGCCTTAAAAAATATTTTAGATTCAATAAACTAAAATCTGAATACTCCACACTACCGTTCCATTGAGCAAATCACTCAACTTATCTATGATTTTAAGCGTACACATAATTAATTTGCCTAAGGAGTAATATAAAGAGATTTGAAGCCTAAGATATCAGTAAACAGCATCTTGTTCTGAGTTCTTGATCCACGGAAGCATCTATTTTAGCCCTGTTACAATGGACAATGCGGCTATTGAGTGGACATTATCAGGAAGTACACAAACATGCCATTCAGAAAAGGATTCAATGCACGTAATACATTGAAACCGAACGCATAACATTGCACCGTTTCATTTAGAACTAGAATTATTATTGTAACATAATAATTTTCCTCAATATAAATGCGGCATTTTGCTCATGACATTGAATTATTTGCGGCATTTTGCGTATGACATTGAATTACTTTTATTTATCATGTATCACATAATTTATTATAATTTTAGACAATATGCATTAAGATAATTTACAATATATATAATAAAATTAAAAATATGTTTGTATTTTTATCTGCTTGTCTGTTTCTCTGTCTGTCTGTCTCATCATCACAGAAGGCTGCAGAGAGCAAACAGCTGCACCGAATATCATGAAATTTTTTCCGTAGACCTGGAATAGCCAGCTTAAAATGTTGGACACGTTTTGAGTTTATAGCAGCAAGGACTGTTTACATAATTATTAAAAACGCATAGTTAAATATTCCATAGACTTAGCAGTATGCAGACGATATTTTTTCAGTATATTAATTTGAAGAGAACATTGCACCGTCCTTTAGCAATGGAGTAAGGGGATTTATCCAAGTGGACAACTGAAAGTTACTTCTAAATAAAACAACTCCATTAGAATCGCTATATTAATTATGCGTAATTCATTTAATATGTGTGTCTCTGAAATAACGATTTCAATGTACATATTTGTGCGGTTAGTGGATTCAACCACCTAAACTGAAACAGCTCATATATTTATGATGATACTATAAATCTGAGATTTAGTTTTAGACAAATAATTGTCCAGTATGTTATTTATGCGTGTATAAAGACGCAACTGAGTAAAATGGGCAAAATTTAACCAGCAAAAAGGAAATATACATAATTTAAGCTAAAAACCAAACTTCTGCTGTAAATTTTCATTTTTCAGAGCTACTACGCTCTCAGTGTTATCTGATCAAAAGCAGTTGTGTTCACATTTTTGCTAACAAATATGTTTTGCACATAATTTAGGAAATGGTTTGGAAGTAGTTTGATATTGCGATATATTAAACCTCACAAAAGTTCAAGCAATTTTGCCAATGCACAAAATAATACCCAAATACAGTAGAGAACGAAATAGTAGTTGAAACAAACAAAACTGAAGGTCTCTATGTTCGATATTCTGCGAGTGCATATAGTGTAATATACGTCAATACAAAAACCAGTCGTTTTAGAATAATTAAATAATATTAAACAGTCACAATGACTTTGAACATTGCTAAAAGCTATGTACCCACTACATAATTGTTACTACTTACAACGAGTTCAACAAGTCCCATATGATATATAAAGTAATATATTTCATTTATTTCAAATTTTACAGCACTCTGTCGCTATCTAATTTTATATACATGATGCATTTAAATTATTCAAATTCATATAAAATGAAATAAATGACTAGTCAAAAAAATTGAATGACAAATGTCGTTTTATAGTTTAAGGCAGACGCATTAATCATATAGGTAAAATATATTTTGATACCAGAATAAAAAATATTTAAACTACAGTTAAAAATAACAGAAATGCATTTAACATATCCATCTAAGTCACTGGAAATCGCATTACATCCATTTTTCCGTTCAGTTTTTCAAGAATTTTCTGTTCATTTTTTCGTCCATTCATTTTTTCTGTTCATTTCGAGATGGAATATTACGTAGTCTTATAATTTAAAGGAAATATATTCTAATATAGATTTTATAGCGTACAAAATATGTTCCTGCCGGATGGCGTGATGCAAATTATGCAGGTCTTGATATACTTATGGCAACACTTTTACAAAAAATTGATCAAATGAACTGAAAAAATGTAAATATGTATAGAGCAAAAGCTAAAATTTGTGCAAGTTATCCATTAAAAAGTAATAAGTTGAGAAAAATCTAATTAACAAAATATAAGTTTTGTTTTTCTGTCGTTTTGTTTAGATTGGTTTTCCTGGTTATTTGGTAGAAATAGTTCATTTCGGTAGAAATAGGTCAAACTAAATTTTGACCCACTTCTACCGAGCCGATTTTCTTGAAATTTTACATACATACGTAATTGCGATAACAATACAACATTTCAACAGTCTTGAGTTAAACCCATCGCCATATTCTGAACTTCCTGCCGGAAATTTCTCATTATTGGTCTAAAAAAGTCCATTATTTTATAATAATTTTACACACACACACACACACACACACGCACACACACATATATATATATATATATATATATATATATATATATATATATATATATATGTATATATATGATAAAATAATGAACTGCAGAGTAATAGAATGAAGAGGATTGCCTTCATAGTGCCAAAAGAAGTGGCGAAAGAGAGATTGGGAAGTCTTCTAATTCCCTATTACAGCCAGCTGCTAAGCCATAGCGCACTCTTGGACGCCAGCATATGAACAGACAATGACCTCAAATTGTCGTCACAAATTCAGACATTAGACCTGCATGAAGCATCTAAATAACTTACAATGATGAAATATAATAAAAATCACGACAACAAATACATACAGCAAAAACCACGATTCTCTCGACTGCTGCACCAAACACCACATTTTTAAAAAAATGTACACTAACCGAAGGTCACTCCCTTTATTTGGCTGATATAAAGCATCTTTTTGTTGCCATTTCAAAAATAGCAATCCCATCATTGCGAACATTCAAACGTTTCAACTTGAATGATTAACATAATATACCTCCTAGATGTTAAGATCGATATTTCAAATTTTAAAACAATATTACATATGACTTAACTAACTTCTTTTATCTATTCTGATCTCCCACGCTCACATCAATAGTGATATCATGCATTTGAGATATGTGTACGATGTGATAGTACTGTCCAAAGACCCCAATGAAGAACTAGATTTGAGTTTTTACCCAGCTGATCCTACCTTAATTAAAATTAAACACTCGATTTCAGATACTTTACAATTTCTTGATCTAAGTATAATTGAAGTATATATTAAAGCAAGATATTTTACTATATATGATAAAAGAGCTGATTTTAAATTTGATTACAATTTTCTTATCAGCTGGAACTCGAATATTGATATCAATATATACATAAATATATTTGTCAACCACTTATATAGAAACAATAGAGTGATTAATAATGAAAATGATGTAATGGAAAGTGATAGTAATCTCATAAGACAGGCAAACCATAAGAAATATCCAAGGAAATTTGTCATAAGTCACACAACGGATTTCTACTCAAAACAACCTGACTACCTAAAAAACTTGTTGCAACTGATGTACCAGAAACGAGAACAAGTAAACTGTAATTAAAAGATCGGAAAGGACAAAGGAAGTTAATTAAATCATATGTAACATTGTTTTAAAATTTGAAATATGGAACTTAATATCTAGGAGGTATATTGTGTTAATCATTCAAGTTGAAATATTTGAATGTTTGAAATGATGGGATTGCTATTTTTGTAATGGAAACAAAGAGAGGCTTTATAACAGCTCAATAAGTGGAGTGACCTTCGGTTAGGGTACATTTAAAAAAAAAACTGATGTGTGGTGTAGCAGTTGAGAGAATCGTGGTGTTTGTTGTGTGTATTTGTTGTCGTGATTTTCATTACATTTCATCACCATAAGTTATTTAGATGCTTCATACAGGTTTAATGTTTGAATTTATGACGGCAATTCGGGGTCATTGACTATATGCTGACGTCCGAGAGTGCGGCATGGCTTAGGAGCTAGCTGTAATCGGGAATTAGAAGAGTTCACAACCGCTCATCAGCCACTTCTTTTGACACTATTAAGGCAATTTCCTCTTCTTTCTATTACTCTGTAATTCATTATTTTGTCATATTTTCGGTATTATTAGTGTATGCTGATGCTAGCCATATTCTATTAAATAAATAAATCTTACATTTTTAAATTGTATTTCCTTTTTGGTATTATATATATATATATATATATATATATATATATATATATATATATGTATATTTGAAATATGCAATAATAAAAATTTTTTATTATGTAATAATAAAAAAAAATTCAAGTAATATTAACATCACCATAGAAGCAAATTCACGGCCATAATGCCGATAAGAGAAGAGAACAGCACCAGCCCAAATTCGATGATTAGTCAGAGTTAAATTATTCCTCAGGTCTGAGTATTTAACTCTAACTAACCCAAACACATGCCTGTTTCAGATACCTGTACATTACTATAAATACTTCAATCCAGACTACAGGCATCAAAAAATGAAAAAATGAAAATAGGATACATTAAGAAAATTTGTATTACCATGTAGCATGAACCCTTCTTCTTCCACCACGTGTATACACGATCAACCTCAACAGCTTAATCAAGAAGCACCGGAATGAACAAGTCGAAATTCTACCAGGGAGGCAGTACGAATGTTTACATTTATACTCCCAGACCCGTCCAGTGAGTCTAAGCTGGAGACTGGACAAGCAATTCAGAAGATGAACATTCCAAATATGCAATCCTGAATTTGAACATGAATCAAAGATGAAAATTCTTACTAAACAAGTAATTCATAGGAAAAGTGGATAAACGAGAATGCCACTATACACCATTATAAGGGCGCACAAATCGTTGTTTCAATACTGGCAAAAGTTACAATTTTTTTGCGAAAATAAAATTCAAAATATTAATGTTAATTGATCTTATTTTCCGATTTTCCGATTTTTTTAATTTTTTTGACTTAGTTTATTATTTTTCATTTTTATTTATTTATATAATTAATAAATCATTATATATAATTTTTTTCTTATTTATTTTTATTTTAATGTATGTTAGCCACTATAATTGGGAAAGTTTTGTAGGACGTTATCGAGTGAAAGTTGACATACTGAGTTGATAATTTTAATAACAAACTTGGGAGGATATGCATTATTAGTCGCTGTGCTCAATAATTCCATAAAATGCGCTAATTTAAAATATGCATCACAAATTTTATTGATTCTAAGAGCCTGGTTAATTATAATATTTCTAAATAAAGATATATTCAAACAAGAGTCAAAATGCTGAATTTTTGATGTATTAAATTTAAAATCCTGTCTTTTATCATGCAAGTTTATAACCATATTACAATTTTGTAAATTTAAATTTAAATCTAAAAAGTTTGAGTCATTATTACTTGCATTTAATTGTAATTTTTTTGGATGAAAGTTTAATACTATAGGGACATTATTATTGGGGATACACATAATATATATATATATATATATATATATATATATATATATATAAAAGTCAAAAAACACATAAAGCGATAAAAGATTTAAAATTAACAAGACAGGTAGGCGCAATGCTGCTCTAAATTGTCTAGTATAATAAATGAGAAAAGTTCTACAAAAGAAATCTCAAAAAGGGGGTGGAGAAAAGCCAACAGGGAAATTTGTATAGGCCTAGGGGGGTGGTGACCCCTAGTTCCCCGGTTAAAAGTCGACTTTCACTCCTTAGGAAACACTCCCGGAGCCGAAAAATACCTGAGGCCAATCTCCGTACAAACGTCAAAGCAAAAGACGCACATAGCAGTCCGAACAAGGAACAGATGGACACCATTCCGAAGTAGTAAAAGCAAGGATATACATGTAAAGTCGGAATCCAAATCGACAACACACAAGAAAAGTAAAACTTCAACTAAAATTCATCAGCCAAAAGAGAAAAGGGATTAGACTGTAAAGGACTAGCACAAGCGTTGCCATTTATAACCGAAAACAAATCGTTTGCCGAAATCGTTTTCGAATGCATTGACGGTTTTATTGTGATAGGCATTATAATTATGTCTGAGGTATCCAAGGAGATAGTCTTGTTTTAAAGCCTCCGTGATAAATATAAGATCACTTTTTATACGATCTTTATTGTACGTATGCAAACGGGCATTACGTATAAAGTGATTCATTACAATATTACTTTCTGACATAAATTAGACCTCCAATTGATAATATAATTAATTTTCATCTTGAAATGTCGTCTTTTATCATAAAGCATCGTATACAAGGGTTCATCTTCGGCAAAGTGAATGTTAATATCAAGGTAATTAATTTCATCAGCGGAATCTGCAGGAGTTTCGATTAAATCTAAATGCTCTGGGTAAAAGTCGAAGTTAAATTTAATATTGATTTTTTGATGTGCCAAAAGTATATCATCAACAAAACGGAAATACGGCAATTCATTTAATATATGAGTGCCATCTTCATAGTGATGGAGGTATAGATCTGCCAACATCGAGGAGCAGCCTCCCCCCATAGGGATACCTTTCACTTGCCCATAGTAATTCATACCATTGAATAAAACGTTTTCATAAAGCACAATATCCAAGATAGCTTTGAATTTGTGTAAAGCTAAGTATTTATGCAGGTGATATTGACTATGGATTTCTATCATAATGTCATATAGATCTTTCAGATTAATGTTATTAAACAGATCTTTAAAGTCAAAAGACTTGTGCTAGTCCTTTACACTCTAATCCCTTTTCTCTTTTGGCTGATGGATTTTAGTTGAAGTTTTACTTTTCTTGTGTGTTGTCGATTTGGATTCCGACTTTACATGTATATCCTTGCTTTTTCTACTTCGGAATGGTGTCCATTTGTTCCTTGTTCGGACTGCTATGTGCGTCTTTTGCTTTGACGTTTGTACGGAGATTGGCCTCAGGTATTTTTCGGCTCCGGGAGTGTTTCCTAAGGAGTGAAAGTCGACTTTTAACCGGGGAACTAGGGGTCACCCCCCCCCTAGGACTATACAAATTTCCCTGTTGGCTTTTCTCCACCCCCTTTTTGAGATTTCTTTTGTAGAACTTTTCTCATATATATATATATATATATATATATATATATATATATATATATATATATATATATATATATATATATATATATATATATATATATATATATATATATATATACAAAAGCTAATAAAAAAACTTCTCAAAGTCTTAAACATTCTATTTCATGCTATTTCCCAATAGCCACATTGCATTATCCGAAATAGCTATGAACTTATTCAAAAACTGAAATCCTTTTCTGCCATTGAGTCATTCGAAACATTAGATTTTAAATATCTTTTTAATAACATCGACATCAAAGATTTATTTTCTGTCATTAAGCAACTCTTCGATCAATTCAAATTAAATACTCTTACTAAATATGACTCGTCTACCTTTAATAATTTATTGCATTTTATGCTTTTTCACAACTATCTTGTACATGGCAATGCTGTATACCTCCAAACGATTGGAGTACCGCAAGGATCCTCTAGTAGCTCCATGCTCGCCAATATTTATCTTTACTTCTACGAAAGGGAATCCATTCTGTTCACTCGTAACATTTCTATTTTTCGATACATTGATGATGTTTTTCTTTGTTTTCATACTTCACACGATTCTTTACCCACACTTAATATATATCCATCCAATCTTGAATTAATACCGAATGAATCCCACCCTTCCAAATCTGTAAATTATCTTGACATCCCCATTGATATACATTGTAACTCCTTCAATACTACTATTTATGATAAGAAACATCAATTTAAATTTAGTGTAAAATTCTTCCCTCAGTTTTCTTCTTGCCTTAGCAGCCAAGTTTTTAGAAATGCAATCACTAGCTATTTGCTCCGCATTAAACGCCTGGATAGTAATAAGTGCACACTGTCACACATTAATCGTCTCAAAAATCTTTGCTATATGTACAATTTTCCCAACTTATTTGTAGATCACAGTATAAGTACAGTATTCTAAAGTCGTGGTAACACCATAAAATAATCACTGCCCCGGCGGGCAAAAATAAAAATGTAAAAATATTAAAAAACAGTAATTTCGATTACACTAAAAACGTAATTTTTTTTTTTAAAAAAACACCGCCTCGGCGGGTAAAGAAAAAAGTTTAAGACATTCATAAAACCTTTAAGGCGGATATCTAAAAAGCAAATAAAACAAAAAACAGGCTACGGCTCCAAAAAACAGTGTTATTCATTCTTTCAAAGTTTTCGATAATCGTGGTCACATCTCGGTCAGTTTCTAAACTCTTGGGTTTATCTCTCCGAAAGTATGCACTGCTACTTCCACTTCCTCTGGTCTGGATTATTCCCACGTGGTATTAAGCGAGGTGAGCGTTCAGACTGTAGTTTCGACATGTGAGTGGCTCTTTTTTGCAAGTTCGTATATTTGTGCGCTATATTTTTCATGTTCATGTCTATGCGGTATTTTATATTTCATGTTTATGTGGTATTTTATGTTTTATAATTGAATTTTATCCTATTTGGGTTTTTTCTGTTATTCTCGTTATTCCGTTGTTGGGCACAGATTGCATAATATTTTAACCACGTGTTATATGCAATCATAGAAACAACGGATTTTAGTATGTCTGTCTAGAATGTGCCCCTGAAGACGTTTCTGGCAGATATACTATTCTTTAATATATTTTCCTTGTCCTGGCCCCTCCGTGCTCTACTTTTCCGGCCCTTCCTCGTTACTTTTTGCTATTCACTACACGCTTTTATATTGCTCGCGGTTTGATACTGTGGTTACTGATTCACACTCCTGCACTTTAGTATTTGTTATTTTAATTTAATATATATATATATATATATATATATATATATTTATATCATACTGGATAGGTTTTTTCTTTATATGTAGACTTTTATGGACTATTTATGCTGTTATCAAATAGTTATACGTATTTTCATTTATTTATGGAAGCAGTTTGAGCGAATTACCATATTGTATATTTGATTTATTTCTTCAGTGGCTTATTGCATGTAAATAATTCCAATTTGAAAAATTTCAAAATGAAGTGGATAATTTCATGGCAGTTTGGTCACTTCGATGTGATGTACACACAATTGAAATCTAAATGTTTAATCTGTATCAACCCTCACTTCCTTTTAATAATCAGCACGAAAAGTGAATTAAGGAGCAATCATCCATATGCATTTATACATCAAATTTGATATACATCGGTCCTGACAAGAAAGATGATATCACAAGTGATCAGCGTTTATTTACCTTGTATGGTATGATAATAAGGAAAATCTAGCTTGATCAACTTGCCAATACTGTCTGAAATGAAAAATGAAATGAATAAGTGACTTAATTCTGAACGACTATGATTCCATGATCAGCATTGTATTCTACCACATTTCTTAGAAAGAACACGCTTATCACACATAATGCGAAATAATAACATTCAAAGGGAAATTCCTTGAAAATTATATTTTCCCGAAAAAATCGGGAGTGCCACAGTATACACAGGGGACATTTTAAGTTGGTATACACATATCGGAAGTACCACAGTCGGGAGTACCACAGTTACAGACACGATGCAAGACATTGGCATATAACTTATTTGACATCGAAAGAAAGTACTTGTGTGTCCACGTTGTACGAATACATCGAAAGCACAAATTAAAAACACCATAACTACTATCAACCTGATGTATACATATAATACGAAACAGAATATAAAAATTTATGTAAGCACAAAAAATAGTGAATATAATAGGTACGAACTACCGAACAATAAAGTTATTTAGATGTAATAGTGTCGTCTAAGGAATTTGGAAAAAAATTTGAAAGTTAAAAGTTTATAAAGGCTCTTATATTTCACAAATGATATTTGTCAAAAGGACAGAATATAAGAAATTCTTCCAACATGTATTTTGACGTATAAAATCCTTTTAATCAGCTTGAAGGAAACAAAATTGTGTTAATATGCTTATCACATGATGCATGATTTTGTTTTGCTTTTTTATATATTTAAAATACACAGCCATATGTTACACACTATTGTTGTTCACATATGAACAAACAATGTTTCGTGATAATGCTTTTAAAAATAAGAAGACATTTTAAAGGAAATTATGGAAAAATGCATAAAATGTAAAGTTTCTTAAAACTTTCATGCCAAAAAACTTTAGTTTGATATGGCTTCAGGCTCTTGGGATGAAATTTCGTGATGAATTCTAAAAAGAACCATAAGAAACTTATTTTTTCATAGATTTCTCCATACTTTTGTTCATTAAACTATTCACAAATGTTTTTTTTTTCCAAAAATATACAATTTGCTCATATTATACATATTTACTTTCACAAGTCTCGAACATTTTTAAATTTCACTAAAATTAGTAAGAAAAGCAATATACTTCCGAAGAGTTTTAAATTATATTTGCGTTCCTCAAAGCTGACATCTGTTATCCAAATCGAAACTTATAAATATTAACTGTTGTAAAATTGGATTATGTAAAAGATGATTGGTAAGAAATATACAAAACATTAAACATATATAAAACTTCATAGACCTTTATTGATGCTATTGCTGATATTTCTGTTTTGCCACTCTTGTTCGTCGCTGAATGATTGTAAGCAATGAATTTGATTGCAAGTACCTATCTTTACTGAACAAGCTGAAAAGAATAAAGCCTCATACATTTTGTTTCGTAATGCTATTCCTAGAACTATAAGAAAACTATTGAATATCTTAGCAACATAGAAATGTTTATGACTTTGAATTACCTTTAAATATTATCAAATTATATATTATTCATATTTTGAAACTAAGTGTGAAATGGTTGCAGAAAAAATGGACTTTTATCTGTTGATAATAATTACCTATCCTGGAATGTGCATTAAGACTTCTGAAAGGCCGTAATAATTTTAATTATTGGTTCAGCTGTGGCATATGTTCAAAGAATCTGGCTTTAGCATTTGGAGCTATAAACTTTGTGGATGTGTTTCCAACCAAAACAGAAAAATATGTATATATCATTTTTATCATTTTCCTTACACTTATTTGGGCATGATATGAACCTCTCGTTAATTTGGTATGAATTAGAGAATATTTAACAGACTACTATAATACATTTTAATACACTCTAGTACAATTTATCTGCTAATTCAGTGACCAAGAATACACCTCAAACAACGATATATCCAAAGGTTTGCCTTAAGTTCACTGGATGGATATACTCAATGTTAATGAAGTATTTAATGGTTTGAATTTTGAAATAATACTGTCTCGGGATAAATCGATTTACTTGCCTTTAATAAACGAAACAATCTTGGTAATCACTGTAAACAAATTTACTTCAATATTTTCCTCAAAAATAGGTTACAGAAAATTACCCCGTGCAATCAAATGTAGCCTATTCCTTTACTCTACCTTTTCTCAGAAAGTTGAACATCAGATTATCTTCATCTACGGAAATGTACTTAATATTAGAGAATATTCTCCATATTAGTCAAAATACAAAACTCTTCTGCATTAGAATATTAAGCTTGAAGCTATATTTAAAACCTTCAGATAAGAACACGGAATATTAAATGTTTAACACATTCCAATATTTATACATACGCCTAAATGATCTATTTTTTTAAATCTAATAGTCAATTGAATAAATATATTCGTCATTACCAATCCATTAAAAATTTACGCATTCGATATAACCATTGGTGATCACATGCAGCAACGTACTTGCATCTATTGGTATCATATTTATCTTTAAAGTAAGTAATTAATTATATACTAACCGAATACCAGTTGAAAATCAACATTCTCTCAATAAGCAACCACTGAATATTGTAATTTTTTAATAATTCGCGTTTCACACTTATTCGGCAAATCGAATATTTTAGTGTACAGAAACCCCTAAAAGAAAAAAATTTTGGAAAACTTAAATTGCGCACTTTTTCCTTTCAAACTAACTACCAGTACACCAAATTAAATTATATATCTCATCCCGAAGCATATTATTTTAGCATCGCCCCTTTCGAACGTTTTTCCTCTGAAGCACACCCATAAATGAACATTTTTGAAAAACTATGTTCGACTAGGGTTTTTAATCAGATGATTGGCCCATATAACAAATATCAAGTCTCTATCATATTTAAAAGGAAGGGTGTCTCATTTATTCGGAAAATCGTACATATTGGTGAGTGACACCCCCTAAATTAGCAAATATTGGAAATTTTAAATTGCACACTTCCTTCCTTTCAAACTATCTACCCCTACACCAAACTGAATGTCTTTACCTTATCGTGAATCATGCTTTCCTATCATTTCATCCTTCGAACGTTTTTCTGTGTTGCATCCCCTTAAATGACCATTTTTGAAAAACCGTAATAATCTTAGGGTTTTTTTTATCAAATGATTAGCCCATATACTACATTTCAAGCATCTATGACATTGTAAAGGAGGCGTTTTTCATTTGTTCGTCAAATCGAACATTTTAGTGTGTGGCACCCCCTATAATAGCAAACGTTGGAAAACTGAAATTGCACACTTCCTTTCATTCCAGCTATCTACCCGTACACCAAATTTCAAGTCTCTAACTCATCGCGAAGCATGGTTTCTCTATCATTTCACCTTTCGAATGTTTTGCTGTGGAGTATTCACCCCCTTAAACATGCATTTTTGAAAAACTCCATTTTCTTTGGGTTTTCTATCAAATGATTCGCCCATATACCAAATATCAAGCTTCTACCACGTTCTAAAAGGGGTGTTTCTACTTCATTTCGAAAATCGAACATTTTTTGTGCGACACCCCCTAAAGTAGAAATACAATACCCCTAATGTACAATTTTAGATTTCCAATATTTTCTACTTTAGGGGGTTACAGAATTGTAACCCCCTAAAGTAGAAAATATTGGAAAACTGAAATTGTACACTTTCTTCCTTCCAAAAATGGACATTTAAGTGTAATTACTCCTCTATGTCTGTAACTTATTAAAAGTGTATAGTAGACAAAAGAACCACAATTTGTCACATTAAATATTTTTATATACAGGAAAATTATGTCATATGAGATTCAGTGCTAATAGTACCATAAATTTTGAGAGCTTTGAAAATATCTATTATAATGTTATTTCTACTAATAATGAATTAAATTTAAGGTGTCATTGTATTCATTGAATTCTAATATATTTTTTTTTTGCGATTTGAAACAGTTTGGAACTGTAATTGAAGGTGCCGAATTTTAAACATATTCTAATTTACAACAGGTGCAGTTTTTCTGGTGAAACATTAAATACATCGTAAACGGACTTTAAAATGTGCATTATAAAAAAATAAGAAAATACTTAGATTAATGCCTTTGCAATAAACACATGATTTGCAATAGTTTGTTCACGTAATTCATTCAATTGATAGCATATAGAAACACTGAATATTCAGGAAATCTATATGATAAATGGAAAAACATGCTTTCAAATTAGTTTGTGCATTTGCTACGTTTATAGTATGAAATGTCCCTTAAAAGCACTGTACAGCATGAATCTGCGTTTCTAATTGTAGAACTTTCGTTTCCACTGGAAAGTGATTGTCATTCGGACAAAATGTTTTCAGCTATTAATTATAGAGCTAGAAACTCATGAATCATGCTAATGAGCACTCATGATTTATGAGAGTAGCAAATTATATAATAATTAGTTTAAATGGTATATCTCTCATAAAACTTCGAATAGAATTATTATTTTTGATAAAATGCAAAGTGAAATATTATGATATATATAGACAGTTTCTGGTTTACTATTTCGTTTTACAGTTTTCGAGAGTATTAATCAAAAGACCGAATATCCTTTGAGGAAATTTTAGACATGATGATTACCTACATAATAATAATATTCTTATTACGCTATCTATCTGCAATACAACATGATTTAACTATTTATTTTTTTAATTCAAGTATTAACATGTCCAATTTCAAAATTTATAGACTGAAAAGTTTCGCATATTTTATGAAATTTCAAGGTATATGATTATCCAAGATTAAAGTTATGTGATTTTATCAGAATTTAAAATAAAATCCGGGAGAATAATTTTATACCTAGATGGTTATTTTATCTCCTGGAACTTATTTCATCGTCAGACGATACATATTTCGTTGTGATTTTATTGTCACACTAGCAGCATACCCGTTCTTCGTACGGAGTATATAATATAAAGAAACTTGAAATTCATAATCATGCCCAAATTCTTATAGTATACTAAATGACATGTTTAATCAAAATATTCTGTTAAAATATTTAATATAATGCTCCTAAAAAGAAGTTTAAGAATCTCTGTTCTCGCTATATAAAATTATCTTCATGGACATATCTGAAGAATAAAACATCTTGGACCCCTTATGTAAGCAAATATAAAAAAAATATGGAATTGAATCAATATATGCAAAATAAAAGCGTTAAAATTGTATGGGACCCGTACTAATTATATACGCGAATATTAGAAAATATAACCTGTATTAGTAGATTACATGTATAAATTGAAAATACCAATAAACCCGTAATCTTTAAATCTGAAGACAGTCATTTATTCCAATATATGTCAAAATTAAAGTGCTAAAATTATATGGGAAGATATACACGTACTACTTATAATGTCCGATTATTAGTAGAAGATTACCCGTTTTGCAATATGAGTCACAAATGTTTTTTGGTAAAATACAACAGACGACGTAATAAATTGAATATATAATTAATCCCCTTAATCTTCATACCAGAAGACTGTACTTGATTCCAATATATATGCCAATATATGTCAAAATATATGCCAATATACCTGTACTACTTATATTCTCGTAGGTTAGAAGATATACCCGTACATATTGCAAGATTACTCGTACAACGTACAATATGCGTGTGTCAGCAATTTTTGCCGCAATAAAACAATGGCGTAATAACTTAAAAATATCAATAATCCCTGAATCAATAATTCCGGAAAATATCAATAATAATAATGTTTAAACCTGAAGAGTATAATTGATATTATCCAGTCCAAAATGAAATGGCAATGAAATTTATTTTATATACATATCTTCATTATTCAAATCGGAAAGGATTTAATAAAAATCGTCTGCCGCATAAACACATTGGATTTAAATCCGTTGCTAAGCGACATGATATCATTTGCTTCAAATAAATTGGTAGAAAAAATATCGTCTAAATAGTTATATTTCTATGGAACATTTGGCGACAGTTTCGTCAAATTAGCGACATTTTAAGAAATCGCCAAATTTATCGCCAAGTGGGACTGTAGAACTGACAGTTCCACTTTGCGACAAATTGACGAAATATCATCACAATACTATCCCTTAACAAAAAACAATTAATATCATTTATGTAGCGCAATTTTATCAATTTCAAGATATTTTTATAGATTTGAAAACATTTTTATCAATTTGGTGACATTTTAAAAATTCGCTAAATGTATTACTAAGTAGGATGGTTGGTCTGACAGAGAAATGCTAACCAAACATCATTTCAGTACTCTCTTCTAACAAAACAAAAAAAAATTTCATTGATATGTAGAAGACCCAAGCCACACGACCAACCCGAAGGTTTATGGCAGCTGTTTATGTGTCGTTTATATCAATTTGGCGACATTTCCGTCAATTTGGCAAAGTTTAAGAAAAGTTGTCAAATTAGCGATATCCCTCCAAATTCGTAGCTTTGAATTTGCAGATCTGAATGAAACATTCTTATCTCGTTTCAATATACTAAATGAAAACACTACAATTGTATTAGAAGATATACCCGCTCTACTCTTTTTCTGTTTCAACAATCGGCTATATGAATTTATTGGCTAAACACAATATATGAGTTTAGTAGCTAAATACGATATAAGCTTGAAAACTGCCAAAATAAATGAAATTGATGTCCGCAGTCAGCAATTAATATAATTAAAAGAAAAATCAAACCGTCCATTCATAAGATATACTTTTATATCCATTTATTTATTATTTAAATCGAAAAAAAATAATAAAAACATTAACAAACACATTTAATTTAATCCGTTATTCGTACGGAGTGTATAATTTAAAGAAACTTATAGTTCGCAATCATGTGCAAATTCTGTTAAAATATTAAATTTATTGCTCCTAAAGAGAAGTTTAAGAATATATGTTCTCACTATGCAAAATTATCTTCACGATCAGATCTGAAAAATAAAACATCCTGCCCCCTTTTGTAAGCAAATTTACAGAAGAAAAAATAGGAATTGAATGAATATATGCAACCCCGTGCTAATTATATTGTCGCAGATCAGAAAATATGCCAATGTGTTAGTAGAAGATTACCCGTATTACAATATGCGTCTCAAAAATATTTGCCAAAATAAAAGAGATGACGTAATAAATTGAAAACATCAATAATATCCGTACTCGTTATATCAGAAGGTCGTAATTGATTCCGATATATGCCAATATATATCAAAACATATGTCAATATACCTGTACTACTTATATTCTCGTAGATTAAAAGATATACACGTGTATTTGTAGAAGATTCGTACAACATACAATATATGAGTTTAAACAATTTTTGTCATAATAAAATAATTGCATAATAACTTGAAAATATCAATAATCCTTGAATCAATAATCCCCGAAAATATAAATAATAATAATTTTTAAACCTGAAGACCGTAATTGATATTATCCAGTCAAAAATGCTATAAGAAAAATCAAATCGTTCTTTTCTAAAATATATTTTTATATCCATTTATTTATTATTCAAATCGAAAAAATAATTATTAAAATTAACAGACAGTTGGTTGGTTGGTTGATTATGGTTTAATGGCACAAGATCCAAAGAGGATATGCTGCGCCAGACATATGGTACCAAGATACATAAATTAGTATGGATTAAAACACGTGTATAATTTAAAAGAGTTATAATGTGTGAAAAAACCATGACTAATTAACAGACAGATTTAATTTAATTGCGTTTCTGAGTAACATCATATAAGATAGAATCTTATAACATGTTAAATATGTCATGTCTTATAACATAAACTGCGAAATTAAATAACGATTTTGATTTCTCTATACTTCTCATTGTTCCGTAAAAGCTTGTTTTAAATAAACCATGAACCATGGAGATAGATTTCCCCTTTAAATCATGTTTCAAACAATTCATGTCTTCAGAAAGTGACTAATTAACGCAAAAAATCTCCCATCAAACTCAGAGATTAAATTTTAATTCACTTTCAAACGATATTCAAGCTTTTCGTTTGGATAAACCACGGAGTTAGGGAGTAGAACTCCTAGGAAAAAGTTCCGTTTTTCATTAATATCTTGACAACCCCAGGTCTTAGAAACTCGAAACTTGGATAAAATTTATGGGGGGATATTTCAAGGCTATTCACCAAATTTCATTAAATTCGGTTCATCCGTTTTTCCGTGATGATGAGACAAACGAAAATTTCGTTTTTTACTAATATCTCGAGAACCACTGGTCGTAGAAACTCAAAACACGGATATAATTTTAAGTGGGGCTATTTCTGGGCTACCCACAAAATTTCATCAAATTCGGTTCAGCCGTTCTCCCGTGATGGTGTGACAAACAGACAGACAGACAGACAGACAGACAGACAGACAGACAGATTTTCATTTTTATTTATATAGATTTCTGTAAATTATTCTTAAGTTCCAAACGTAAATCAAAATATAGAAACAAATTCATGATCCTTTAGTTTAAAAACATTTTTAAGTATCAAATACATTTTTTTCAGCATAAATAGAAATATAATCAAATAGTTTAATCATTAGGAATTTCACGTTCCAGAGCATAAATTGGTAAGAACAGTTTTTGCATTCTATTTGTTAATAATAAACCCAAGGACTGCTCAAAAGGCGGCAATCATGTCCGGTTTAATACTGTGATCTAAATTTTCTAAAAGTTCCTACAAACATCCTAAAAGAAAAGCACTACACATTCTATACTTGTAAATCACGTCAACATATTGCAACAATACCTAATAATCTGAAGTTCCTACCTAGCGAAATACCTAAAAGTCCTATATGTAAATCCTACCTAATAATCCATTTCCCAGTGTTCCCTAAATTATAATTTTTTTTTTGTAAAACCATTGAAAGAAAACACAGATTACAGAGAGAACACAAATTTAAGTTTATCAATGAAAGGTAATTATTAAAATGTAATGTTTATTAAAATGTAATATCAGTTTTAAAAAAAAATTAGTCATTTATGCATCTCATTACAAGCAAATAATGTAAACATCATAAATAAATATGTATAGTGATAGAACAAATATGTTTTAATAATAAAAGTTAAAAGAAAACTATGTTAAATAAATAGCTTAGGTTATATCAAAGTATTAAAGAACAATTTGCCAAAAGATATTTTAAAATATAATGGTGCATTATTTAACCAACCTGGAAATTTAGAATAATAAAATTTTAAGCGTAATATATTATAATTCAAAGATAACTAAATTAATCTTAACTAATTACACAAGTTTAAAAAATAAGTTAAACTAATTAAAATAAGTGAACATAGCCCAATGTCAAGTTAAATAATCCAAGTTTAGAGAAAATTAAAATATATATTGAGGGGTCTGTATTCTGACCAAATCTATTAAACTATAAATATTGTAATTCATTTAGAAATCAATTTTGTTAATAAGTAGCTACGCCATTCTCTTTTATATTAAACACTTTTAGAGAAATATATCGGGGCCAATTAAGTATTTTATATGCATTAAAATCTATGTTATAAGAAGTTATTGAAATTAAATCATGACGTAATATAAACAATATTTATAACATTTAACATTTAATTCACTTATTTGTTACAAGGCGTTACTAACGTCCGTAACTAAATTTACAGTTTTATTCTAATTAACATTATAGTTAAGCGCTGACAGTTGCGGAATTTTCTGTGATAAATGGAGTAGAACTTTCTCAAACTAGTTTATGCATTTGTTGCATTTTCAGTATGACATATTCCTCTAAAGCATTGTCCATTATAAATATACACTGCTTCTAATGACGTACTTTTCGTTTTCACTGCAATACCAGTGCCAGTCAGATAAAGTGTAACAATCTATTATTAACGAAGATGAAAATTTATGAATCAAGCTAATGTATATCTATGATATAATATGACTAGTGAATGATATAATCATTTCCGCAAATCAACCAACGTGTCGGAACTTATCCTAAATACAATTTCACTTATATAAGAATGAAAAAGTATTGCATAAATAATTACATCAATTTACCAATAATACTTCTGCGGATAATGCATTTAATTCGATATTTAGCTAAAACTGTTTTATCTAGGAACTAATGCCGTGAAGAATTTTGTGAATATTTCCACAATGCATTGTCATTTACCTTAGAGCTGCTGCACTGAACGTTTAAAAAAATTCTACTTCTGTAATTATTAATTATTCCCGTAACTTACCCTCGCATATTCTTCTTGGAATTTTCAGAAATAGTGTCCTTACGAAAGTGCATATAAAATTCAAAGTAAAAATAGTGGAACAAAATGCTCATAAGCAGACAAATTGTTATTTTTCGATTTATTCAAATTAGTTACCAATCAGAACTTAATTATTCAGACTGCAAAACTCGTTTTCTATTGGATCAAAAATTCTAGCCGGTAGGAAAACGGTCGTACAGAAAACCAACACTCTCAAATGTTAAAATAGAATGAAGCGATAAAGTTCACATACATTTATCATCTATAAGGCAAACCGGTCCTTTACGTACCTTGCAGAGTACCCAAAGTCTTTTCCAGGGTTCGACCTCATACCCTACGTCATTTCTTTTTATCTATTAATCTTCGAAATCAGTAAAAAACCCGAATGTATTTATAAATAGATCTATCTGCAAAGTTTGGTGTCTATTAGAGGATGAGTTCAAAAGATTAAGTTGAATAGTGATACGTGAGCCATTCGCATGCTTCGGATGTGTAAATATTTATATAAATAGTTTATCTACCTTTTTTTGTTAAACGTCAATTCTATCACTGGCATCCATTGTCACAAAACCAAATAACACAATTATCTTGAAAATTAAATATGAAACACACAGTTTTATATATGTTTAGGGCTGCTATCCTTTGCTCAACTTACTTCTGGGTGCTACCACCTTACAACTAGCTACATTGAAAAGCAACTTGTCTCTCTTTATATGTGGTAGGTGAACATAGAATCGTAGCGTTTCAATTACAAACCAGAAAATGAGTCATAACTAAAAGGTCTCAAGCTCTTTTGTTCCATTGAAAATGCGTATATATATTTATAATTTAATATACAGTTATACAGTTACCATTTTTAGTGTTTAACTTGGTCACGTTTTCATAAAAAGCTATTAACTAATAATGAAGAATTAAATTTGGAATAAAGCTCTTAACTCTTAATAAACTTCATAAATTTCAATAAAGCTCTCAACTTGTAATAAGTATCTTAGCTTTTAATAAAACTCTTATCTGTAGTTAAAACTCTTAAGTTGTTCAACTATGAGATGCCTTCAAAAGCATCATTTTAAAATGAATTTATAAGACCAGCTCAATTTTTATGTCCCTGGTAAACAGTTTTGTAACACTTCTAGTAATTTCGGAAATGATTTTGTATTTGATCGCACTGCACACCGTCCAGAAACTAAAACATTTCACTTTTTAATCTAGCATTAAGAAGTAAATATATGTTATCTGTACGTGAATATTATACCTACCACCATTTTAAAATGCTCTTTAAATGTGAACTTCATTTTGGCGCTCTACTTTTCCTCGGATACAAAGTTGCCTGATTAGAACAGAATTGTGGCAACATATAATTAAGTACTAGCACAACACAAAAAGATAAAATACAAATTAAAATATATTAAAATTTTAATGAATGGTATCTTTTGTAAACCGTGACATATCTATGTAGTGGTTGGGCACCACGCATGCAGCAGGAAACGTCAACTTATGCATCCGCGGAGTTAGCTATTTAAAAATGCACTGCTCTTATGACTCATGTCTATAACTATTGATTTCTCATATGTATTAATAGAGTAAGATAGTATCTTACCGACAAAATCTTAACTTCATAAGTATTGATGAAGTTAAGATTTTGTCGAAAGGTAGACGGGTTTTTTGCCCATTGCGGCTAGATTTGATTGAATTGAGTAGGACAGAATAATACTCAATAACACATATTTATATTTTGATCATAAAACATCGATTCTGCTCCAGATATAATGGTCATACAAATTTTATGCATTCTGTTCCACAGATAATTATAAAATGGTTGATGGATCAAATGTTTTTAAGAAATTCGACAAGTAATCATCTTACTATTGATTTTTGTATAAAATGTATTCTCGTTCCTTTCTCATAAAATAAAAACAAGAACAGTCGATGGCTCAATTTTTTAAAATATCGTCTTAATGATTCTCGCCCCGATCACATGAAAGTGCATTGTTCTTTCCAAACTACAGATTAATCTTTGATATAAAAATCGCAACATACTTATACCCATTGTCTTGTTTTGATTGATACACTTTGCAACACAGAAAATGATCATCTGTTATAAAAATTTGACAGGGAACTGCGTTATTCCTTCCTGATACTTTTTCGGAAAAGTCAAATAACTTATAAATGAATAGCAATATTTATGAGTTATGATACTTACAAAAGATTAGGTTGTGAAAAATATGTAGCGTGCATCGTGGAATGCTCTTATCTGTGCGATATTGTGATTGATGCTATCAACATAGCCTGGATAAAAATTTCCTTTTATCTTAAATTCGATTAAATAATCCGGGTACTTTATTATAAGTAATAGCATTAATCAAATGAATTATTGAATGTTATATATACCAGAAATTTTTATATACTTTAGTTTATATAAAATAACTAAAGTCAGTAATTTCAGATATCATATTGGAATGGAATATTTTAACTGGTCCACTCATTTTTTATGTACAGGAGATCTACATTGTTCACTAACTACAGATTTAGAAATTATGGATTCATATTCTATTTTATCTTCGGCTAGAGCAGAAAGGGTTGAACTAAAAACTTTCCAGAAGAGTAAAAATACTCCCTGACTTGATTTGAAGGGCTATTTTGCTTTCCAAAGCAGTAATTTTTAACGTATGTGCAACTACCCATAAATTTCCAGGTATTTATTAAATTATTATATTTCGTATCAAAAAAAATTACAGGGTTATTGCCCAACAGGATATAAATTTCTGACTTTTCTATGTTGAAAAAGAATAATATTTAAGAAATGCACTATACTCTTTATTTGCGTTAATAAACAAAGTGCATTGCATATCTAATGCCACAATTAATATACCTTATAAAATTTATGAAATGAGTTTTAAAATGTTTACTATATTATGGACTTTTAGGATCCCATTTTTTTCGTATAATTCATAATGAAATATCTTTAAAATGTTACCTTATCTTTGGCTTCGTTTGTGCATATGGTTGTAAATAAAGAAGGGGAAAAGAAGATTAAAAATGCATTAAGTAAAATAATTTTTATGTTTTCCTTTTAAAATTCCAACCTTCTTCGTTTTGGGCTTTTTCATAAATGAACAGTTTTCTTGAAATTCATATTAAAATATTCAGTGGATGCAATTAACAAAACGGTTAACATCAAAAGCTGCAACGCGAAGTTAAAAGCTAATTTTTATTAAGAATGTCAAATATATGTAAAACTGTTTCTAATGTTAGTTATAAGCAAGAAAAATGAGCTCCTGCTGTGGTACCATGCTCTTTCTTCACCAAGCCTCTGAGTGCAGTCTACTTTCAGTGTACATCAATTTGGTTTTCTGTTGACGATGTTTTTACCAGAAGATGTTTTTACCGATATTCTTACCGATATTCTTACCATCCTTCATGCGCACATCGTCCATATTAACTCCATGCGTATATCAATTTGATGGACGTTTATCTCTCGGTAAAAAGCGCGTTGCGCAGATGGGTAAAAACACATTTTTGTTATGGTGAATTTATAACGACGTACCTGATGCCGGATAAAATAAGAAATTTCTTAATTTCAAGCCAAATCTGTTTAATTTGCGATTGTATAAAATATGTTTTTTGCGGTTTTGTGTACAAAATCGACGCGTAGAAATATGCATTGCTTAATTTACAAAGCGTATTTGCATATTTTATAGCATGAAGTACGGTATAGAGGCGTTATCCCGATCTCTGATCTAGAATATGAAGCGTTCGGCTGCATAGGAACCTTGCATCTCGCTTAAAATTCCTTTTGGGTAGAATTATAGTGTGCCCACGTCCACTAGAAGTTAGAAACTTATCCCAGTAACTCAATGGTTAGTTAATGTATCTGCTGGAAAGTTTGAAGTTCCTCTGTTGATTCCTAGCTGAGATAGTGAAAACTTTATAATGGCATGCGAACAGGTTAAATGATAGGCCTGAAAAACCCCTAGTAGCGGGTTTTTAATAGACTTTACAAATTATGACGTCAGTTTCAGTATCATAAGCAAACAAGTATGATAGTCTGTATGGATAAAAAGTAGAGAAAAGTGGTCGCTCAGGTCGGTAGTGACACGTCTGTTTTATTTAAGAGGCAGGATGAATTATAAAGCTTGCATTCATTCTTCAATGTGCTCAAATTGCATACTTATTTCAATAAAAGTATTATCTTGCATTTACTGCCTTTTTATCCCTTATCCAGATTAACACAGAAAAACTTGTGTTTCCCTGAACAACATATTCAAACATGAATTATTTACCACTACGTATAAGTCCCTAAACTCCCCAAAACGCGTTTTGTAAATGGTAGAGAAGAATGGTTTCGATTATGTTTCTGGAATTCTGAGTAATATATATTCGAAGCACGCACATTGCATTATTACCAGTGCTAGAATAGATGACCGTGGATATATTTCTAACTCTGAAGTACTTGTACACCGTTCCGTAATATTCCTGGTGTTTTGTTTCACAATAGTAACTAATTTCTGGACTATCTTTATATTTGAGTTCAAACGCATTTTCCGTACATATTAATTTCTCAGATTCTGCTTTGGATATTTTTTTATAATTTTAAAAGAAAAATATCTTGAAATGCGAGATTTTCACAAAAGCTCTGCTTTAAGCGAAGTAGCATTCATATCCGTACTATATGACTATTTATTAAAATTACCGTTGTACAATGTGCTCTCGAAATATATACTGCGGATTTTCAATATTGTATTTTAAAGCAAAGGACCTGCACATTAGTCCAAAAATTCTGCCTAAATAGAAATCGCATTTAAATTTGCATTTTGAATACATTTTAAATAACATCGGTATCCAGCTTTTACGAAATCTCGATTTTTATGATGATATTTGTCACACCAAAGAGATTTTTCCGAGATTTTTATCAAGAAGCATTAAAATCATCTGGATTATAGTCATTTATTGGAAACCGTCTTCAGTAAATTCTAGAAATCTTCTCGGCTGAAAAAAAATTCAAGTCTTCAGATTAGCCTACATGTATTAGTATACATCGAAAAGACATTAACATTTGTCTTATAGCCATTTATTGAATATACCTAGAGTGTGTTTTCTGAATACGCCCAATCGGTTTCATGATATAATCATGAGTTGCTTTGATATAAAAAGATTTTATCCGCAGATTTGGCACACTATTTCTGTCTTAATCTTGAAAACACACAATTCTCATTCGCATTTATTGGACATATCTGCCGAGTTACATTTATTAAATCTATATTTCAAGTAGATTCTATAGTGTTCACGGAATCTACTTGGGAAAAAATTCCAAAAGTGTTAAAATGAAATACTTTTCACCTATATATATATTCTACAAATATCATTTATCTAATTTAGAGCAATGTAAATTCTATTAATCTGCATTTTATTGAAAATTAACCGATTGATATTTTCTCTGATATGGTTCCATTTCCTATGTTTATCACTATTAAAAAAAATACTTCCATATTTTCTAAAATCAAATTGGCCGACTTCTTTTAAAGAACAAATAGATGAAATTTCAATTTTCAGGCTCCCAATTAAAAAAAATCCAATGTAAAAAAATCACATTCGGATTGACATGACGTTCTTATTTAATTTCGCTTCTATATCTACTATACATATTATGTTTATCAATGTGTATAACAGAAATTGTATTTGTTATGAACATAAATATTTTCTCTACTCTTGTGAGGCTGTTGTTGATCATCGGGCATTTCTAAAATATTCGATTACATTTGTAAAGAACCCTGTTGCCAAAACCGAGAATCGAACCCTGAATTTTCGATCTGGTCAGCCGACGCTCTACCGTTGGGCTACTAGAACAAAATTGCAAGCTCCTATTCTCGAAGTGGACTCTGCTTTCTCCACTCTCTAATGTCAAATTAGCGTGCAACTCACTATCTGTCTAAATATCCACTGCTATTTTTACCTTAGGTTGCATCCTGGTGATATTTTTATTCTCCAGGTCACCATCCTCTCGATTTGAAATCGGTGCTCAATACACCAGAATCCACTGACTCCGTGATAGTACTACTATGGTTACTTTCAGTTCTCTTTGTACTAACCTACAAGGATGACTTGTTCAGGCGCCATTGTAATGTACCTTGCTGCCCCCCAGCGGGAACAGAACCTTGGATCTTCAAACTGGCCAGCTGATGCACTGCAGTTGAACTACTGGGACGACATTACAAGCTCTTATTATCGAGTTGGACTCTGCACATTGTACAATATATCAAGGTGGATAGATATGTCTATGGGTTACATGGATATTTTGTGACTGGTCGTAGAGTCAGTCATTGAAATCACTTAAACAATCGGTCTGTAGGCTTGTTTATGACTTTTTTTGTTATAACATAACTAGATCACATAAATAAAATAGTGGGTAAGTAGAAATATAAATAGACAGCAGACTTATATGATGTGCCTGATATATCCTAGAATTCAAATTATGGAAATATACTTACTTAAATTGGTTTACACAGATAAATTAAAACTAGTAATTTTAGTAAATAAATTATAAATGAAATGAACTTCGATTAATGCTTTATAAGTATTTGTTCTGATTCTTTGAAAAACAATGATCGGAAATTGATGAAAAGGATTCCATAAAGAGAGAAGATCAGAAATTGATGATTTCTTAATGTTATTTTTCATAGGATTTACTGCCTGACACACTGCTACTATTTGGGCTAATTTTTAATTTGTCGAGACACATTTCTGCTACATATTTTACCACAATCTTCATCACTGTCTTTTAAATGGAAACTACAATTTTATCGTCAATTTCGTATATTTTCGAAACTGTTCAATATAATTGTTCAAAAACTACAAATAATTTACTGTAAGCATCGCTTATTTATATATCTGCTGTCAGGAATACCTTCATATAAGTAGACATTTAAAGTGAAATAGCGGTGAAATCCCATTATTTGCCTTGTTTGCAAGAAGTTGGTGTTAAGTTGAAAACGTTTTCAAAATATGCAAAGTAGAATTTATGTCCGATAAAACCGATTTGAGAAATGGTAAGCGTGCAAAACGTTAAAGAAATATATTTTTGAATTCAACGTATCTTCAATTAGGATACACTTTGAGAAATTGCATCTAACAGGTGCCAAATCGATTCTAGGATGCTATTTTTACACTACAAGCTCAATTTAGGTCCGTTAAATCTTCTCTCACGTTTGCCCATTTTTCGAGTAAAATCCGTTTAATTATTTTGAGGATGAAAAGGAGGGTATGTTAGAATCTATATTAAATTAAGGAGCAAAATATTTCTAAACATATTATTTTAATTAACGCTTTTCAAGCAAAAATGAAGTAAATTTTTATTTTGCTATATATATATATATAAAGGGGACGTGTTTCATGAAATTGTGTATGATATGAAAAGTAGTAAATAATACTTTTCGTATGAAAAGTAATTATAATTATTTATGAGAGTTTTATCGTAATAAACGGTTATGAGGTCATTGTCATGATGAATCATATTGATGACGTCATTGAAATCAACACTCTGGGCTTTTTTCCGAATTATTGGCTACTCTTTATAATCATGACCAGGTTTTTCCTTCAAGCTAACTGACAACACTAACTGATGCTCAGTTAAATACTTTTCTTCCTCCTATTTTTATTCTTAGTCAATTATTTATAAATCAATTTTAAAGGAAAAGTACAATTACTATGTAAATTTTAAATGACATTAACATTAAGCTGCAATACATAAACTTAATATCCACATATAATCAATATTTCCCCAGCTATTAAAATAGAGCTGAAATATTGGTATTGGTTTTGGCAACAATGAATCACTGTACTCTAATTTATTCGTGAATTTTGTGAATACACATAACATTCATATTTAATTTAATTCAATGTCGTTATGATATTTTCCTTTAAAGTAGCAGTATATACTTTTCTTAGAATATAAAGCAAAATACCCATGTTGCAGTTCAGACTATAAATGCAATCGTTTTGTATAACCCTTGTGTTTTTTGTTCAATGAGAAAATCTGATTACGTATTACTTCATTCAGATAAATGATCAGAGCCAGCATCTAATGGATTGATAAGGGTGTAAGTTTACACTGTCTTTTAGTATGTTTGACCATGGTAATATATATTGTTCGTGCATTCCCTAGCGTGTGTAGTTGTTTTTTAGCTGCAGTGAACGACTCTTTTAAAAGGTGGGTTTCTCAGAATTAAAATATATTTAGGTCATATTTTAAGTGAGTAATGTTACATGTTATACGATAATTTGATGACGAATGTGCAAGTTATCTTTCCAGTGGATGATCAAGCGGTTAGCGAGTCGATATGGCACTTTTACGACCCGGATTTGATTCATGTATTTTCCGAAACTGATTTCGTATTCACTAGGAGCATGTAAAATGTGTGTATCCGTAAGTTTTTCTACGAGGGAGGTGGTAGGGGAAGGACGGTAGGACCCCTATGGATGTCGCCTTAACTGGGTTCCTGTCTAAATTGGGTGGCACTTTGAGCTGTCCAAACAGGTAAATACCTTACACCTTCAGTGAAGTCGGACGGTCTGGGTAGAAGAAGTAGTTCTATTTCCAGGATCGATGCTAGTTATAGTAGTGTGCAGATTCAATTTATCAAATCATTCGAACTTTTTGCAAAAAAAAAGAAAAAAGAAATAAAAGGAAAGGGCTGCCATCATGTATCATAATTTTCCTCTAACCCTTTACTCACATATTCAGCATTTATAACCTTTCATTCAGATTACCGTGGGGGGAACTTTTGTTTCCCAGAACCAAACAATGTGATACATGAATGTTTTATTCCCTAAACCCTATGTTCTCCAAACCATGTTTGTGAATACTAGAAAAGAATGACTTCGTCTTGTATTCCATGTAATTTCTATTCACTGCACGTACGTTTCATTATTACCAGTTACCAGTGCAAGAGTGTATAGCCTTGTATAAGCATATATATATATATATATATATATATATAAATTAGTAAATCCAATGTTAGAATGTAATAAGTAACTCATAAAACACTATTCCAAAATTTTCTACAAAATACAAAGAAATAAAAGAAATGAAGACATAAAGAGGAAATAATAAAGCGTAATGCAGGTCATAAAGACAAAGACAATCAAGAAATTTCAAAAATGAGGAATGAAAATAGGAAAACTAAAAAATCAAGCAAAAAAGCTTGCACATGGAAGAACTTTAGGCTTAAGATAAGTTCATTTCGAAAAAATTATCTCCAAGTCCATATATCCCTTCGAAATGACCACAAATATGCTTGTTTCTGAAACACAAGATAGATTTTATCTATAAACTTGTGTTATATGGACGACAAGCATATAGATTGGAACAATAAAGGAAACATAAATACCTTAAAAT
>OX578134.1:91371979-91516979 GCA_951213105.1 Amaurobius ferox
TTGGGTATATGTACCCACTACTTTTTAAATTTAGTTCCGATTTGTCATTTTTAACTTTTCGGTTTATTTGTCAATGTAGATTGATGGATGAAATACAACATATAGGTTTATAGGCAGCTATTGAGCTATAGGCAGCGTTGTATCTTTATTTGCACATGTTTGTGTTTCTTATCTTTCATTTTAAATGGTGAGTTTGTTAAGTGTAATGAATAACTTTTATTATATTTTAAAAATTATAATAATTTTTGGTGAAAGAAATCAAGTTTAAGTCCCCAAATTTACTATTATACTTTTATAACATATGTAATTTCTATTTCGAAAATTAACGTAGTAAAAATATGGAAATATGCATAAGATCTCATGTTGTTACAAAATCACAGTATCAGAATGTTTTAATTATAAATTTAGGCCCCATTAAGTTTAAAGAAATGCGAAAAAAAGCATGCACATCAAATGAGCCATGTTTGATTAATAAACAGTCACAATTGGCGCACAGATCAAGTTGAGGATTTCTACTGATCCTTGGATAAGTTTGGAAAATAAAAGTTATATCGGAATTTATTGCAGAATGGACCTCATTGTATGAAACGATTTATCAAAATCGGTCATGCTTAAGATATATTTAACTTTGTAAAGTAAGTTTGCAATTTCCCTCTTGAATTAATATTAGATTAATCCATCAATGATGTTTGAATTTCATAACATATTTATCATTTATTTATACAATAATAACGAACGCATGAATCACAAAATAAACGATAACTATTAGAATACATTATATAAAATAATGCAAATTATATTTCTAAATAAATAGATCCAGACTTACTTTCATACTTTTTGCCATTCTAAGCGATCTGAAACTATATGCATGTTATCTGACATTTATTCTGCAAGAACATTTATACATTGACATTTCCGATAAGAAGATGCATTCCTTATGTCAAATCAACATAATTCGACGTTTAATCTTAATTTCTAGACACAACAAATCGTTTCTATGCCATTAGCGGTTTTTCTATTATTGGCTCTACTATCCGTAAATACACTATGGGCGGTATATAATTTGAGAATACCGTTAAGTAGTTTCGTAATGTACTATACAGGAATGTCTCTTAGATAAAATACAGTATATATAAATGATAAATTTGTAGAATTTATTCAAATACAAACCATCGGTTTTATACATATAGAAATATTTTTTATTATTATTATTAGCGTTAATATTCAGGGAATAGTACAGAAAGTGAACAGTTGTTGTTGTTGAGACCCAGACCGTCCGACCTACCAGAAAGGTGTAAGGTAACCGTTTGGACGACCGGGACGTGATACCCAATTCAGACCGGAACCCAGTGGGGGAGGCATCCGCAGAAACCGTACCCTCCTCCTTCTACCACCAACCTCTTGGAAGAACTTACGGACCCACATGTTAACGTCATCGTATTCCGTCATCGTGCCGTCATGAACACGGCGGCAGTTGTGGCAGAGTGCAAATCCAGTCCGGAAACCACCGGGCTACCGCGCCCGAAATGTGCCAACAGCACTCGGTGTTCCCAGGTGGTCACCCACAAAGTACTAATCGGGCCCGATGCTGCTTGACTTCGGTGATCTAACGAGAACCGGTGTTTTCAGCACGATAGAGCCGTTGGCCTTAGAAAGTAAACAGTGGAAGAATTTCAGAACGTTAGTTGTAGACCCATTGTTACAATTTTAAAAACATTTTGAGGAAGGGAGAATGAATGTAAGGAGTTATGAAATACTAATTTAAATGCTGTATTTTTGTAAAATATTTTTGTAAAATAATATGCCATATATTTGTGTATGCCATATTTTTTGTAAAAAAAAAATAATAATACAGTCCCCTCTATCGAAAAAAGTCAAATTACAAAAATTTTGTCAATACTTCATTTAATCAAACTAAAGAAAAATTTGGTTCTTAAAAGTACAAATTTAGAAAGAAAGAAATTGTCAGACTTCCTGACTTACACAATTTTCTCGTCATTTGATAGTAAAGTGATATAATTCAAATTCCACATTAAGTACAAAATATTAATGTATTTATCGGCAATAGTATGTTAATTAATGCAAACCATTGTGTTCAGTCTGGGTATAAGCATATGAAGATAAAAGTAAATGCCTTCCATGGACTGTACAATGACATTTTTTTAAACTTTCAATCTCATTTATTGATCAACAAGCAAGGAATATGTATCCTGTAACGCCATTTCTGAAGAGACTTTAATTATTTTTGTGACAATAATTTGGAATTCATCCCTATGTTCACGTCCAAAAAGTTTTAAATTAATAACTACAAACAATTAATTGTGAATTTTGGAATAAAAATAAATGTAGTAGTTCCTGTAATAAAAAGTAATAGGACTCAGAACAAAAGTATATACAGTAGGTTTAGATTAAAAGCATATATAATAGTTTGATTAATAGGCTTATCAAATGTGTTTAATTTAATTGTTACATTTCTTGTAGAAATGATATTATATTTGATAATACGTTAACAATGTTCTTCTCGACTTCTTCTGAATAGTTTACATCATCTGATTCCAATTTATATTCTCTCCAAAGAATCTACATTTTGCACCTTATCAAAGCCAGACAATATTTAATTCCCAAATCTAATTTGAAGGAAACTCGTGTTATAAAAATACATTTCCGTCCGATAAAATATGTTCTGGTACTTTAAAAATATTTTTATGTGGCTTTTAGAAATTTAGTCATTTGTTTGGATAGGTATAGTTTTATTTAATACATGAATACATGATATATTTATAACATGGGTGAGTTTGTCAATACAAAAAAAAATCTTGCAAAATCTCGAAATGGCTGTTTGATATATATATATATTACGCCACCAAATAACAAAGGTCAATAAGGAGTATAAAAATCACCAATATGAAAGACAAATAGGAAATATATATACCCCAATAAGAAACCATGCGGATTGGTTGAATTTTGCAGTATTGTGTTCAGTTAGATTTAGAAAATTATGCAATAGTGAGTTGTGAAATGCATTCTGAACGTAGATATATGCGCGGTACAGTTGTACTATGTCCAGTGTAACACGATAGTGTAACACGATAAGAGGCAACACATTGTTCCTTATTAATTTATCTTGGCATATCAAGGTATTTGTATTTTACTATGAGAAACTGCGGGTTGAGGCTTCACAGTTGACTTAAGTTATACAACATGCATGCAAACAATAATTTGAAATAAGCAATATTCAAACAATATATATGCATTATGTTATATTTGATGATCAGAAAGATTCTATGAATTATAGAGGAATGATTGTAAGTATAATTGTCATACTTCAATTTATAACGTTGATGTATTACAAATATTTTCTTTTTAATTTATGATCTTATTCAAGCCCTTTAGAGATATTTTATTGATAGTAATAAAAATAACATTTGAATGCATAAATTATTCTGTTGCGTTTTATGCACTGTAAGTGGTACGTTTGTATACAGTATGAAATATGTTCTTCTCGTTATGTGTGAAATATGAAATATGCGTTATTTTGTATGAGTTGTAAGTTTAGATCTGGTCGGTTTGAATATATTTGGACAAAAACGTTAAACGATTTGTCAAGCAGTAAACGGAGAGTTTTCTATTGAATGAGATTCATTATGAAAGTTCTACACAGGAATTATGTTACCTTGCTTTCATAAATATATTATTAATTTTTGAAAGATTAGAAATTAGAAAATTAGAAATTATTAGAGAAATATTGGTATATTAATATTAGAAAAATATATTAATAACTAATACCAAGCAATTAATGAAGAAACAATAAACTAATAAAATAACCATAACATTTAAAAAATGACCACTATGTCCCAAAAGGAAATGAATAGCACTATGCTTAATTTGGAGGCAATTCAAATTAGCGTCAGGTCTGATCACCCTACCTAAATTAACCGAAACGCTTGCGTCCGATATGACAATAGTTCTTTACTAAATAGCATAACACAGACTACAAGTTAGAACAATCCAAAAATTATTATGAAATTAAGTATTACTATGAACTGTGAGGCAGGACTCCCGAATTCGAGTACATAGCTGTTGAGCAGTTGAAACCGAATAATGAAGTTGAGAAGTGTCCAGGAGAAGGATAAAAAAATAAAACCAGGTTAATGAAAATAAACCATGCAATAAAAGAGGAACGAAGAGTTGGAGGCACTGTGTCTACCTTCTGCTAATTTCATCGAGCTAAATCTGGAGACAGAGCAGTCATTATTAAGATAATGCAAATCCAGTGAACGGAAATCATAGATGGAAATTCTTACTATAATAAATAAAATACACAGGATAATGAATAAAAGAATATGCCACTAACATCACTAAAAAGGGGCTTCAAATCGTTACTACAGACTGGCCAATGTTACATATTTAACAAAAATAATATCTTTAAATAATAAATATCTATGAACTCTATTCATCATTTTCAATTTTATTTGTTATTTTATTATTTTAATTTTTTTAATCGCATATATATATATATATATATATATATATATATATATATATATATATATATATATATATATATATACATATATATATATATATATATATATATATATGCATATATATATATATATATATATTTATATATATATATATATATATATATATATATATATATATATATATATATATATATATATATATATATATATATATATATATATATATATATATATATATATATATGTATATATATATATATATATATATATGTATATATATATATATATATTTATATATATATATATATATATATATATATATATATATATATATATATTTACGTTATATATATATATATATATATATATATATATATATATATATATATATATATATATATATATATATATATATATATATATATATATATATATATATATATATATATATATGTATATATATATATATATATATATGTATATATATATATATATATTTATATATATATATATATATATATATATATATATATATATATATATATATATATATATATATATATATATATATATATATATATATATATATATATATATATATATATATATATATATATATATATATATATATATATATATATATATATATATATATATATATATATATATATATTAACTAAAATGTGTGTCTTTTAGGACTAGCATAACATATTTTATTTTATATACACCAAACTTTTTTTAATGTTATACTAAATATATTCAAGCGTATTTAATTTCTCCGCACTTTTGTCTACAATATCCATAAAATATGTAAAAATGTCCGAACACCATTTTAGACTGTAACTCCTTTCTGAAAACGTTAAGCAAATATAGTCTAACATTGGATCTTCTTGGGAGTCTTGAATTCCCAAATCTAATTTAAGGAAGAAAGCACAGTAATAAAAAGTGTCACTTCGTAAAGCAGTGGCACAGCTTGTCACGTAGAGGTAATGAAATGCTTTTTACTGGATATTATTTACAAATTTCACCTTTAATGCAAGAAAACATTCAAGGGATTTAAGGGATTTAATCAAGGGATTTAAGTTGTAAACGTATGATTAAAATTATACCGAAACTCAAAGCAAATTTTTGAAAACTAAGTAAAGCATTAACAATACATTCACTATATACAAAATAATCTCACCGCGAGAGCGCACACATGGACAGTTAAGCGGTGGTAATATACTACAAATAAGTGTATAAATACGCTTCAGACTGATGCACGAGTGTGTAATAGGGCTTGGGTCTGACCCATGCTATATCAACGTCTATGCTCTAACACTACTGGATCTTACGTCCTAAATATGACTTTAGATATTTCCCGGGAGTAATATGCCTTAAAATTGCTTTCTGATGTCCTTAAATAATTGAGTCGGATGCACGATGCAAATGGTGGGAATTACTTTCATCATGCCAAGAATCTTGAACATTATCTAAGCTGCCAAACAATGTCTGCATAAAAGCTCCTAAATACACAAACTACCACATCAGCGTTTATCTTTATTTCCAGGCAAAGCGATGGCTGTACATAGCGCTATAAAGGAGTTAATTTCTCTTCATTTTTTCGAGATTTTGTGTAAATTCAAACATTCTATACTCTTTACTTGAACGATTGGTCCAATGTTTTGGAGGCGGAAGCACCCATTTTACAGCTAAATTGCGTATCAAATATCAGCCATGTATCATGAGCTCGCCATTGCAATAACGTAGACAACTAACTGGACTGGTTGAAGTAAAAATGACGGTTACATCCGTCAATATATTAAAGAGCCTCAGTCTGCATTAAGGCTTATATATAGGCTGACATAACTGCCATTTTGACACCAAACGATCCATTCAATTATCGTCTGCCTGTGCTCTTTGTGCTATTTCAATGTCTCAAAATTGCGCATTAAATAGCATGCTACATGGCTGATATTTCATTTAACTGTAAAATGGGTCCTTCAGTTAAAAAAAAATATACCAATCATTCAAGAAAGTAGTATAGAATGTTTTATTTATTTAGAGATCCCCCCAAAAATACAATATTGTAACCCTCTTTTATCCATGTACAGCCATCGCTTCAACTGGGTGTCCAGATGACCAATGGTGCTCTAGTCTGTATATTTAGGAACCCTTCTCTGCATGATTTCAGATTCAGTGCCGTCATAATTTCAGAAAAATTCTAATCATTCCTTTGTAAACGTGATCTAATTGTAAAAGTGCACTATGGAAAGTAGCGATTTTTATCCAGTGGTAAGTCCAATTTTTCTTCCTACAATCACCACGTTATTTAGCGAAGATTAATTTTTAGCTATGCATGGATACCTTATTAAAATCATATTGGATAAAGTTGTGACCCCAAAACACCAGTTTGTGCTTGGAGATTAATATTCAGTGTGTGATATAAAAAAAACACCTTTTAAATATTGATGATTGGATTGTCTGTCAATTTGCCTATATTAGAATTTTGAAATCGTTTACATCTTCAAAACACAAAATTATATAGAGGGTATTCAGATAATGCAGTGACTATCTCAGAGGGTCGTTAGAAGACACCAAGAAGAACAAAAATTGAAATAGAACAAGGTGTCGTAAACCACGTTTAGTCTGTGAAAATCGCGAAAATAAGTATCCAGTTTCCAACATCACGTGGGGACGACAAAAAGTACAATAATAACTACGAAAATATGTATTTGAGAGCATGTTTACAACACAGCTTGTTGTGCACTGTACAATACAGGAAAGGAGACGGTGAGAATGATGTGAACAAAATTATTGCAGATGTTGTTCGAAGTAGCGGCCGCGGACTTCATTTCACAGTCTATAACGATATAAGAACCGCTCGGACGCGCTCGAAGATACCGCGTGTGCAATTGATGTCTACCGCAGAGACGACGATCCGCGCTATGCCGACAATCCGCCGGTGTGTCCTCAGGCGTCTCAAAAACAAGTGACTTAAGATGACCCAGAGGAAGAAGTCCAATGGATTAATCCGGCAAACGTGGAGACCAAGCAACGGGCTTGAGATGTCCAATCCACCTTCCTGAGTATGTAGCATGGATGTGGTTACGTACCACAATTGAAAAATGTGCTGGTGCACCATTATGCATAAACCACATGCTCTGCCGCATTGTGGCCGGTACACCCTGCAGAAAATCTCGGAGGACGTGCTGCTGGAAAACAAGGTACGTTGCGCTATTGAGGCGTTCGAGCAGAAGGTATGGTCTCAACAGATTATCTCCGAGGATCCCTGCCCAGATGTTTACACAGATGTGGTAACGAACTACGCGGTAAAATGTGCTGGGGCATTATCATACATGAACCACCTGCCTCGCTGTACTGCGGCCAGCACACTCTGCAACTATTTCAGGGGGCATGTTGCAGAAAAACAAGGTGCGTTACGTCAGACATCATGAGCGAAACCACGAACACATTCAGCGATCAACCGACATCCGCCTTCCCACTTCTCTGGAGTCAAAGCCTGCATACGTATTTTCGCGATTTTAACCGACTACACGTAGTTTACGACACCATGTTCCATTTCAGTTCTTGTTCCTCTTGATAACTACTGATGACCCTCTGAGTTTGTCTCCGCTATAACTATATATCCTGTATATAATTTAAAAAATCAAGAAAATTCGTCCATCACATTGCTGGAAAGAATATTTTATTGGTATATTTTGGTATTATTATGTATTGATTTAAATTCCTCAATAATATTTTCGATCGTTAAGGAACCGATTTATACAAAAACCACAAAAAAAGACATTTCAACATATAATTACTAAAATTCTTATTTGAATTAAAAAATAAATCTCGGGAGCCTAGGTACCCTTGTATCAAATATCATAGCTGTACGACGGTTAGACATTTTACTACAAACGACACCGATAGACATATATCCATCCTCTTTTATTCTTATAAAACTTAAAATATAAGCATTTTACACTTCTATAATGTCATGGAAGCTTAGGCGGTTAATGTTTTTATTTTATTTTGGATATCTTGAAAACCTAATTAGAAGTATATGAAACATTTTTATTATCTGTGTATTTCCAAATATTTCAGTTCTGAATAGTATAGTAAACCATTGGTGTAGCTAGGTTATTAAAGGGAGGGGGTGACTAGATTTACTATTAATATCCATAATAATAGAATAATATGGTTGTCTGTATGTATGTGTGTGTGCTTGTGTTGTGTTTACGGAAATATATAAGCCATGCACAGGCAGGAATTTCAATAGATGTATGATTGAGATCGGAAGAATTTTTTTTTAATTTAGGCGATTTTTTTTCAAATTCACATTTGTTTTTGAATAATTTATTGTTGATGAGCAATTTTAAGTGATTTTTACTCACATTTGATAAAAAAATATTGGAAAATACTCGTTGAATGAATTTAGAAAGAAATCTATAAAATCAGTCATATTGCCCTTATTAGATGTTTGGTACTATAGCTTAATTTTAAGTCGTTTTACTTTTATTCTTTCTTCAAGAAAATAATATCTTATATTTATTAATTAGTTGTCGTATATATTAATTGACATTGCTTATTCTACATCATTCCCCGGAAAAATTAAACTTACATTTATTGATGTTTAATTATGGTTATAAACTGGGTATGTATTTTACAGGGAATGACGAATGTATCTTTTTTGATCCCGCCCACTTTGCTCATTGCAATTTCTTTAATATGACCTTCTTATGAACAAGTTTGGGGAGTCCAAATTTAAGCCTTATCTACAGTCGATTCTGATAAGTGATATTTGAAGAAACATTTTTGGACACTAACAAGAATTATAAATACACTACCCGACATAGAAAATGCAACACCATGAAGATTTGGCCGTATAATTATGCAAATTGCGAACCAATTGCAGCTGGCCGATGTATGCAAATGATATGAAATGCAAGTCGGTCACGTGACTAGATCGCGAGATAAAAGGGGTAGGAACAGCAGATGAGCCAACAGTTGTTACTGTCTGTCGCCTATAGAAACCCGTTTTTCGTTTTAGAAGTCACGTGTTGTTGAAGAGATATCTGGCCGATGACGTCAAAGTCCGTTTCAGTATTTGGACGATCGTGCGAGGGGATTCATTTAGGCCTACATACGGTTGGTTGGTCGTATCGGCGTATCACCGCTAAAACACCACACGTAGATGTTTCTATTGTGCAAAGATTTGAAGAAGGACATGTGAATCGTCGCTGTGATCCAGGTCCATCCAGACGTACGTCAATCCAGTCCATCCAGACGTACTGGTTGCACTGCCCAACCCCAACCTTCAGCGTTTCAAAATGTTGTTTTCTAGGAATATAAAGAGCTACCGTCCACGTAAACCATCAGCAAACATGACTTGCAAGGTATCCAGGTGTTTCCTGGACCTCCGTTGTCTCCAGATCTCTGACCCATCGAGCATGTATGGTTTTCGATTGACAGTCGTTTAACTGCTGTGCCCGCCTCAAACAGTGGACGACCTGTGGAGGATGTTCCTCGAGTGGTTTCTGCTTGTATCACCGCAAAAGCTAGTCCTACTGTCTACTTATCACACTGTCTATGCCTTTAGTGTATTCCATTATCCTTCTGGAATTAACATTAGTCATTTATGTATGTCATCTTTGTCGGGGTGTCCTTTTTTTCACTCTATTCGCCGCACACTCTATTGCATGTTCTGTGTCGTGTAGTGTATATATAAAACAGTTCAAAATTTTAAATAGCGTGTTAAACTTAAGCGAGGCTTTTTTAAAACTAAGTATCTTACATCTTACGCTTATTGAAATTTCAGAAATAATTAAAAATACTTTTTTTCTGAAATTTTTGTTCTGTAGTAATGCATTATATATAACTTATACTACAATATTAAAAAGCAAATATAGCACATTGTGTTTTTTATCCAAATATGCATGTGTGATTTTTTTTATAGTTTTTAATATCGAAATATGTTTTGTAGTAAAATACAATCGAGCAATGTTTAAATAATCTATAACCTAAAGATTTTGTGATTTTTCTTTTGTCAAATTTGTTCATCTAGATCGAAGGTGTATTTTTGTACATTAGGTAATGTTATCTATTGCAATACAGAAATTCCCAAATTCTCAAATTGAAAAGATTATGTTCTATATTTTTATGCAGATAATATTCAAAACGTACAATTAAATTGCAAACCAGTTACTACGTAATGAGAAATTCAAAGGAAAGTTGAATTATTAGTCTTTAAAACCATTTAAATGAGAACAATTTTATAATTATTTTAACAGGTTAATAATTTTGTAAAGGCTGGTTAATAATAGTAGATTGTGTTGTATTTGATTTTAAAAAGAGCAATGGGGTTAGTGAAAGATAAATTGAATACATTAAAAAATATATAGAAATTATATCATTGTCTTGTTTAGATAATATATTAAAAATACATATAGTGCTATACCTTTATTGCTAAGTCAACATTTTTTTTAAATATCGTCAATAAATCAATAATGTGATTTTCCTCAACATTTAATTACCACTTTCATAAAACGTCGTTAATTTTATGTAAATCTTTTAAAAGCTTTTTCCCTCTTTGGTCCTTAAGTAAAATTTACCCTAAAGAAAATCGCTTTGGTTGTCTTAAATTCCCCAACGTAATTTTAAGGTGTAAAACAAGATAATAAAATTGTCCATTTGAAGACCGGTAAGGATACACTACGTAGAAGTATTCAAAAGGTTTACACAAGGTATTCATTACAAATATCGGTTAAAATCTAGATTCTACAAATGTCGGTATTAATTACAAAGGTCGTTAAAATGTGTTCAAATTTCATTTATCCTCGATTACTTTGTTAAAGCGTTATAAAGAAATTAATTATTTCCAGTACTAAGAAATAATTTATTATTTCCAGTTTATTCAAAAATATTTCAATGGTGATAAAATTAGATACGTAGCTTGAATTTCATATAAGAGTTGAACGACGACCGAACTGATGGTGGCACCTTTCAGTTAATGGAGAGATATTTGGGTCATTATATATTTGTTTTGACAATGAAAATTATGACTCAACCTCCTCCCCCACCCACCCACACAAACACTTATCATGGCCACGCCACTGAAATAAACGATAGCTGCTATTCCCGAGAAGTGTAACTGGCCTCTAGCAATATGTGATATTTTTAACAATAAGACTCTGGAAATAACTATTTAATTAACTCTATATAATGCATTTCTTCGTTGGTTGAGACTATATTCAATACTTTCTTCCGCCCATCAAATTCTATTAGTTTAATTTCTCAATGATTTTCTTTCAATAGTTGCATCAATATTTTCACTATATGCCCTTCTTACGTGCTTTATGACAAATATAACTAACTTCCCGTTTTCAGAAATCTCACAATAAATTAGGAATGCTAAATCATTTTGGCTTTAATAGGTAAATAAAAATATTTGTTTTAATATGTTAGTTTGACACATTGCCTGTCTGCAAGAGCTTTGTATGCAAGAGCTTCTGATAGCTTCGTATAAAACAGCCTATCATCATTTCCTCTCCAACTCCATACATTAAACAATATAATTAAGTAATAAAAAAAATGATGACGTTTAAAATCCGTGGAAATAGATTTTCATTTTACTTTCCCTGGAATACATGGAAATGTATAGGGAAAGTATTGGGATCATGTCGAAAATCGCAACTCGAGTTTTCGACGGATCTATACGTTTCGAGATCTCTAGAATACGAAAAAAATATTTTTAGCGTGATGTCTGTGTGTGTGTCTGTGTCTGTGTGTCTGTCTGTGTGTCTGTGTGTCTGTCTGTTCGTGCAGATTTTGTATCCACGCCAACTAAAAAACACATTGACAGAATTTCATAAAATTTGGTAAGTAAGTCACTTGTGGGCGAATCTAGTGCTGATTAGTTTTAGGTACGATTCGGGATAAAAGAACCCGCCCTTTTATGCGAAATGGTCCGTAAAAGCGTTTATCCACTCTAGCTGAAAATCTAATAAACCGAATTTCACAAAATTTGGTAGATAAGTCGCTTGTGAGTCACCCTGATGGTGATTTTGGTACGATTCGAAAAAAAAATGAACCTGCCTTTTCTTGCAAAATGGCCCACAAAAATCGACAAAATCTAAAATAAAAAATTACATATGCAGCAAATATACCCATTACATGCTTGTTTTATATGTAATTTTTAACGAAGAAAATCATAAGACCAACCCCATTACACTAGGACTAGCCGTTCTCGAGATATTTTTGTTTTTTCGCTTTCTCTCTATGCCATCTTTGCAAATGAGTCCAGTTACCAAATGAGAACGAAAATTGAATTAACAGTGAATTAAATTTAATTAAAATAAAGAGAATGTGTATATAAGTCTGCAGGGAAAGTCGTGTGCTGCCCACATCAGATGTTTTACTTTCCCTGCAATACATGGTAATATATAGGGAAAGTATTGGAATCATGTCGAGAATCGCAAGTCGAGTTTTCGGATCTACACGTTTCGAGACCTCTAGAATACGGAAAATTTTTTTTAGGGTGACGTCTGAGTGTCTGTCTGTGTGTCTGTCTGTGTGTATGCCTGTGTGTATGCCTGTTTGTCTGTCTGTGTGTCTGTCTGTGTGTCTGTCTCTGTGTCTGTCTGTGTATCTGTCTATGCAGATTTTGTATACACTCTAACTAAATAATTAATGGACCGAATTTCATAAAATTTGGTAGGTAAGTCACTTGTAGGCGAATCTAATGCTGATTAGTTTAGGGTACGATTCGGGATGAAAGAACCCGCTTTTTTTGCGAAATGGCCCGCAAAAGCTTGTATCCGCTCTAGCTAAAAAACTAGCGAACCTTATTTCACAAAATTCGGTAGATAAGTCACTTGAGAGTCACTCTGGTGCTGATTAGATTTTGGTTAGATTCGAAATAAAATAACGTGCTCTTTTTTGCTCAATGGCCAGCAAAACTCGTCAAAATCTAAAATAAAAAACTACGTATGCTCAAATATATCCAATAAATGCATGTTTTATACGTAATTTTTAACGAAAAAAAGATCAACCCATTACACTAGGTCTAGCCGTTCTCGAGATATTTTAGTTTTTTCATATTTTCTCTACACCACCTTTGAAAATAAGCCCAGTTACCAAATGAGAAAGAAAATTGAATTAACAGTGAATTAAATTTAATCAAAATAAAGAGAACGTGGATATAAATAAGTCTGCAGGGAAAGTCATGTGCTGCCCACGTCAGATTTTTCATGTTATGAACATTGTAATTAGGGCAAAACTCATTACCATTCATCGAACAATAATTGGTCTTTTCTGCCTGCAACTTATACCTGCAACTCGAGGACTTACCGACATATCTAAGCGCAACATATATATATAGATATTAATAAAATTTATCTTGAAGCATTAAATACTTATTAATACATATTTATTCATATATTGAATGATGTATCATTTAGAAGTTCGCACAATTAACTCAGTATATTGCACATATTCCAAAGCATGTGTAAAATTTAATATATTTAAATGCAATTTGCTGATTGTGGGTATCTGTATAATAACCACTGAACTAAGTAATTGGGGGTAGGAGTGATGCATAATGGGGGGATTTCCATTATTGCTAGAATTTTATCTTCTGTGTCACTCAATCCGTCTTAAATAAAAATCTAATATTTCAACAACTCAAATTAAATATGACGATGGAAAGGAATAAATAAAAACATTCAAAACCACTTTTTAACCAATAAATGAAATACACTTTGTGCAAAAGATGAGGAAAACGAGACAGAAACATAAATAAGCAAAACTAACACAATGATGCAGCATGTAGCTGTTTCGAGGACACGCTGGATACCCTTCGGCAGTGCCAGAGAACTAGAAACTCGAAGTCTAAAAGAAGACTGTGGCCTCATCTTTTGTACTGGGGTTGGTAGATTCACTCACCACGAGGATCCAGCGTATCTTAGAAATAGCTGTATACTGCATTATTGTGTTATCTGTACTTATTTACGCTGCTCTCGTTTTCCTTACACTTTTTTAATGCCTCAACCAAATTCTCAGTTTGAGACACGCAGCTCAACAAAAATATAATAAAATCCTCAAAATTATAAAATATGCCATTCCATTTTTATGCTTAAACCTGAAACAGTTTTTTTATCATTTTCAGAACTTTTATTAAGTATGAAGGTGTCATAATTAGTTACCATTCAAAGCTCTGGTGAAATGATTAGTTTGTATATAAGGCTGAGAGGAATATTTTCTTTTCTTATGCTCTTAATGCGCTATAATGTTTTATTGTGCTACATGTGCAGGCAAAATGACCAATAAAATTATTATTAACTAGTTAAATTTGGCATCTTTAAAGTATATAAAACAATTTAAAATATCCGTTTTAAATAGTATAGGCATATATTTGCATTTTTGTATTTATTATGAACATATACGCTAAATAAATATTAATTTAATCTATATGTTAGAACTATCTTAAAATAGTGTTGTAAATTCTATGTAAATATTTTAAAAGCCTTTCATCTTTTTGACGTTAAGTAACATTCACCTTAAAGAAATCCATCTAGGGTGTCTTGAATTCCCAAATCCAATTTATAGGGAGGACATAAGGCAATAAAATTGTCAATTTCAGGATGTGGCAAATCCTGTCACGTAGAGTTAGTAAAAGGCTTTATACAATGCGTTATTTATAAATGTCACTATTAATATGCTTTGGTAGTCATTCATTTTACATATATTGCTCCAAAACTCTAAATGTTGATATATTCATAAGGCTGTTAAAATATTGAAGTGTTTAGCTTTCCAATTTTTACAAATTTTGTTAAGGAGTTAAAGTATGAATTTATGCGATCTATAATGTCCATGCTTTAATAGTTGGATAAAAGCATCCCTGCTATTAAAACATGTGCTTACATTTGATTATTAATATTTTATTTATTTTATATTAAATGTCAGTGCTCATGAAACTACGTAAAATAAATATTGTAGAATAAAAGTGCGACGAAAACAGCAAGAAATCGAGCTTTGCAGGACAATAAATATCTTATCTACAGCTCGATTTGATTTCTTTATCGTACAAGAAACTTCTTCAGAAACATTCACATTGTACCTGATAATTTGTGTATGAGGCGATAATTGTCCACCATTGTATTGTGGCCATTGCGAATAAATAATGGTAGTTTTATTAACACTATACAACAAAGTTGAAAAGTGTAGACTTTGTTCATTCTGTCTATCTGTCTGTCTGTCTCTTAGCACGATAACTGCCGTAAAAATGACTTAATCAATACGAAATTTTAGTATGTTGTTCAGATGATCTGTAGGACCTATGGGAATATAAATGAATAATATCACATATATAGTTTTGGATTGAACCCGGGTTGAAAAACTGAAATAAATTGAGCCCTATAGGACCTAATTTTTCAAACATTTTTTAAGCGGATTTAAAATTCACAAATTGCTTCGAAAATTTTAGGTAATATTCAAATTATTCCCTAAAATATATAATAAAATATTCAGAGAAATATATTCAGTAGTTTCTTAAATAAAAATTAAAATAGTAATCACACCACTTATATGAAGCGATCACGTGACCGTGGTATGAAAAGATCACATGGCCCACTTCAAAATGATATATGGCATCCATCTTGTCTCAAAATCGTGATTTTTTTAAGTTCTTTTTAATTCATAGTGAGTGTTGTATCCGTCCTAAAACCACTTTATTTTTGCTTAAAGTCTGTGCATCTACATACTGTAACAACGCAATTACAATATATTTAAGTTTAAATGATCATCCAAATATGATTATTTCTACAACGAAGCCTATTTTTCACGTATGTAAAATATTAACGACAAAATATGTAGAATGAGTTGTATTAGAATTGCTGTATTTCTTTAATAAAAATTTATTTAGCCCATGGAGTCTGCATAGCTGATATGAATGAAATATTCATTAATTTTATAACGAGAAGGACGATTTTTTCGCTGATTTTTTAAGCATAGAGTTTAATTACTTGTAGCTCCATGGTCATAATTTTTAAATAAAATAAATTATTATAGTATTGTGATGAATGAAATGAATGGGAATATGTTATGAATGAAATGCTGTTTTTATAGAGAGATCCAGGCGTATTATTTTTTCTATGACGTCATTTGAATGAATTTCAGTTGTTTTCGATGAACTTTTCAAATAAAATTATCGTAGTATAATGATAATTTTAAAAATATTACCGCGGAATGTATCGCATTTTAGAGATGTTTAAACCAAGCAATTTATATTTCAATGCCGTCATTTGAATGAAGTTCATTTTTCTCAATGAATGTTTAAGTTTTCAAATATAATAAATTAATGTAGTATTGTGATACGTTTTAAAATATTTCCGAGGAATGTATTGCATTTTAGACTTGTTTAAATAAAATTGCATTGAAGTTGGGAAGTGTTTCATAATCAATGATTTAAGCATGATTGATCTTTCTTGTTACTAAATATAAATCATCAATATTTTCGGTGGATTAAGAGCAGGCTGATTTCCTGAGTGCTAATTTATGTCCAGGATCAGTAAGTAGTAAGACTGACTTTATGGCATTTTTTGTCTTGATTCAAGAGATATTATGGAATGATTGAATTATATATACTTGAAGGCTATTGGCTGAAATTCACATTCAGTACTATTAAGCTGTGTGACTGGATATAAATGATGAAAAATATCACTGTGTACTTTTGTAGTATAAATGAAGTCAAATTGGTGACAGTTACAGCTTAGCAAAGACAATTGCTCAATTCAAATGAATACTTTCTTAAAATGTGTGTTTATATTTTGGTGATTTAAATAATTGATGATTAAACATTTATCTATAAAACAATTAATGTTTTAAATCTATGTGTGCTGAAGCCATAAGTTGTTCATCATTAAGTATTTACCATTACAAACAGATTACTGGATGTAAATTAAGAAATATGGTATTGTGTCTTCAGTATGTCTTTGAGCTTGGGTCGGCTAGGAGCCAACACGAAGATAGCTAGTTCATGGCAGCTACGATCAGCAGCTTATTATAAACGTTCGTATAACTAGGGTCTCCGACCTTGCTTGCTACGCTCGCTACACTCGCTTCGTGAGCGCACATTTGTTCCACATGTTACTCAAGGGTTATATGCCCGTTGGGAACCTTCTCTTATTAACTGAAATTCGCCAACTCTCTGTTTGGATGACAGAGATGGAAGATATCTGTTTAGATGACCTGGAATGAAAGTACCTCTTTGGACGACCTGAAGAGTGCCACCCAATTTATTCTGGAACACATTATCGGCAGCATTCACGGAGACATCTTCTCATACCACCAACCTCTTTTAATGACATACGGGTCCACATATTTAACATTCCCACAATCTGCATGAATACGGGAACAGTTTGAAGAGTAAGGAACCATACTTGAGTCGTTTGTGTGCAATCCTCGTTCGCTAATCACTGGGCTAACAAAGATACTTCTTCTTTTCTTCGACCCAACTGCCTGACTTACCCGAAAGTGAAAATATCTGATTGGCTTGCCTGGGTTGTACCAACCAATTTAGGTACTAATTTATAGTAATTAGCACTAATTTATAGTAAAGTCTCATCCACATATTTAAGGTGCCTGTACTCTGCGTAAACATCCCCGCAGGGGTTCACTTCTTTAGTGAATACGGGTGTTGCAATCCCGAGGTACCTTAGCAATGGTTTTCTTTCTCTATCTTTTTCCTTCTCTTTTTTTTGTCTATCCTTCTTTCCCCTTTTTTTCTTTTGTTCTTCTTTTGTGTTTTGTGTTTCTAGTCCCTCTCAGCTGCTGGTGTCATTAATGCCGAGCCCTTAGTAAACATCACATCTGCTCTATGGGCCCTATTACCACTCTTTGGCCTCTGCTGTAAGGTACACCGTCTGTGCTCGGAAATGGGTTCATGTGGGTGTGATACGAAAGGGGTAGAGCTGCGTACATCAGTAGTTCTGCTTTTAAGAAACGCTTGCAGTAAACGGTTCCAGAGGTGAGTCCCTTGGTTGTGTTGGTTAGATGGTAGAGTGTGTTTTCATATCGAGAAATCCCCCATGGATCCTTCCTGGTCCATGGGCCCTGTGCACCAGGTGCACGTTATGGCCAGCTCTCCATCATCTGGCTTTGCGAATGACTCCGGCGGTTACACTTGGCACGTTAGAAAAGTATGGGGAGATGGAGCCTGGCGGGGGCTCCGATAGATCTGGAAGTAAACCGTGTTTTTTTATAAGTGGTTACAAGCATGGGGAATTTGAGATTGCTTTCTGTCTCGGGTTCTTCATGCTCTTTTTCAGATGAGAACAAAGCTGTTCTGCCAAATATATCACGTATGGATTGGGCTGAGAGGGTTGAGATCTCTGAATCCTCAAAGCCAAAAGATGTGACTCCCAGATGTAAGGGACGAAGTTGTGTAACATCGTGTAACGCCTCAAAAGCTAGATATTTCATTGTAAAGATGTCTGAAGGAACTTTTTCAAATATTTCACCAGTTTTGATTCAAAAAAGTATAGCTGCCTTTGTAGGTGATGCAAAAATGTTAGGAAACTATGATCCGGTGACATTTTGGTCCAAGTTACCACAAATGCTCAAGCAACAAATATAATGAAAATGACACATATTGGAAATTTCAAGATCACAGTAAACATACATATGTCACTTAACCATTCTAGAGGTGTAATTTCCGAATCAGATCTCATTTATGACAGTGAGGAAGAAATTTTGAACAATTTAATTGACCAAAATGTGTGCGCTGTAAGACGTATCAACATTCGTAGATAGGGGGAAGTCTTACCAACCAAACACCTCATACTTACCTCTAACTCGCCGGATTTACCAAAAATCATTAAAGCAGCCTATCTGATGTGCAAAGTCCTTCCTTTCGTTCCAAATCCATTAAGGTGCTTTAAGTGCCAAAGATATGGATATTCTAAAAATTCATACAGATGGAAATATGAAACATGTGCCCGGTGAGCTGAGCCTGGACATGAATCTGAAAATTGTACAAAAAATTTCAATGTGTTAATTGTGATGGTGAACACCCATCATATGCTCGATCATGCCCTAAATGGAAGATCGAAAAAGAAATACAAGCTGTTAAAATCAATAATAATATTTATTTCCCTGAAGCACGTAAAATAGTAACAGCACGTACACCTAAAGGTGTATCTTATGCCACTGTAGCAACTAAATTCACAATTTCTGTTGCTACGCAATGTGAGGAAAGATCTATTGCTACACAAACCGAACCTATTTCTGTGCCCGAAGATAGTCCAAATTCTACTAACCCATCAGCTACTCAATTTAAACCTAAATCTGCCATACCCTTAACAACTTTTAGACCAGAGTTTTCACAGCCAAATAAACCAAGTACCAGTGGGGATAATGAAACATATACTACAGTGAACAAAAAAATCCAACCAAAAATCAAAATTAAAAACTCAGAAAGACGAATTTGCACCTAGTAAATCCTTAAAAAGAACAGATGCAAAAAAGGATGCCATTATTGATGATGCAGTACAACTTTGTGTTTCGAATGACGAAACAATGTTGACGGATGTGTTGCCACCTTCGCCCAATAGGTCCAGGGTCAACAGTTCTCGTTCACCAAAAAAGAAAAAGCCTACATAATGGCTTCTTTGGTTTCTTGGAACTGCCGTAGTTTGCAGACCAAGTTGTTTGAGGTTAAATCATTAATTAATACTTATTATCACATTTGTGTCTGTCTTCAAGAAATTTCTTAAATTCTAACAATAGTATAAATTTTAAACATTTTACTTGCATTCGCAAAAATTTTGATAGAAACAGCAGGGTTTCTGGGGGAGTAGTCTTGCTAATTTCCCAAGAGTATCCTACCTCCAATGTACAACTTACTACTAACTTACAACCTGTTGCTACTCGTATCCATATTAAGACATTGATTACAGTATTCTGTATTTATATTCCACCAAATGTTAATATTGATCACAAGGAACTTGATGATTTGATTGGCCAACTACCTGCGCTATTCGTAACATTGGGTGACTTTAATGGTCACAACCCTCTTTGGGGTGGTTCTGACATGAATCACAGTGGACAGCAAATCGAAAAGTGTATTAGTAATCACAGACTGTGCCTATTAAATAGCAATGAGCGTAGCTACTTTCATCAACCAAGCAAGACATTCCACATTATCGATCTTGCTTTTTGTTCCCCATCAGTACTTCCGTACTGGTCCTTTTTAGTCGACAAAGATCTACACAATAGCGACCATTTTCCCATTGTTCTCTGTAACAGTAAAATCAGATCACCTGTGAAACCATCGCGATATATCTTTTCGAGAGCTGATTGGTTGACATTTACTTCCCAAGCTGTGATAGCTGATGACGCAGTACAGAGCTGTGATATAAATACAGCTGTAAATAATATTACAAATCTGTTGATTAAGGCTGCTGATACTACAATCCCTAAGAGTTCTAGGAAAACATCTAAGTATCACTTTCCTTGGTGGAATGAAGAAGGTCGTGAGGCATACAAAAAACAAAAGAAGGCCTGGGCCAAATTTCGAAGGTATCCTACGACTGATAAACTTACTGCATTTAAATACACAAAAGCAGATGCTCGTGGGATACGCAGACGAAGCTAAAGAGAGTCATGGGAGGAGAATATCAGTGGACTAACCTCTTCCACTTCCAGCAAAATGGTATGGCAAAGGGTTAAAAGGTGTTCCGGTGTTTATAATGTCCATCCCATATCTGCTATAAATAGCAATGGCTCAGTTATTAGCTCTCCGGCAGAAATAGCAATTAAATAGCCAAAGCCTTTGCAGATGTTTCAAACTCAGCAAGTTATTCAGAACCATTCCTGTCACGCAAGATCATATCAGAAAAGAAACCAATTGTCTTCTCACAAGCCAAAAACTTGGCATACAATTCTCCGTTTACAGACTTTGAACTTCTTACAGCATTGTTACAGACCCAGGGAACCAGCAGTGGGCCAGATGGTGTCCATTGTACAATACTATGCTGAAACACCTTTCTCACGACTCTTTATTGAACCTTTTATATCTGTACAACAGGATTTATATGGAACATAAGTTTCCGACACCCTGGCAAAGAGCAATCACCATACCCATTATAAAATCAGGAAAGGACCCCAAAAGTCCTTTAAGTTACCGACCCATTGCTTTGATAAGCTGTATTTGCAAAATTATGGAAAAATGGTAAATGCCCGACTTGTTTATTTCCTATGATCGCACATGGAGCTATGGCATTCTTAAGAACATTTTTGATTTTAATTTAAAAGGAAATCTTCTCATTTTTATACAAAACTTTTTAGCATATAGGACATTCAAATTTCGTATTGGTACTGTTCTTTCAAACCCTCACGTACAAGAGGAGGGAGTGCCACAAGGAAGTGTGTTGAGCGTGACTCTATTTTCCATAAAAATCAACAGTATTTTAAACCATCTACCATCATCAGTTCATAAAAGTCTCTATGTGGATGATTTGCAAGTTTCATACCAAGCACATGATATGCGCACCGTTGAAAGACCAAATGCAGTAAATGGCATTCTGCGATGGACTGATCTAAATGGATTCAGGTTTTCAATCCAAAAGACTTGTTGCGTTCACATCACCAGAAAACGAGGTCTACACTTACCTCCAGAGATTTTCATGGAGAATGCTAAAATTGCTGTTGTTAATGAAGTGAAATTTCTTGGAGTCTGGTTCGATAGGAAACTCACCTTCCTACCTCATGTTCAGAAACTGAGAAAGAAATGTGAGAGAGCCATTAACATTTTAAAAGTTCTGTCAAATACAAAATGGGGTGCAAATACAACTGCAATGCTGCGTAAATATAGGGCTATTATTCGTTCCAAGATTGATTATGGATGCAATGTTTATGACAGTGCACGAACATCTGTTCTCCAGAAACTCGACACCACAATACATAATCAGGCATTACGTATATGTTCAGGTGCCTTTACAACATATCCTGTTCAAAGCTTATATGTGTACTACAATTAGCCACCTCTAGAATTCAGGCGTGAACAGTTGATGCTGAATGATTACTATCGGGTTATGTTCTTTCAGAACCACCCTCTTCAATGACTAATACTAGATGAGCATTATGATCGACTCTACGACCACAGACCCTCATGCATTCCTTCTTTTAGCAACCGGATACGATATTATCAACAACCACTCTAACCACTGGGCTGCTCCAACCCTTCGGATGTAACTTCTTTTTCTTCGACCCAGACCAGTCGACCTTCCCGAATGTGTAAGGTATTTGCTTAAACTGCTAGTGGGGGGGGGCGGCATCCACAGGAACCCTACTACTCTTTATCTACCACGAACTTCACGGAATGGCTTACGAACCCACATATTTAAAGTGCGCGTACTTCGCGTGAACACGGGGACAGTTGGGACAGAGCCGGAAATAGAATTCAGGTCTCAGTGCTTGGAAATAACTTGAAACTTGGAATATGTAGAATTTCATATTTCAAATATCGCTGCTTTTTATTGGTATAAATTTTGGGGTCTTTTGAAACGGCGAACCCAGTTCTTGGCTCGGCACAGAAATGTATTCATTTTGGGGGGAACTGTAGCAAATATAATTCATTACATTTCATTATTTATAGATCTTTCATCTGAAAAACTCAACGAATTATGCATTGAATCATTATCGTATTATACACTGAATTATTTGCTTTTAAACTAATATTTATGTACTATAACAATTTGCTTAACACTATTAAGCAAATATGTCCGAGAGTTTATCAGCATTTTAAACTAATGTATTAGATAAACATTCCTTCCATTGATTTTATAGGTTTAAATTATCAAAAAAGATTTCGGTTTAACAGTTGAAAGAATCATAATAAACTGAATTCGAATGCATTTGAAGGACATATAATATTATTATCAGATACCATGTTGGAGTAAACTTCTAATCTATACGACCTCTGCTTTTATTTGGTTTTTATGGCATCTTGTCTGACATAGTCTTCAGAAAACTAAAATCGCTGTCATAAAATATGGAATCCTGGGAAATATCCAGATGTTATATTTTTATCCTATTTCAGTGATTCACTAAGTCTACTTTTCATATTTTAGTGGCTTTATAATCTCTACAGACAAGTCTGGAATCAGGTTGAAATCGATCTCCGATCCCTGGCTGCAAGTTAACACTCCTAACAACTAAGATTCACAAAAGAATATTTTCCTTTCTATATTTAAAGTGAAAGTTATAACATTATGAAGGGAAAGTTATAACATTATGAAGGGAAAGTTATAACATTATGAAGGGAAAGTTATAACATTTTAGAGGAAAATTATAGAGTGATTAAAAACGACAATTATCTGTAACACCAATAAGGATGTACAGTGCACGAAAAAAGTATAAGGACAAGCGAATACTCGCCGAATCTAGAAATATTTTAGACGGAAATGTATGCAAATTTCTTAAGTATAAATATTGATAAATTAAGTTATTTTTCATGTAAATTAGTTGCATTTTCCAGAAATAAATATGTATACATTAATTTTATAAATTTTAAGCCCATATGATCTTGGAAAACAGTATAAGGACAACTGTTTTTTCATCTAAAATTATAGTAAAATTTGCATATTTGAAAGCAGAAAATGACCATTTCAAATATAAAAACTGGGTTTCTAAACAAAATTCGCACTTTTCTCATTTCTTCACGATTTTTGTACGATGCCAAAAGGAACTCATCTGTCTGATCATGAAAAGGGAAAAATTCTTGCTTTTAAAGAATGTGGATTGAGTGGACATGAAATTTAGAAAACATTTAAAAATTTTTATTTTTAACCTAAAACTGTAGTTTATAATTTTCTGAAAGAACTTGGAATGTATGGAATGGAAAAACGAACTGGAAGACCAGAAATTCTAACTCATCGACAGAAAAGAATGCTTGTATGAAGAGCTTGCGAGAAAAAAGGAGCTGCAAATGTAGTTAGAAGAAATTTGGACTTACCATGTTCCACACGAACAGTTAAAAATGTTTTGAATAAGCATCCGAATATTTGGTATGGAAAGTTAATGTCACGTGCGTCTCTTAAAAAGGAACATAATGAACTAAGACAGGAATTTAAAAAAAATACATGTCTCTCGGTCCAAAATAGATTGATGTAATCTTTTCGGACGAAAAGAAGTTCATTCTTTATGCGATAGATGGATTTCGCTATTTTTGGTTAATCTGCGTAAAACCAAAGAAGTGTTTTCCAAACGTCAATACGGTGGGGGCACAGTAATGATTTGGGGCGCTTTTGCAGCATACGGAACCACGTCTATAGTATTTATCAACTGCAAAATGAACTCTGACAAATATGTTGATATGTCAGGCGAACATTTGTTATCTAAAGCCTCACTAATATCTTCAGCAGACTATATTTTCCAGCAGGAAAACACTTCCATACACGTTTCTAAGAGTGCAAAACTCTGGTTTGAAGCTAATTCAGTAAATTTACTTGATTGGCAGGTAAGGAGTCCCGATCTCAATCCAATAGAAAATTTATGAGGCCTTCTACCCCGAGAAGTTTATAAAAATGGCACACAATATCAGTATAAACAGGATTTTGTGTTAGCCATCAAGCAATCTTGAAAGAACATTTCCATAGACACATTAAAATAATTTTCAGTATCGATGACCTCTCGGCTTATTCAAATAATTGAAAAAAACCTGTTCTCTTGATTATTAATATTATATAATTTAGAACATATCCTTATACTTTTTACTATATTTTCTTTAGTGATAATCTTTATAAGGTCAACTTTTGTAAGGTTCATATTTGTTGTTTTATGTGTTGTAAATGTTACTGTATAATTTCATATTACAGGTCAGAAATATCAAGAATTCATTTTGTTAAAGTGAAAATAAAGTATATTTTCATTCAATTATATGTTGTCCTTATACTTTTTTCGAGTACTGTATAAAGTTCATGTGATATTGAAATTTTATTTTCGTATCCGAAAAGTATCGCAGTCTATATTTATCCTAGAATATTCGTAAAATTAATAAAATGAATATTCGCATAATGAATAGTAACATTAAATTTGAATGTAGCACGTCAAATGTGATGAATTGTGATGATGACCTACAAACTTGCACTTTTCTTTCGAGAAAAATGGCAGCTTTCCAAATGGAAACTGAAGATAAAAAATAATTTGCATAAAAATGGGGCATATAATTTTTTAAGCACAAAAGAATACCCATTAATTATTAATAACTTCTTTACTAATCTAATAAGAAAAATCTCGTAATTACCAAATTACAACCAGTATGAGATACACGCTACATCTTAATGTTATACAGTAATTGAATTTATTTACATTTTGCAATGTTTATACAATATGGGATGTTTCTTGTTAATTGACTGTAATAAAAACATTGAGATGAATAGAATACTTGTTCAAAATTTAGTTATGAAACAGTATAGAAGATGTTTTTATTATTTTAATGATGTTTTAATGATATCACCATAAAAGTAAGTAATGTTATAAGTATTAAATATTCTACTAGTATATCAATAAACGCAACAGACAGTTCTCTAAGTTTAATTTTTTATCAATTTATATTTAATTTATAATTTAGCTATTAAATTAGTTGTGAAAGTGATGAGAGTTTTGTAAAAACATTTTCCTACCTATCTCAGTTTCACACAGCACAATGAAAATTTCATGTAATCTGAATTACTACTGCATTCCACATCATAGTGTGCATAACATCATAATTTTAAACGGGAAAGGATAGATATATTTAGAAAATTATTATTATTTTAACACTATTTTTGTTAAAGGTTTATTTATTAATGGTATATGAACATTATATTATTTTTTATATTAATGAAAATAAAATGATGTAGAATTTGCACACATACGTGCCAAATCACAATTTCAATAATTAAAAGAAATTGTGACAACGAAACGCTCATTTTTAAACCGATCACTGCACTTCGTACAAATAACAAATAAACAACTTTTAAACAGCTAATCAAAGCAAGTGAAATTGCATGCATTGCGATTTAAACGTTCTCCTGTATATGAAATACGTTTTAGTGCTACTTTGATTTCATTGTTTTAATGTATCCTAATTCGTTTATTTAATACTCAAGTTCTGAAGCCTTATATGAAATTTTGTATTAGAATTCTCAAATATTGAAATTAATTTCAGTTTAATAACTTATATTCTCATAATCATTTAATTATGTTTAAATTAAGCTTCAATTTGAAATATTATACAGCTCGCATACTTCATATGCACTAGCCCATTCAAAGCTCGGCCTTTTGATAGTATTATTTTTTTTGTCATTAGTGTTAGGGGACACAATATAAAATCATAAATTCTTGTTTAATAATAAAAATAGTGAACCAGTGACGAACATTTAACTATAACAATTTGTTACTTACTTTCATTACACAGATCACTCCCACATTTCTATTTAAGCAAAATATTACTGCAGCATACTGCGCTTCAGACATCGATATGGTAACATTTTTAACATCTTTCACAGCCCTGAGTGCAATCGCAATGCTAATTAACGCTTCTTTGAGGTTGACAGACCAAATTTAATATATTAAGAAAGTAAAATGTTCATATGTTAGAAAACTATTAAGGAAGGAATACATATTTAGATGAGATGACACCATAGCAGCCTATACGATTATCTAAACTATTTTCATTAGAATATAAAATATACATGTATTACTTATTCTGTTACGAATGTAGGTTCATGTATTTAATATAAATTGGTAACATAACATCCTACAAACATAGCAAAATATTACATTAAATCTGCACCTAGATACATCTAATCCTTCTGTAAAACAACTCATAATCCTTAGCTCAGTAATTACACAGTTATAACCAAATCAATTATTTACCTATGTATATCAATAAGTCGAAATAATAATTATAGTATATTGCTTTTAAAACATTAACATATTTTTCTATATTGCAAGCCATGACTTAGTTATTGTGATCGATACATGTGGGAGATAAATATTATCAATCTTGAAAGTATGACTAAAATGTAACAACCACTTGCGAATATTTATTAAATGTAAATATAATTACATACATTTAAATCACTACTGTTCAACCATGAAGCATAGCATTAAATTAGGTACACGCTCACTATTTATTACCACACTCTTTTAATATAAATATATTTGTATTTGAGGCATTTTAGCTCTCCAAAAATTTATTTTCTTAAAAGAATTGGAAATTCTATTATATGTCCTTATCTAGATAACGTACATTCTAAGATAGACTATTGCGGAGTGGCGCAGTGTCCATTGAGGCTAAAAAGCTGAGCCTCCCCAGCTTAAAATCCAATTTAAAGAATTATTTAAACATACTTTTACTTATTATATTTTTAAAAATAATTTTGCCAAGAGAAATGTATTATTTAGAAAATTGTTACATTTTACTTGCTTAAAGTGACACGATTCAAAGTTTTTTCGGATTAAAACACATATTTTAATGTTTCAGAAGCTAAAACCATCCAGCCTTAGTCTTTAATAAGGAGAAACATGGCATTAAGACTACCCATTTGTTAAACTCCTTCCTCGCTGTTTGACTAACATGGGAAGCTAGCTTATAGGAAGGCGTGGCTATTGCTACTCAATTTCAATCCTTTATAAACAATCAATGATTGGATGTGGAATATGACGTTTCATCAATGATGGGTAGGTGAGGTTGGGTAGTTGAAGTCTAATAGGTTCTCCATTTCGGGTCAAACATGATTCTATTAATTACTATTTGTAGAAAATAATCATTATTTATAATACTAAGGAATTTCTGTCATTTTAAATATTTTACGACATAGTTGAAAAGTGTTTATGACTTTGTTCGTTTGGTCTGTATGTATGTCTGTCTGTCTGTCAGTTAGCACGATACCTGCCGTAAAAATGGCTTTATCAAAATGAAATTTTAGTATGTTGTTCAGACGGTCACTGGAACCTATGGGAATATAAATGAATAATATTACCAGCTTAGTTTTGGATTAAACTCGGGTTGAAAGAATGGAATACTTTGAACCCCATGGGATCTAATTTTTCAAACATTTTTAAGCGAATTTAAAATTCACAAATTGCTTCGAAAGTTTTAGAAAACATTCAAATTATCCCATAATATATATTAAAAAAAATTTCAGCCAAATGTATTCGGTAGTTTTTTAAATAAAAATTAAAATAATAACTACACCTTTATATGAAGAGATCACGTGATCACTATATGCAGAGAGCACGTGACCCACTTCAAAATAAAATATGCCATCCATCTTGTGTCAAAATCGTGATTTTGACACAAGATTTGTACCGTATTTTTTTATTAATTTATATTATGGATGCCATATTTTATTATTGTTCTTTTTAATTCATATTTAGTGTTGTATCCGTCCTAAAACCACTTTATTTTTGCTTAAAGTCTGTGCATCTACATACTGAAACAACGCAATAACAATATATTTGAGTTTAAATAATCATCAAACTTTGATTATTTCTACAACGAAGACTAATTTTCACTTATGGAGAATGCAAACACCAAAAGATGTGGATTGAATTGTATAAGAATTGCTGCATTTCTTTAACGCTTCTTTAGCTCATGCAGTCTGCAATATAGCTGATATGAATGAAACATTCATTGATTTTACACAGAGAACCAGACGATTTTTTCGATGAAGTTTTAAGCATACAGTTAAATTACTTGTACCTGCATGGTTTTAAGTTTTTAAATAAAATAAATTATTATAGTATTGTGATGAATGGAAAAAAGTTTATGAATGAAATGCTGCTTTTATAGGGAGAGCCTGGCGATTCATATTTCGATGACGTCATTTTAATTAAGTTCATTTGTTTTCGATAAATTTTTCAAATTTAATTAATTATTGTAGTATTATGATAATTTAAAAAATATTACCAAGGAATGTATCGCATTTTAGAGATGTTTAAACCAGATAATTTATATTTCACTGCCGTCCTTTAAATGAAGTTCATTTTTTCAATGAAATTTTAAGTTTTCAAATATAATAAATTAATGTCAAATATAATGAATTATTGTTGGAAAGTGTTTTATAATCAATGCTTTATGCATGATTGATCTTTCTTGTTCATGAATAACCTAGGACTTACCTAACTTTAAACAATCTCAAGATGAAGAAATCTACTAATAATGACTACCATTAAACTTAAGCAGTTTGCAAAGTAGACTTAGCTCAAAGATCAAGCACACAACTTTGATAGAAGGTCTTTATTACACTTCTTATACTACGACATACAAAAATGATAAAGTCCAGAACGCTTTCGAGCGTAAATACGCTCTTCATCAGTGGCTACATGGAAATTAAAATGATCGTTCATATATAGACCAGAAAAGATAAAAAATTGCATAAATTCAATTAGTAAATGAACTTTCGATTAACAAAGGAAATTTACACAAAAAACATAAAATATTTTTAACAGATTCAAAAACGGAAATATTTTATGTTTTCTGTGTAATTTTCCTTTAATAATCGAAAGTTCATATACTAATTGTATTTACGCAAATTTGTCATCGTTTCTGGTCCCGTATATGAGCGATCATTTTAATTTCCATGTGGCCACTGATGAAGAGCGTATTTACGCTCGAAAGCGCTCTGGGCTTTATCATTTTTGTACGTCTTATAAGAATTGTAATAAAGACCTTCTATCAAAGTTGTGCTTGATCTTTTTGCTATTGAAATCAGATAATGAGTTTCTTAATCGAGTAACTTAGTCAAGCAACTTAATTGAATAAATTGCTTGAGCAACAACTATTTGTGTTTAAATTTGGAATAAAATTTCCTGTTCTGTTTTTTATCCCAATGGAACAGACAGATGCTACAGATCACTAATCCAAAAAAACATCCTAATTTCATTCTTTCCGGGAGGCTACGATTTTCGGTAATGATTTTTGATTCCAAAAAGTTACGCCAAACAGCACCTTGTATAAAAAATGTAGAGATAAGCCTTGAATAAAAAATGTAGAGATAAGCCTTGTATAAAAAATGTAACAAGAGGTTGAAATTATCTAATGTTTCTGGTCGATCTACAATCTAACAATATAGAATCCGCTTTAAATATAGAAATATAATCTACTATATTCGAAACACTGATAGCGGCCCATTTTATTAAGATTTTAATTGCCAAAAATGTATTTGCATTTCATTTGAAAATGCACATAATGTTTAAGATTATTAAAATCTGGATCTCGGCCGTTTTTTTTTACCCAACATAATACTTCCTTTTATATTTACTATATACTGTAGTGAAAGAAAAAATAAAGGTTAAATATTATTTAATAGAGCATTTATCATTTATAATGTAAAATCATATATTGCGAATGCATTATGCATATACATAAAACAACATTAATGTATGCACATTATTTCTTGCTGACATACCACCCTAAAGCTTGGACCAAACAATGCACTTTTATTTTAAGACTGAGTGTTTAATCATCATAAATCTCGTAACTAAAATATGGGTGTTTGAAAACTTAAGAGGCATTTTTTTCAAGACAAATCTTATAATCTTGCAAAAAAATTCTTTTGGAGTGTATATTAAAATGTAATCATGGATGTTAAGAAAAAAATGATAACTCGAAATTTGTATTTAAAGAATATTCTGGTGTGAAAAGTGGGAGGGAAATTAATTCCCAGTAAAAAAAACTGAAACTAGCTGACAATTTTTTCCTTACTTTTTTTATCACTCAACAAGTTTTTAAAATTAATTTCTTTTAATACAATCTTGATCTCAAGCTTTACAGTCTTTTTACGTAAATTTCTAACTACAACTATCTTTTAAAACTACATATTTATTTTGAGTAAAATATGCAATTTTTTTTATTACTGACATTTTTAAATACTCTGTTCTTATCTACTATGGAAAGGTTTAGAACGTACTTCATTTATGTTTTTACGTACTATACACTCAAATAATTTGCACACTATTTTTATGAAATTGTGGAACAACATTTAAACAATAATATATTTGTGGAACAACATTGTGGTATGAAAACAATATTTTTACTTCATCTGCTAAATTAAAATCATATAAAAATGTGCAAAAACTATATCATAAAAAAATTGAATGATTTATGCTTTTTTAATTATCTTGAATATTTATCCCAAAAAAATTATTTCATTCTTTGCTGAACATTCCGAGATATTTACCACTTCTAATCTTATATTACATAAAAATGTAATGAACAAGTGAATGTCACTATATCATCTGACTGACAATTTTGTCAAATACCCGATTTTTTTACTTTCCTTATATACATAATGTATAAGGAAAGTATTATGACGGGGACGAAAATTCGAATTCGAGTTTTCGACGGGGGAGCACGTTTCAAGCATCCCTGATCACGAATCAAACATTTTTGAAGTGATGTGTGTGTGCGTGCGTGTGTGTGTGTGTGTGTGTGTGTGTGTGTGTGTGTGTGTGTGTGTGTGTGTGTGTGTGAAAGTATGTGTGTGTGTGTGTGTGTGTGTGAAAGTATGTGTGTGTGTGTGTCTGTCAGTGAGACTGTGGAGACGATAAATGACGAACGAATGGACCAATTTGAACAAAATTTGGTACAAAAATCACAATCCGTAAACACTGGAAGCCTATTGTTTTTATACGCAATCGAATGTTCAGAACCCCCCTAAATTTTCGAATGAAATTTTGAAAAAATTGTCAAAAAATCAAAACGGCTAATGATGGTATGCAAATAGACATTTCTTATGTAATGTTTTATTAGAAAACGATTGACATAAATTTTAGAACGCTAACATGAGCCGTTCTCGAGATAATGGACATTTTTCAAAAAAAATATCCAAAAGTCATAAAAAATTAAAAAAAAATATTTCCTATTGAGAAACATGTTCACTTTTCATATGTAATACCATGCGATAAATTGGATGACATCATTCTCGTGGATCTAGCTCGTTCCATTTATGAAAAAAGATACTTTAAGTAATACTTCTGTATTTAAACGCCAATAGTCATTTATCTGCTGTAAGAATAACTTATTTCTTCGTCCATACCGCTGGGCGAGATTTTGGCGACGAATTTGGCGGAATGTCGCCAACTTGGCGACTTTTAGAAATGTTGCCAATTTAACGAAAATCTCGCCAAATGGATAAAAATGACTCCAAATCAGTGAAAATGACGACTAATTGTCGAAAATTCAATATCTTGGAAAGAATATGGGTATCTACTATAAGAAAAACCTATTTTTTTCTGTAAAAGTAGTAAATTCATTACATTATATAAGGAAAGTCAAGTGTTGTCCACATCAGATTTTTTTAATTTACATTGCACAAGAAGTCAGAATTATAGCTGTAGCATCAACAACATAATATTTAACCTAAATTTATTTTCTAGTACATCCAAAATATTCAAAATTGCCGAAAAATATAGCAAATTGTAATAATGCACGTTGAATTAATTCCGAGATAATTAGCCATACTAAGGGAGATACTTACCTACTAATATTGTGGATTCTGCACCTTGAGCACAATTCCGATGATGTGTATAGCATACATATAAAACTTTTATTTCCATTCTAATTTCAGAAATTATTACAAAACTCTACCTAATTATATAAGTTAATGATATTTCACAGACTATAATAATTAGTAATTGTAAGACAGAAATGTTTTCATTTATTATAAAATGAAAATTTAATTTACTTTATAAATTTATTCAAATTAATATAATGCATAGCATATGGAATTATGCAACTGTTAACTTATTATTATTATGTAGCTTTTGTAATAAACTCTTATATAATTATAGTGTTATACTCTGATTAACCTGTATTTTAAGCTACAAAATATTTCGCCTATAATATGAAAAATAACTTGTTTTAGACCTAATTGCTTTAAAAATCCATTATAATGATTTACTCTGAAAGAAAGTTCTGAACAGATACATTATCACTAACTTTATCTACTGCTGTTTCATGATTGATGCACTTTACACAGTTTGAAGAAGTTGTCATTTATTATTGTAGGTACTCAAAACACTAGGATATTGATTGATATTTTAGGGCGCCATTTATTTCCTAAGTTACTTGAAACGCTCTATCTTTGATTGTTACTTTGAAAAATCATTGGCAATATTTTCCAAAATTACTTTTCATATATTATATCGTTTTCTATACACGATCAATACGAACACGTCTCTGGAATTCTCTGATATCTTAATAGTGTTTGCACTTAAGCAAAACGAAATTTTTGAAAGCAATTGCTTCTAATGACCTTACACTATATGCATCATTATTTTTTGTTTAGATATTCACGTGAATTTCGTGCAAATATGACGGTGAAACTTATACTATGTGACAAATTCAAAATAAATACACTTCTTATTACAGTTATACATTATAAGTTAAATGTGCATATATATTAAAAAATCTGCAACCGTCAAATATGTCCTCAATGCAAACAAAAGTTATTTAAGTTTCAATGAAGGCTAGCGCCTGCCCTATGTCATCAAATGGTTTTCAAATTTTCATGATAGATTATAACAATGTGTCATGTGTTAACCAGATATATCCAATCAAAAGAAAAAAAAGGACAATTATCTTTAATAAGAGAATTTGACAATTGAGAGATTGTTTCTATTAAAATCATGATTATAGTAGTAAACTCCAGGTCTATTGTATTAAATTGGATTTTATGGTTCGTTTGTGCTTTATTAGTGATAGCATTTTTCATATTATTTACCATATAAAAATATCTAACATAGGCAACACATGACTTTCCTTATATAATGCAATGAATTAACTACTTTTACAGTTAAAAGAAAATGTTATTCTTCTAGTAGATATTAATATTCTTTCCAAGATATTGAATTTTCTTCAATTAGTCGTCATTTTCATTGATTTAGCGTCATTTTTATCAATTTGGCGAGAATTTTGTTAATTTGGCAACAATTAAAAATGTCGTCAAGTTGGCGACATTCAGCCAAATTCGTCGCCAAAATCTAGTCAAGCGTTATGGACGGAGAAATAAGTTATTCTTACAGCAGATAAATGACTATTGGCGTTCAAATACAAAAGTATTACTCAAAATATCTTTTTTCATGAATGGAACGAGCCAGATCCACGAGAATAATGTCACCAAATTTAGCGCATGGTATTACATGTTGTTGTTGTTGAGACCCAGACCGTCCGACCTACCAGAAAGGTGTAAGGTAACTGTTTGGACGGTCGGGAAGTGCCACCCAATTTAGACCGGAATCCAGTGGGGGTGGCATCCACAGGGACCGTACCCTCCTTCCCCTACCACCAACCTCTCGGAAGGACTTTCGGACCCACATGTTTAACGTGATCGTACTCCGCATGAACACGGCGGCAGTGTTGGCAGCGGCTGGAATCGAACCCGGGCCTACCGAGTGCAACTCCAGCGCGCTAACCAATGGGCTACCGCGCCCCATGGTATTACATGTGAAAAGTGAACATTTTTCTCAGTAGGAAATATATTTTTTTATTGAATATAACTTTTTGATAATGTTTTTGAAAAATGTGCAATATCTCGAGAACGGTTCCTGTTAGTGTTCTAAAATTTATATCAATCGTTTTCTAATGAAAAATTACATAAGAAATGTCCATTTGCGTAACTTTATTAGCGGTTTTGATTTTTTGACGATGTTTTTCAAAATTTTACTCGAAATTTTAGGAGGGGATGTGAACATTCGATTGCGTATAAAAACAATAGGCTTGCAGTGTTTACGGATAGGGATTTTTGTACCAAATTTCGTTCGAATCGGTCCTTTCGTTCGTCAGTTGTCGACTCCACAGCCTCACTGACACACACACACATACACACACACAGACATCACTTCAAAAATGTTTGATTCGCGATCAGGGATGGTTAGAACGTGCTCTCCCGTCGAAAACTCGAATTCGAATTTTCGACCCTGTCACAATACTTTCCTTATACAGTATGTATATATGGAAATTAATAATGTAAATGCCTATAATTTTTGTAAGTAATAGCATGAGTGCGACTTGTAAACTTGTGCATTATTCTTCATGCAACTTAACTTTTAAAAACTAATTATTTACTTTACAATTTATTTAGTGATATAACTTTTTTGTCACTTTTTTACACAAAGAAACAGGCGTTTAAATCAAAAATCCTATTGAAATTTACAGCTCTGAATAGACTTTTACAACCTCTTGGACCATTTGTCTATTACAATGGGCATGTGTGTAATTTTTAAACTACTGCTTTATTTCTGTTTTTACCTTGACATAGGAATTAGCGTCAAATTTAACTCACTAATTAATGGAAGAATTAACAAAATATAAAATTGAACTTTCCATTTCGTTGCATTTTAAAAATGTAATTTAACTATTATACAGTTCGAGACATACACCTCCAGCTCTTTTACATAGAGATTTTAGTTTTATAAATTACATCATTTTCTATTTTGCTTTTGTGTTATTTTATGATGAGAGTACACAAGAATATCTAGAAAATCCATTTTAATATTTCTTTTTTAAATTTAATGTACAATAAGTAGTTTTAGCGATATTATAAATATTCGGTTTAAAATAAGTATTTAAACAAAGATATATGCATTTGTGTATGGTTTAAACCAGCGTTTTACAAATGATGGATCGAACCTGGCCACGAAATCAAAATTCCGGGTCACCTAAAATACCTCCCGAAAACATATGTGTTCCGCTTATTTATGGTTTTCGTTTTTTCACGAAACTTTGGAGTAGTAAATAATGTTGAATCGGGGCAATTAGTGGATTATTCAATTACTCGAGACAAAAGACTCGCTCCGTCCACTTTCTCGCCGTCTCTCACATGTTCGACAGAATACCACTGATATATTTTTATCTGTCTTGCAGTCACCCAATTTTAGCAGAAAAAGCAACACAGATCTAATGCCTTTTGTCACGACCTATAAGTGCGAAAAAGGCTTTTCAACACTGTTTTGCTATAAACAATAAATATATAAACCAGTTAGTAGTCGAACGAAATCTATGGGTGAAAGTTATCTTTTTCTCCAAACCTGAAGTTTCCAGTTATCAAGAAACAGCATCACACTTCTCTTTAATTAATTGGTTTTACTCGTACTTTGATTTCTTTGCTATTTTGTAAGAGTTAATGCTTCTTTATTATAATATATAAAACTACATTGACATTCAAATCTGTTTTATTTTACCTATAGGCCAGTATGGGGGATAAATATATAGTGGATTACGAAGTACAAGCATAAAAATAATCAGACCAAGGAAAAAATGTTGTTAAACGCTGTCTTAAAATATTTACATAATATAATAATAAAAATTATTGTAATATATGTAATATAACGCTTAATTATAATCATAAATATGATGAGGCTGTAATACGTTGGATTTGCTTAAGAAAGTACATAAAAATATTGATCATATGACGCTAAATGCATATTAGTAAAATATAATTTTATTATATTCAACAAAACTGCATTATTAAATTTATCGCAGTGCATTGCGCTCCAAATATTATATACAAAGTTAAATGTGTATACAATACTTTGAATTTCGATTTGATAATAATTTTAAATATTTTCATCCATGTAACAACCATGCAGCAACATGCGATAATTTTGCCTGGCACAGTCTACTTTTCCCCTTTTAGCTCTTTTCTCCATTTAAATCTGATACAGTTGTGACATCTGGCAGACACACTTCACCGTATCAGATTTTTGTATATAACTCATTCGTAGCAGGTGGCCTAATATACATGCCTGACATCGCATCCTTCTGAATCCCCTCTCCCGAATAATTATGTGCATAGTTTAGCCAATGCATCAGATCGATGCGCCCATATCATCCATCAACCTTATCTATGCACTGTTTTATATTGAATGATGGATACTTTACTAGGAGAAAGCGAACTGTGATACAAAATTTAAGAATTATATATGTATATATATATATATATATATATATATATATATATATATATATATATATATATATATATATATATATATATATATATATATATATATATATATATATATATATATATATATATATATATATATACATATACATATATATATATATATATATATATATATATACATACACATATGTATATATATATATATATATATAGTAATATATATATATATATATATATATATATATATATATATATATATATATATATATATATATATATATATATATATATATATATATATATATATATATATATATAAATATAAAAAGTATAAAAAGAATATTAGATTTGAAAAAAGAAGGAAGGCTTAGCGAGAAGCTTACTTAATGGCGGTAAGGGGTTGTGACCTTACACCCCAGTTGTCAATAAGCTTGTCATAAATGCCGCGGCATTGCACTCCTGGACGCCAGCCCTGGCTGATGCCAACCCCCGGAGTGACAGTAACAATTATCACAAGACCGTTAAAAAAGAAAAGTCCAATGGTAATATGAAGATCATCACTGGATAAGGAACTAGTCCTTTAGACCACAATGACATGTATATAATTTCGTGTTATCATTCTGCGGTCCTGGTATTCATAGTATGCCAACCTTCATCTGCTAAATGATATAAAATAGATTTTAACTTTGAACAATAAGCATTATTGTTACTGTATAAATTATCAATATAATGTAGCATAAAAGGAAAGGGGTATTGCTGTAGATATGCTTGCTGTAGAAATGCTATAACACTTCAATATCTTTAATAACTTCCATTTTCCATCTTATATATTATTTATATATATATATGTATGTATGTATGTATGTATATATATATATATATATTTTTTTTCTAAAAAGAATACCTAATTACAGAAAAACAAAAGATGAATGTGAAAAACGAAAAGTATCACAAGTGGCCGGGGGGAGTTGTGACCCCCACTCTCCGGTTTAGCAATGCCTTAAGCCATGGCAACACTCCCGGAAGCCGATACGTATTCATAGAATGGCCTTAATACCATCAATTACGGGAAAGCAAAAACCCTCAGCAAAAATTAAAAATCTCACTTTGGATGACAGACGAAAAAAATTTCAATTCACTCAATGTGCTTACAAATGAACGTCCCTATAAAAACCCGCGTCAACAAATTTCAAAATTCTTACAAAAAATGTCCGATGTATAAAACTCCAAATTGTAGTCCATTTCACAAATATCCATTCTTGCTACTCGTGAATCGTCGCTATCTATTGACACTGTTTCAACTGTTAAAGATTTGCTTTTACATTCAGTTACAGTTAACCCAGTGAATTCTGAAAGTATTTTGATTACAAAGCCCATGGGGTAACCGTGTTTTACAGCTTCATTTATAAACTCTGTATCGTGATGCCTTTGATCACTTATCAAACTACTATTCAAACGTTTATTTCTAGTCAATTGGTTAATGATAATATTACGAAAAACATTTTTATGTAAATAACTTGATCATGGTGTAATGAAGTTTGTTTTAAATTGAAATTTTTTTCTTTTATCAAAAATTCTGAAAAAAGTTTTATTATTATCTTTAACTATACATAAGTCTAAATAATTTAAATATTCATCTGAATTGCTAGGAGTTTCTATTAGGTTTAAAGTTTGTGGATAAAAACTAAAATCCATTTTGAAATCTGCATCATTACAACATAAAATTACATCATCCACGTATCGCATGAAGACCATTTCATTTAATTTAAGGGTTTCTGTTATATTCTTATCTAGATAGATGACTGCTAGAACCGAAGAACAACTTCCTCCCATAGGTATGCCTTTAATCTGCTTGTAATAGCCTTTACCGTTGTAAAGTACTGTTTCGAAAAGGACCAGTTTCACCATTGTTGTGTACCTAGTCAGCGACATCAATAAATGTAATTTATGTGTATAGTATAATTCTATTACTATGTTAAATAAATCATTTATATCAATGTTATTGTAAAGATCGCTAAAATCAAAACTCTTATACACCACATTTTGCGGTATGCTCTTTAATTTATTAATAGCTTCAAAACTATTTTTAATAAAATAAGATCACTGTTTTTTAAGTTCTGCAATAACTGGCCTGAGCACCATGAGTAACCTTTTGTTTGCATTGGTTAAGTATGACCTATATCCTATCGTTACAGGTCGAAATTTAATGGGACTCTTATGCAGTTTAGGAATGAGCGTGAGATAAGGGAATTTAATGTTTCCGATTCCAATTCCGGATTGTTTATACATTGCCTTAACACGATTTTCAATTTCCATTTTTGATTGATTAAGGTGTAGATACATCTTCTTGTCATTATAACTATTTTATAGTAGCTCGTTGTAGTATTTTCTACAAGTCAATGCATAATTAGCCGTGACCATGTCAACATAAGTGATAACAAACTATTCTGTAAAGCTTCCAATTATTTTTTGTTACACTTCAAAATTTCGCCATGTTCTCTATACCTGTTATACCAGTAATAAATTTTATTCATTACTTTGCGTTTCCATTCCTTGAATACCTCAAGTATACTATAATCAACAGCTGTGTTATAGATGAATTTATTCAAATCCTGACCCACTGATAGTACAGCATGATCATATTCCTGAAATCTAAATGTTGCGCCCTTTTCGATGAGGTCCTTATATTTGTATTTATGACACTGAGATCGCCCGTAATCACATGTCCGTGATCGCTATCAGAAAATCTAGAAGTATGACAATTACATTGGCCTTTCACTTCCAAATTCATGTTTTGGCAGATGCCGTTATAGTTAAAAAATTTCCTACATATTGGTTTTAAGTAACTAAAAGAAATTCCAATATTGAAATTACCAATAGGTAAACAACCCTTATATTCCCTCAAAATCCTATTAAAAGGAACCCTGTCGAAAGCCTTATTTTTGTATTTCACTATAAGATATTTGTGTACATGTTTTCTTGTACCATCATTTAATTTCAGACCAATGATTAAGTTCTTACTTTTATATAATCACACAGTATAGCTTGTAAAACTGTCTCTTTCCCATATTCCTTTACAGAAGAATCTCCATTGCAGGAAAACCATATTTTCGAGAGAAATTTAGGTCTTATACCAAAGACAAATTTTTTAACCCATTTATGTGAAATTCCAGGATTTGTAACATTATCTCTTACAAAGACTCTGAGTAGGTTTTCAGTATTTTCGTAACTAATTTTTCGGTTTCTACCTCCTCACTTTATTCTTTTGCAATTACCATGATTTTGAACCACTGTATCAGCATTCAATTTTCCATAGTATTCATTGTTTTGTAGTGTACTCCAAACCCCACTGTATTAAGACCATACGGGTATAAAGAGTTTTTCATTCTGATGTGTTTATTCTTCCACCACAGACGCTGTTTAAAATCTATCACCAAATCTATGATAGAGATTTCCATGGCCTCAATGCCATGTTCCGCAAAATGTTTGATTTCCATAGTCGTTTCCATATCACTATCTTTCTGAAATTTATAAATTAAACTGCGATGTAAATTTATTCTTAAATTTAATTTATTTTTCATTTGTCCAATATATTCTCTATTACATATCCTGCATTTTATAACGTATATGCAATTATAAACCTTTCAGAAAGGTAGAAAAGATACATTATTACAAATCTGAGTTTTATTGACCTGTGGATATAATTTGCATTTGTTGGATTGACATTTTGTATATTTGAAATCTTCGATATGGTTATACAGACTTACGTCCTTTTTCCTTTTAACATTGCATTTCAGTGGATTTGCTTTTAAATTGACGGTTTTTTTGTTTAACCCCTCTCTTTTGTCTTGTGATCTAAAATAATTCGTGATAGTGTTAACTCTAGGGTTGCATGCTTTCGGTCGACTAGTTCCCCTTAAACCAGACGACCGGGCCATCGCTGCTTTCGCCTCGACGTTGCCGGTACCTATATTTTTTTGATGTACATGTCATAATTCTATAAATTTTTTGAAAGCAATTTTTTGAACCTCGAAAGTATCCAAATGACCAGTTGCATCTGTGAAGGTCTGCCTCTTATATCTCACAAACACATTATCCATTTCACTTCATTTGTTCACCCTTATCGTCATTATCATCTATATATACTCCAAAGACTTCTTCAACTTTTTACGCGCTATCCATGTAATACAATCATCAATACATTATAGAGTAGGGATAAAAATTTTTACTATATCTTTTAGTTTTTTTTTTATATTTGAATATTTCAAATAAATTTTTTACAATATCTCTCAAGTTTTTTTGTTTCGTAAATGTTTTATGTTTTGAAAATTTTTTTGTTTTGAGAATGTTTTTGTGTTGAGAATTTTATAGGACACTTTTTAAATTATTATTCAAAAATATCTTTACCACTGAAACACAAACTCACTACAATTTACATCAAGTACCAACCAAATCCACGAAACCCCGTTCATCAATACACCAGTATCTTTTTCCTTTTTGCCGCCATGTACCCAATGATCACATCCAGAGAATGCATTATCACTTCCTTCCGCCCACCCACAGAGTGAACCCTCTCTTCACAACCCAAATTCCTATACTTAAACAATGTTATTGTATCTATAGTGCTACGCTGTTTATACTTTCAACAACAATTATAATTTACAAATGTAAAGTATTCTGAGATAGCTACATGAAAAAAATTCTCATACGTAAATTCTCATACGTTTGCATATTTTACGTAGAATTTTTTTCATGTAGCTATCTCAGAATACTTCTAATGACAGATCTAAAAACTTCTAATGACAGATCTAAAAAGGAAACATCGCAAGATCGTCCAAATACGTTAATTTAACGTAAATAAAATATTAATAATGTTTCAGGTTTTCGGCTTAGAACGCCCCCCCCCCCCTTCTCAGACAAAAAGCTCTAAAGTCAACAACTTCTTTAAAAAAGAATGAACAATACTGTGCATACAAAATTTTAATTAATATTCATTAAAAACACTTGACTTTTCTCAAATAAAATTAGCCAATTAATTTCTGAAATGATTAGTTTTATTGGTAGTAATTTATTCATATAATCCAAAACACTCCTTTAAGGCATTAAAATACTGAAAATCAATTAAAAATAATTATAGACAAATAGTGTACACAATTAGATTTCTTTAAATAATAATTCTGAAAGTTTTACAGCATTAATTAATTAAATTGAATTTAATGAAAGGGCTGATTTTTGTAAACTCGACAGCGATTTTGCATACTAAATCTACTAAAATCCTATTGGTATTTTAGATAACTATTTTCCTATCAACATGTTATTATACATATCTAATTTTTAGAATTTGTGATGGAAAAAATGTAATACCCATTTAATGATTGAATAAATGAGATTTTGGACTAACAAAATTTAATCTTGTAAATTTATATCATCCGGTACTTGAATGATATACAAAGTAAGATAAATTACTAAACCAAATTTGACTTCAAACAATCTTCCTTAAATTACTTTGAACCTTTAAAATTTAAAATGAAGTATATATTGTGGCGGAAAATGTGCTGCGTCTAAAGAATAGGTGATAACATTGCTGATGACGGTCATAGATATCCTATGTTTTAAGTATGTCACTATTTGATACAAGCCATTTCACACTTACTTCGCGCGTTCTCTATAGCTAGTGGTCACTAAATGTCACTATACATTTAGTTCTGCATATAAAAAACCGGTTCAAATTTCAAGTCGAATGGTTCACATTGAGAGGAAAAGTGGTGTACGGTTTTTGAAATGCAATTTGTATCGTCCTTTCCAATTCGAATTTTCGATTTTTTTTGTCTTTTCGTATATTTAGAGGCTGCGATGTATCTAATGAGATCAAAACCAAAATTATGGCTCGAGTGGAGGTTATCGATCATTTTGAAAAGTGATCTTGATTTACTTTTCATCTTTCCTCTGTCACCACTAATTCGAATTTTTCAGCTTCACCCGACGCTTCTAACCTGATACGGATCGAATGACACCAAAACCGAAACACTTGGTATAGTGAAAGTGCTTGATAATTTTAATAAATCACCCCCCTCACACAATCAGCCATTTCAATGAATAGTATATATTTTTCTATAGCTGATTGTCCAAACTATTTCTCAAACGCCATGAGATATTTCAAATAACAATTATGACTGTTGTAAAGTCTGCTGTACGTCAACTTATGAGTAATTTGTCTGCAAAATTATTTGTCAGTTCAATCTAATGACATTTCCAATTTACAAAAGTTTCGAGCAATTTAAAATATTGAAATTACAGTTTGACACAAATATAGCACGCACACTTCATATTAAAATAATGAATAGCAACTGATCAACCATATGCTGTTTAGTCAATGAGTTTGCTTTTAATAAACCAGAGGGGAATGAAACAGAATCTTAACAATCAGAGAATGAGTAAAATTATAATACATACAATTTCAAGATACCGTCAGAAAAACACATCCAAAATTAGCACTTTGGATCTACGACAGTTAGGAAAGTAATTCTATATAGAATGGCCTGTCATTTAACATGTATTCGTGAAAAGTCTCAGGAAGAATGTAAAGTTATTTTTTCTATCTATCAGGGTATAGTATATGTGATTTTATTTATCAGATCAGAGTATCGTATATACACATTATTTATTTTATATAACAGCGTCTTTAAAAAGTTATATACAAGAGTTCCAATTTTCCGTATTCACCATTTATTTTTTAAAGTCGTTTATTTGTATATATACAATTTATTTCATGTTCCAGGGCATCATTAACACAATTTTTATTTCGTATGAAATAAACTACGATATCAATATGCCATGACACGCTCTTTTCATACCCAAGAGTTTTGTATGTGTATTAACAAGCTCACACGGGTGTCACTATCATGTTGTATATGGAAAAGGACTTAAACCAATAATCTGTTAAACTAGAGACCGGAACTGTTTCAGAAGTAACCCTGGAAATTCCACTTAAAGTTTCTATATCTGAAATGTGTTTCAATGGTGCATTCTGTAACTCATATCCATTGCAACATTTTGTACTTAATCGTCGATGAAGATTTTGAAGATGTAAATAATAAGATCAAAATTAGATAATAAAGACTGATATTCTTCAGTTTTTAAAGTGATATACATATAAATAAGCAATTATATATTGAAAAATATTTTTAAACCGAAAATGTAATATACACGCATTGGAATCGTTTTCTTTTGTGCAAGGTTAAATGATTTAATAATTTAACTTGATATCTTTCAATATGTACATAATTGAAAGCACATATTTACTCAATTAGTATCTTCATTTTACATGTTGACATATATTGTTTTGGTGAATGGATTTGATTGACAGAATCATTTATTATCAATTTTTTTACTCATCTATTGTTTTCTGTAAATAACAACGCAATATTTTTCGCAATGTACACGTTAATCCTTATCGCGTGGCGATAAAATTATGCATTCCTTTACCTTCCTTTCTCTTTAATGAACACAATGGTACATTTTGATAGTGTATGTACTAAACATTCAATACGGTTGTTCGATCCCGACAACCAATATTCGTGTCGAAATTTGCATTTAAATACCGTAGAAGAAATAGAAGAATATCTGTCCTTATACAAATACAGTTTTGATATTTTGATATTATAGGTATTTTATAGTCATCAATTTGTAATATATCAGACTTATTTATTATTATCCGGGGTTCTTTGTTTTCACGATTTTAATGTCTGAATTAGAATGCAAGAATAAATGTCGCTCATTATATCTTTTGTTGATTTGGAATTTTATTTTCAATTCATTCCGTTGCTTAGAGTTCCAAACCAAAAGACAAAATTATGCCTCTCCGTTTGTCTTTAGCAAAGCATAGTAATGCTTAAAAGAGTTTGTCCATTCCCATAGAAGGATGATTTTATTGAAATTTTTAGATAATCATAGATATGCTTAGGTAGGGGTAGACATATTTAAGAGAGGTAGAATATATTCCTATGTTGCATTGATTGGAATATTTAAATAGGTTTTTCTTTGTCCTTAAAACATACTTTTAAAATGTTTTTAGAACTGAATTTTACCACATGAGTACTATTAAACCCTTAAAACATCCAATCGCATCAGTTCTTATATCTGGTGTAGCATTTATCATTTTCTTTATTTATTATGGGATCTTCAGTATGGAATAGCCGATATATTTATAATTGCAGAAAAAAACAATTATGTACAATGATTTTACGAACTTGTGACTTGCAATATCTTGTAGTCTGAACAAAATCTGTGAAGTCGACTACGTAGTAGAACAGAATTTGTAACATAATACTACGAGCAAAATTGTCCCACTGAATCTGTTATCGGAATTGGAGCATTGAGAATAATGGCCTAAATGTGGACATTGGAATTGATCAAACGCATTTTAATTTTCTTATCGTATTGTTACAACCGTATCCTCTAGAATCTTGGGTGCATATGCAGGATACAAGAACGAGTTCAAGTTTCTGGATAACTTACGTTTATTCACAAGCACAAAGTAAACATGAACAATATACAATCACACAGCACTTAAATGCTCCGCTAATTTCGCGATAATATTCTCAAAATACCGAGGTAAATAATTTCACAAAACAACCGCGCTACTATTCTCAAAATATTTTCAAAAGCAACAGTTGGTTGTAACTCATATATTGCTAACTCGCCAACTGAACTCTCAATGACGACTTTTCATTAATGACTCCTATTTATAGTCTCTCCATAGAAACTTCTGGAAATATATATCTCAAAGAATAATCGTTCTATCGGGAAGTTTTTGGAACATTTCGAAAGTCGCCAAATATCGTCAAATTGGCGATAAATAACCAAATATGGCAACCCTGTGCTCAAGTCATCTTTGCGTCATGCTGACGTCATGGACTGGGATTTCTTTGAGATAGACGATAAAGAAGACGCCAAAGGGAATACTACGTGTTCGCAACAGTATCAATATTGTCATGCCGGTTTTTCATATTAAAATGCCGAGATATTGGTTTTTAATTATGCCACGGTATTCAATTCCATATGTACTACGTGAGTACATAATACAATTTCTATTGCTAACAGTACCAACATCTAACAATATTTGTAGGAGATATATTGGTTAAAACGTTCTTTTTACGAAGCATCGAAATATTTGGTAAAATGTCTTTACACACAATTTTTCATTTTGATTAAGGGCTATCAATTTACGTTGACACATATATTTGTATTAATTTATAATTTTAGCCCTGTGTCACGATGTACTGCCATCCGGGTAATAAAAGCATTTGTATTGCAATCAATCTTGAATCCTTGGACACAAAAAATTCAGCTATTTCTCCGTAAATGCCACCATTAATCTTACTAGTAACAAAGGCAAACATTCCAAGCCCGAATGATTACATGCACCCCTCAATCAATGCTCTAAGTTGGTGCTTCACGGTTGATCTAAAAAGTATTTATAAAGTTTCCGCAGTTTTTCTCCGTACTTTTCATCCAGCATTTTATTCTCCATTTATTAAAAATATTTACTTTTGAGAGAATAAAATTACTTTCGACCAATTCTTTTTCTGGCATATTTAAACGCATTCTAACGTAACTTGAAGATTTAATTATTTCCATAGACTTCCATAACTTAATTTAGAATGTAGGCCACTAAATTTTGTAATCAATCTTGTCCTCAGACTTTTTTTATATTACGAAACTATACTTTTGCACGTAATATACTTTTATCACGTCCTTAGCAAGTGGATTGATTAAATAATACATATCTTGTAATGAAGTTGAAATTGACTTGTCTGGAATTGTGGCACTTTTGATGATGCTAATGGACTTAATATTTGCATATGTAGTGGTGTCTCCTAATATTTAGATAACATATATTTTTCCAGTAAACATCTATCTGTAATCTATTTTTTCAAAAATTGAGGGAAAAGCGATATTTATTTTTCTTAAATCTAGTATATCATACTATTAACAAAATACTAAAACTGATAACATTAGCTGATGACATTAATTAACTTACATTAATTTTATCAACGCCCACAAATTGCTATGCAATTGAATAATAGATATTGACGTTTTGGAACCAGATGGTCAATAGATAACAACATTCTTTTATAATAATATAACTGCAAAAGTTCAGTGGAAATATATTTCCTTGTAAAAGCAGATCATACTATGTTTCAACTTTCCATATAGCTTCCATACACATTACTCTTTACCTTCAAACATTACAGAGTGTCGTGACGGAATTCGTCACTCCTTTGTAAATTGCATAACTTCAGTACTTTTTAAACTTTTATATTAATATTTAATCATCTGTGTCCTGGAACCCTCTTGTCATTATATATATTTTAGCATATTTAAACGTATCAAAATCTGTATTAAATTGTGGCCATTTTTATTCCATAATAATTCTCGCACACTCGGGGAACGGCGTCCGTTAGTTTGGGTCGCGCCTGTTTGCTGGCGGAGACAAGTGGCTTCGTTCTTCTTGACTTCACGTGGCAGCTGCACGTGCCTTGTGAATTTGCCGTTGTGGGGCGGATCCCTGGATGAATTTGAAATGGGAGGAATTTTGGATTGGCTGAAAGGAGAAGTTGTGAGCCCCTTGATAATTTTAATTGGCCGGGTCCTGGATCCACCCGGAGTGTTTAAAAGCTGAGTGATTCTTGATTCGGGGCTCTCTCCCTGAAAACATTTTCGAACCCACGACCTGCGCGGAATTCATCCCCCAGGTTGAGTCCTGTCGCTGTGGGGGTCGGGAGAGATGCCACCGTCGCCTCTGCTGAGATCTGATGCCTTGCCCTCGCCGACCGTCGACCGCTGTGTGGATGATGATTGAGAACCTCTTGCGAATCCGTGACCGGGAATAGTCAAAGCAAATAATGAAACTGGTCGTTCCTTGGAGTACCTGATCCGGCACCTTGCCGGAAACTGCGGTTCTGTCGTTCCTGCTGGAGCGGGGCAATGTTTGCCCCGAGGGAATCTGCCAGTGGATGCCTACGCTTTTCCTACCATGAGTCCTTTTCAAGTTTTGTGAGGTAAGCCTTGGTTATTTCGACGTGCTGTTGGCAGTCGTCTGGACTTGAGCGTCGACTCCGAAGAACACTTCGCCTTTGATTTCAGCTGCCTTCATTAATTGTATTATATATTGTTTAACTTCAGCTACCATCCTTAATTTAAGAATTAAATGCATCTAAAGTAATTTAAATTATTCGAAGTCTTAGCGTTCCTCGAGTGTGTATTCTCTCTGACCATTGTGTTGAATAATTGAAATGTGATATTAATATGAATTCTGGTAAAATTGGATTAAGAATTGATTATTTTAATTCCGGCAAAGAGCCGATGATTCTTGGTAGAAGAGGTCCAGTGGGTTTCAGTTTTTAATTCAGAAATTGTAATTGATATGCAACTCCACTTCTTGAATAATTAATAAATATTGGATTTGAATTTAAATTGTGTTCTTATTTGAGTTGAAATTATATTGATTTGTGTGTTTTCAGCTTCTGGTGAAATCTTGAAGGTAAAGGTAATTCTTTAGTATTTTTGGCGTTTGTTGGGTTTCTCCGCAGGTCATCAATTGGAATTCTTCCAATTGACGGGAGGTGTGTTTAGAACCTGGGTTTGTAAAATTTGGAGAAAATGAGACTTTCTCGGTCTGCCGTGTCGAGCGGGAATCCGTTGCGACTTCTGATGCCCTCGGAATTCCCGTGTTGACACAGAGCATGAAGTAGAAATTTGATATGTATCATGCATTTTATCGAAATGTGATGAATTTGTCATTACGATATAGATGGGCTGTTTCTCTGACGTCAAGTCTGTTCCTAGACTATTTTGTACTTTAACTATTTTCAATAATTATTTCTAGAATTAAGTGTCTTGGGAATACCGTGTTTTTATAAAATGTAATGTTTGATTTAATAAACATGATTTAACGAACTATTTCCATTAAATAAACTTAAATGTTAATGGGACGTGTCTCGTTTTAGAGTTTGAATAAACTATTTGTTTTTATGATTAAATATTACATATACATACGTTTATGATCATTTAAAAACGAACCCCATGCAAATTCTTCGTACTAGGATTATAATTACCAATAGAGTTCCCCTTTATTTTTTAAATGGCTTTCACAATGCTATATTTAAAGTTTATTTTCTTGAAAGAACGGTTTTTCATAGTGTGATCTTGATTTTTATGTAGTAGTTTTGTATATACACTTGCCAATTATTTTTATTAGCCAATACATGATAATGTATAAAATAATTTAAAATAGGTTCAAGCAAGTATATTTTCTAATAGAAAATATCTTAATAATTTTAATGCTAATTTTAAAGCTAAAAATTCAAATGTTAGTTTATTCTAGGAACATAAATGAATATAATTAAACATATTATGACACACATGACACATAATAATTAAGCCATTACATATATGTATAATTATTAAGATCTAAGCAAACATTTAGTAGAAATTATGAGGTAAATATTGAAAACATTGTTTTGTGAAAATTAGTATTAAACATTACACAATTTAAGCCAGTTAACGGAATAAAGATGGGTTTTACTGCCATTTGCTTCTTTTACCGGCATTTCAATACTAATTCAAACATAAAGTGTGCTTTCAAGTTTTAGTAAGTTACACATACGTAGCATTAAATCATAACAAAAAGAAAACGATTTCTTAAACGTTAGAAAGGGGCATGTTCTGTTAAACATTATAAAATATCTTAATTTTATCAATTATTCTCTTAATTAAACAGGAATAGTATTAGAAGCCCGGGCATACCCTTGTTAGAACCGTGAGCAAGAAATAGCCTAGGCTCTTCCTTGACTCTTCGTAGAAAATTACAGAAAGGACTATATCTACAAGAATAATCGGGAAAGACCTCGTAACTTTGAAACGTCTCAATCGCCAAAGGTGAACAAAAACCAATTCTTTAAACCCTGCCACGAGTATTGAAATATAACTACCCGACATTGACGTAATAGGAATAGCTACTTATACAGGCGTTTTTTCTCTTTGGTTCTCAAAAGGGCATACAGTGAAACCATATTATATTTTTGTAACAAAACAGTGTGATAACACATGTATGTACGTTAATAACGATAGTTTAAATCGCATTGTGAAATTTAGTTATGGAGATGAAATCACACTCAGGTGCACCATAGTACACCCTACATCTTTAAATGCAAAATTCATTAAATACAAATAATCACTGAATGATTCTTTAAATGTAAATAAGCATTACAGAAATTATCTTTAAGTTGTGAAAAGTAATGACAATCACGAAATATTGACAAATTATCAACCACATATACAACGGTTTAAGCGCATTGTGAAATTTCGTTACACGGGGGATAAAATCTCGGCAGGATTATTGTATAGCCTCGTACGCGGCAATTGACAATCCCATTACCAGATTCTTCCTACACTTACAATATCGACTTCAGTTAGAGCTAGCTGACCGGCCAAATTGTGACAGTTACGATTGTACAACCGGCACGTAATCGGAACGTTGTTTTATAATCTTCCAGTTCCCTTTGAAACGAAACTAATACAAACAGAGACTATATTGAGGAAAAACTTGCAAACCTGTTGACTGAAGACTCGGCCGGATGGTAAGACCACACACGTCAGTTTGACCACAGCGCCAGTACGGCCAGCCAGCAGAACTGTAGAAATTTCCACATTCAGTTAATTTTTCAGCAAGCCGCCTTACTCGTAATAATCCAACCTTTTAAGAAAGGACTATTCAGGCAAATCGAAGCGCTGGCCAAATACATAAATGTTGGGGAGGACCTAAGCAACTTGTGAATCCAAAAATTCACAGTTGCTGCCAAATCCGTTCATAGCGAATATCATTCCACCCATATTTTCCTGGTTTGATGTAAAAATACATTGCAAAGTTATGGAATGCATGGGCGCTGTAATTTTAAAATTAATGTAAATAGACAAGAAATTAAAGTTTTATGGCAATAGCTGTACATGTGTAACTAACACTTAAACCGTATTAAATATTTTAAAATTCGCACAACATTTTGTACTATAATATTCAAGGAAGTATAGGATTCAAAACTATTTTATTACTTTTAATATTTTATACCCGAAACAAACATGGAAAGAGAGTAAAATCTATATTTAGAAAATTTCACGGAATTCAAATAAAAAAACTGGAAGTATTTCATTTAAAGCCTCTAGCTGTTGATTTGCATATCTGGTACCTTTTGTATAAGATAAAACTCTGTAAACAAAAGATACATAAAATCTATTTTTCCTAAAAAACTGTTCAACATGCTTTTCTTGTCCTTTCTTTTCTATTTTTCTTACATTCGACGACTTAGAATGTGTTGTTCGCAGCAAAGTTTTTCTCTTTGAAGAAACGGATTCATTTTGTACTGACTATTGTTACAAAACATTGTAAAAAACTCTTCAACGTCCGGCAATTTTTTCTTTAAACCTTCTTTATTTCAATTTATTAGCTATCCTATATGCATAGCATACATACAGAGTGTTTTAAGAAGATAAGACACCAGTTTATTTCCTTAATTTAGATTTTTAACAAATACATTAAAATGCATAAATACTTAATAATATTTTATAGTATAATATTTTACTATGACAGTCCTATCATTATGAGTTTTAGATTGGGAGATTGTACTCCCAGTTGTGAGGTCATGTCGATGAGTGCTCCCGAGAGTAATAGTGAAGCTGAGGTAACGCCTGAGCACGTGTTAATAATGGATAGTGAGATGGTAGTAGTCAGTGAGGAGGAATCCCCTCAACAGTGTGCAATCCGTGAGGAAGTGCTCGAATTAAAGACAAAGTTTCTCGAACTTGAACATAAGATCCTGTTACTAAGGTGCGTCCGAAATAAGACCATTGAAGAAAAGGTGTCAATGGCTGATAGCTAATGAAGCTCTGCACCAAGATGGAGGATGATCTGGACAAGATGGTCGACTTCGTAGGAGTGGGTACGTTTTCTCTCATTGAAACCCCCCTACTCCTTTAGCTGAGACGCCTAAAGTCTCTGAGGGTAGTTTTAATATTGTTAATGATATGCCTAATAATAATGTTGATAGTAGTCTACTTAATAGTAATGATGTTAGTAGCAATGCCGTAAATTATGTAATCTGTAATATTGATAGTAATGTGAATTGTGTAGTTAAGGAGGCTCCTAAAGTTTCTCACGTGGACCCTGCAGCCGAGGTAGCCAAATCTGTTAAGAATTTAAACTTAAATGCCAAATATTAAAAAATAAGGACTCTAATGTAGAGTCCAACGCAAAATCCAGGAAAAGAACCCTTTCAGGAAACGTTAATAAAAGAACTAGGATTGATAAAGATGGATTCATAACCAAACTAACATTGAAAGAAAGAAGAGTTCTTAAAGCGGTGGACTCTGAGGCAACAAATAGAAATTTAGCTACATGTCAGCCATTGAAAAGCGTCACTAGAAAGGACATAGCTCCGCCCAATGGGCCTATCCCCACTTTTATTTCGAAAGTATTTCCGCTCCTAATCAGCGGCCTGCAACCGATTGGCCGGCCATCATCGCCAGTTTGGAGCGTAGAGCCCCAGGCATCACCAGCAAATTAAAAATAAATTTTTTCTACTGCATGATGAAATCTGAAAATCATTTCCGAGAGTGCACCACATACCTTAAAATGTGTGGTGTACAATTCAAGAATTTTAACCTGATAGAGGATAAGCCGGTCAAGATCGTAATCAGGGGCTTCCAGTAGCCTCCAAAATTGAGACAATTGCTGATGACATGCAAGTTATGGGCTTTGACGTCCTCAGTAATGCCCGAATGACCAAGATGGGAACAGAATAACTCCTTCCCCTTTATTACCTTCAGCTTTAGCCCGAGAATAACTCGGAGGATTTGTTTGAAATTAATATTTTGCTAGACACGGAAGTGAAGCTGGAGCCCTACACAGGTAAGAAAAGCTTTGGATCTCAGTGTAATGTCTATGCCGGGTATTTTCACTAGTCACAGGTATGCACACTGCCAGTGAGATATGGTAAATGTGCAGTACTCCACTCCGCCAAAGAATGCAAGGCCACTTACTTGTTGTGCTGCAACTGCAATGGGCCACACACAGCTAACTGGCAAGATTTCTCGACGAACCTGGACAATTCGCCCGTGGCTAGCAAAGGTAGAACCGTCCCCAGTAATAGAATTAATCCAAATAATTTTAACAGTTCCACCAACCATTCTCCAGCAAACAGAGCTGGAAATCGAAGCCGTCCTTTCCAAGACGCTGGTGTCAAACCAAATGTTAATTTTTCTTCTGTTGTCAGTGGACAAATCGAGGAGATTGTTCCCCCCCCCCTAAATTACCGAACACATTGTTGAATCGACGATCCCCAGAGAAACCAACCAAAATTCTAAAACCATGGTCGACACTGGTATTGACTATACCGAAGTTCTTTCGACACTGTTTCATGTGAAAAGCACGCATAACAAGGACCTGGTCCTGCGATCATTCCAACTTGCTCTCCCTGATCTTCGTTCGACGTCGACGGAAGTTGATATGATCTGGCATAGCTACCAGCTCTATGATGCGCTGGCTGGATAAGCCTTGCCCACTCCCGACCATCCTTTGTGTTTTTCCATGTCCTCTCTTTCGACATTACATTGCTCGCAGTCTCTCAAAGTCGGCTTCTGGAACGCCAATGAAGTGCTTTCCAAGCTCGACAAGATGCATGATTATGCTGTAAACAAATAATTTTGATATTTTTATGATTTCTGAAACCCATCTGATTTCGCCCTCCTCCCCAACAATCTGTAACTATACAGTTTACTTTAAGTACAGGTCCTTAAGACCTGGGGGAGGGGGGAGCATGTCGCTGGTGGCACTGCACTCTACGTGAAGAGTAATATTCCTCTTCATCATCTAAGCGTCTCGGTCTTTACGAAGCTGGAGGCCACTGTTATCAAAGTCACTATTCTAAATTTGCTCCCGTTTGCATTTGCTTCTGTGCATATCACTCCATTAAATATGATATATTTTCCAAGCACCGACCTAGGAGCTCTTTTAGGACTCTCAGTAACATGGTCGTAGCTGGTGACCTAAATTCACGCCTAAGAACTGGGACACAGCTTAGAACTCGTATGGTGTATCTATAAAACTATTGGTTCAGTGCGCCAACTTCAGGATCGTAGCTCCTCCCACCCCGACTCACTTTTTTACAGGAAGGAACCCATCAACTATCGATTTGGCACTTTTACTGAACATTCCTTATGACTATGCGAACAGCACAGAGTGCTATTTGACGTCTTATTACCTTCCTGTAATTCTGACCCTTAACTTCGAAAAAATCTCGTTAGACCATTCTGTGGAGTTACATACAAATTGATATAACTTTCGTTATACCCTTGAAAACTTTAGCGCACCACCCTCTCTTAAAATTACCAGCACGGATGATATTGAAAAAAGTGCCCAAATCATGTTCTGCTCAAGGCAATTGCTGAAGCCTCGAAACGAAATCATTTCAGACCTAAACATCACACTCTTCCAAGTGATGTTAGGGACAAAATAAAGCGGCGAAACCGGTTGCGGAAGGATTAGCAGCGCACCAGGTATCCAATTTAGGGCGAACTATTCCATAAGCTCCGTAACAAGATCCATGTTATGATTAAAACACACATACAGCAACTCTTGCGCACACCTAGAAGGTCTCACACCTACGGATCACAGTCTCTGGCGAACAGCTAAAAATCTCAAAACCAAGAAAACTACAATTCTGCCCATTAACTCCCCTAATGGACTCACCCAGACTGCGGAATGAGAAGCCACTGCCATTGAAGACAGCTTAGAACTCCAATTCACTCCATACATAGACCAAAACTTCAACCATCTCTACAAAGACAGAAAAGGATCTACAACGGACCAATTACAACCCTCTACACACAGATACACCAAATGACATTGATAACACCTTATTGGCTGAAGTTACTTACGCCATTAGGGGTATAAAGGTAAGTCACCCGATCTTGATAAAAATTAGCAAACTCATCATTAGAAATATTCATATTTTTTATCTATGCTGCTTGACTGTGTTCATAAATCGAATACTCGAATTTCGTTTTTTCCCCAAATTTGGGAAACTGTGGCCATTATTCCCTTGGCAAATAATAATCTAAATTTAACCATAGCAGAAAGCTACAGACCAATAAGTCTTTTATCAAGCTTTTCCAAAATTTACGAATTGGTGTTGTTAAGACGTTTGGATAGTTTCTTCAGACTGAATGTTTTAATTCTTGTTCAGCACGGATTTCGGTCTGCTCATTTCACGCAATCCCGACTTTTGCGTGTAGTCGAAACTATCCACGAAGACTCTTCCAACAGGCAGTATACCAGCATTGTATTTTTCGACATCAGAAAGGCGTTTGATTAAACGTATATTCCTGGGCTTATTTCGAAGCTGGTGCGACGTAGCAATTCGACACAGCTTTTGGCAATCATCAACTCGTATCTCACTAATCGTTCTTTTCGCGTACGAGTTGATAAAACTCTCTCTCCTATTCGACCAACCAGGGCTGTGGTTCCACAAGGTGGAAATCTCAATCCACTGCTATTCAACATCTTCATCAATGACTTACCGAAAATATCCCAAGTTAAACTGGCCGTTTTTGCAGACGACAGAGCGCTGATTGCACGAAGTTGTTCATCACACATCAATACACTACGAAGTTACATAAAACATAATCTTGAGCACTGGCTCGTGACCTGGAGAATCAAAATTAACGCCTCCAAGCGCGCAGTGTGTATTTTCAAACCTAACTACCGAAAACTTAGCCATAATTTCATCTTAAATGTTTTTAACGAACCCATCCCACTCTGCCACTTTGTAAAGTATTTGAGCGTCACTCTCGACGCCCATATATAATTTTCAGAGCATATTATTGATAAGCTGAAGAGCGTAAATAAATCATATTCCGCCCTTGTCCCACTTCTCGGTAGAACATCCCACCTCTCCAAACATAATAAGCTTATTGTTTACAACCAAATCATTGCACCGGCGAATTTGTACGACTGTCCTGTCTGAGGATCGGTTGCAAAAACGCACAGTGAGAAGTTGCAAGTATTCCAAAGCAAATAATTTCGATGCATTGTTCATGTGCCTCGATATGTACAAAACGAAGTCATTCACCATGACCTCAAAGTCTCTTGCTGTGAAGAGCAGATTCATTGTCACACTTGAAATTTTATTTTTATAAGAAAAATACATACAAACCATGTTTGAGAGAATCAGATCAAATATATGACAACACTTCACATAGTTATCTAAGAAAGCGTCGTCCGCGCAATCTTCTGGTCGGCCCTCTAAAGGTAGCCTGGAAAACAGCAAGATATGCGTCTCCCCCATCTGGTGTCACCTGAGCTGAATTCGATTTGAATGACGATGATAGGTGGCGCCACAGTTGCGCCTGTTCGTCCTTAGATCAAAATCCATGTCACGATTGCTTATTAGCTAGCTGAAATTGACGCCAGCCCGCTTGCAATCCACGTTTAATTTTTCCCTCAATTGTTAATTTTTAACTTTATTTGTATTGTTATGCTTTCTCGTCGTCTTATAATTTTTATATTTAACTTTGGACTAATGGTGTATTCTACCTGTTCAGAGCTTTATCTTCGCCCCACCCCTTTCTTACCTCTTCTAGACAGTTGACCAATACTAAGACGAGATCACCATCCAGCAACATCAGAAGAAATCATTCCAAATACATCCTTCACAGTAATGATAAAAAGCCGTTATCCATGTGAGCATTAAAAAATCGGACATTTATCTATTTTTGATTTGGGGATAAGTGCTGACGCACAGGAGTACTGAAGTATATCGTCTTGGCTTGGCTATGAGTTCTATATGTTCAATTTACATAAAAATACGTAATTTAATATTTTTATCACCGCTGTATTGAAATTATAAATTAGTTAATATTACTTTTGCAGACTTTGGCGTAACAAAATTCCCATACATAATCATAAAAGTTAAATTCGAATATATATTAAACTTAATATTTTCAATATGTCTAATTTACCGCATCTGTAAATATCTATATCGCGATTATTTTAAAACTCAAATAACAAACTAGATACAAAAGGTATTTTCGACCACAATTAAAACCTACAATTTAATTATAAAAAATTATTTTCAATTACACAAAAATAGCCATTTATATGAAGTAAAACTGTACACAATCTGGAGTTCCATATACCTGCTGTACCAATTATCATTCTACGCATGGACTTAAATCATATATTGGTGAAGACTCCTTTGAACAAACTAAGAATTTACATTGTTTCAATAATAATCGTTTTGGAAGTTAATAGTATCACAGTGAATAATACGTCCCACAACTAGGCCGAAATAAATTTTATTAGAGAGAATATATTTATATCTTGTTAAGCTATTTTCATTTGTAAAAATTAAAACTATAATCAGAAGGCAGAAATCGCCGAGCATCTTTGAAAACTACACAGATACTACCAACAGCAACTTAGAATCTGCTCAACAAAACTTTGTAATTTAGAGAGCTGAGGACTCGTGATCTGTGTATATGAACTTGACTATTGATATTTAAGCACAATCTTTTGGAATAATATACCTGTTGTGTAGTATGGCTATCTTTGTTCTTAGAAAAAATACATTTGCGTAACTCGAAAGAAAAGCGTGCACCTCCCTCTTTAGATATCATCATTTTCTTGCTCAGTTAATTAGAATGTGTGTAACCAATCTATAGATAATGGAATCTACAATGAATGTATGCATCATTATTTTCTCTTCAGATCTCTCAGAAGATCAGTTGCGGCTCTACACTGTATATATTTTCCGGTTGGATTAGTTCTTATGGGCATAGTTGTTGAAATCAAGAAATCAGAAGAGTCTGGCAATAAGTGCTCAAAATTTGATGCAAAGAGTAACTAAGCATCCCATATATAATAGTGGAGAATGTACTTCACTGAATGTTTCAGCTTAATTCAAATTTTAGATCAAAATTTATCAAATGTAAAAATTTGAAATGTAATAATATGCAATTTAGATATCATTTATACGTATTGTAAGTTTATCTAGGTAAGTCGATATTTTAGTTTATACATGATTTCATTTCATTTTACGTTAAAATATGACATTTCATCTGTTTATTTTTATAATTATAGATTTGTCTTACATATTTTTTTAAAAATCGATTTTGTTTTATTTTGTATGATTAAATTTAAATTAAAGAATGTTTCTGATAAAAATTAAATAAACACACAAGTTCATTAAATGAATATATATTTTTTTCAAATTATTCCTTTAAACACTTATTAATTATTCCTTTTGGCATGAAATATTATTTTCAGCTTAAAAACAACTTTAAAAAAATATTTCTGAGGATACTTTAAAAATACTAGCACTGTTTCAGATCATCCTTCACAAAATTATGTATTTTATAAAAAAAAATCTTAGTTTATAAAAAATACATCATTTTTAAGTTCATAGAGCTTAAGAGTAAATGTTTTTGATGTCTAATAGTCTTTTGATGATTTCAAGAATTCTTTTAAAGAACGGTCAGCGTTTCTTTTAAATGCATGCTTGATGGCAAATTTCCTAAAAAAATCCTTGCCCAAACAAACATCAATACAATCTTGAAGTTTACTTTCTTTTTTGTATCAGTAATATAATTTTCTTCTTTAAATAAATTTGTACATAATTTATTTGTAATTTTTTCAGTATTCTTACACAGTCTCAACTTGGAAAGAGGTTTATGTATTTACAACTAGAAAATAAATATTACTTTCTTTATGACTGGATTTGACAGGCATCGCACTAATAATAATAGTTTTAATTAGAAAAAATGTTCACAAAAAATTAAATAAATTTTAAATAAAAGTTTATATTAAAATTCTGCTAATTATTTACGGAACATATGCAATGTATCACTATAACAAAAACTTATTCAACCTTTTTACATTCAGTGAAAAATATTCAAAAATGCTTAATGTACCTGAAAAAATATCATGTTCATGACAGGACTCTCTCTACAAAATAAAACCTATTTTGGGAAAACACTAACACAAATTAAAACTGTATTATATCTTGATTGCAATAAAAATAAGTAATTGTTGCTTCTAATTTAGCCATAAACAAATTTTTGGAAATCCCTTAATTCTATCCAAATTATTTAAGAATAAGGGATATTTAAAAATAAGGAGCATATAATTTCATTTATATTTTGATAAAAAAATACTGAATTATTTCAAGACCCACACATGTTAGCATTATATAAAAATTTATTTCGCTTTTTTGAATACATTTAATCTTCACAATATTGGAAATTAAATGCGATGACAAAACAGGGATCACCACATTTAATTCCAAGTGGAGTGAACGAATGAAATAAAATCAAACAGTGATTTAAGGATGTAGCATTTGGAATAAAAGAATACCATTTCAGGAGGAAAAAAACTATCATTTCGTTCATACCTGAACATTGGGAAGATAATTTGGGCTGAAAATTAATACACGGTGTAATTAAATAAATATGCTTAATTTTAATCAAAAACTAACCATCTACTATAATTATTATACACACACACAAATACATACATACTCCACCCGACCTAGAAAATCCCGAGGAATGTATCGCATTTTAGAGACATTTAAATAAAATTGCACTGAAGTTGGAAAGTATTTCATAATAATTGCTTTATGCATGATTTATCTTTCTTGTTTTACATATTTAGCGTAATAACGCTGTTTCATAGCAGTTACGTTTCTTCTTTTTTTCGTAACCTACCAAATAAATCACTTTCAGGCTGATGATAAGTAAAGTTTTTCGAGTTCAGGTTGTTTGTCTATTACGAAATGAAAATAGCATTCACATATAAATAGCATGAAAAATTAATCTCACCATATACGTAAGGCCTAGCACTATATAATTAAATTACTTTCCTTTTCTCTCACAATATTTTATTTACGGGATTTCTTTTTCTGAGAAGAGGTTAATGAAATAACTATCTGCACGGATGTAGCGAAAAAAGTGTATTATGGAGGAATGAAACCAGAATAATTTTCTCAATTATAATCGGAATCAACCACGTGCATTTCTTTTCTGACTTAATAAATTAGAGTGAAAACAAAAGTAAGGTATTTAATATTGTGTTTGTTTAATGAATTTTACATAAGAAAATGGTCTGCATAACGTTATCGCTTCTTGGTTTAAAGATAACATGCCGAATTTTTTCCACACATACGAAAGATAGAGTTAATTAATTTTGTGTTAGTCACTATCAACCAAATATAGATAAAATATGTAATAGAATTTGAATTGAAATTTAATTTCTGGATAGCTGACAAAACGTTACAGTCTTACCTATTTAATTAGAATGCATTGGTAAATGTTATGTTAATAGTTAATTTGTGCTTTAAATCATAAGTACATATATAAGAAATTACAACATAAGCATGCCACGCTTGGTGACAAATTTAGAGACATTGGAAACTTGGTAATATATTAGAAATGTCGGATCATTGACGATAATTCATTATCTCTGCAAATTACATTTGATTTCTCCGATATTATTTGTAGCTTTGTGGTATTATGCAGAGTTTAGCATAAATGATTGACCGGATTTTAAAAATTTATATTTTCAAGACTATTACACATAATATATTCCCCTTTCTGGTAGGTCAGACGGTCAGGGTCTCAACAACAACAACAACATAATATAATCAGTGATGCATGAAAATAAAGAAAAACATTCCAAGTTTTTTTTTCGACATCGTTCAATAGATGGCAGCACTCCCGTAAACGCAGTGATTAAATTAAAAATGGCGTCAATATCAGAGAAAAGTTTTTGGGTATTGAAATATGCAAGGGTTTTTCCGTTATCTTCTTTGCAACGTGCATTTAGAAATCGCTACGGAAAGGAAGCACCAAGTCACAACGACATTTTGCGGTGGTATAGGCTAGGCAATTTAAAGATACAAGTTGCTTGTGCAAAAAGAAAATCGGTGTCCGAGCAATCGTCTCGGAAGAAACGGTGGATGGGTGAGGCAGAGTTATGTTCGAAGTCGACTGTAACTGCGAGTACGCGAACTTGTTTTCCCCCAGGAAACGGTATGGAAAATTTTACGGAAAGAATTAAAATTCCAGCCGTATCACTTGCAATTGCTGCAAAATTTAAAACTGGAAGTTAAGATTCGACTTTTGCATTCGCATACATGAAGTATTGGAATGTGAAGCTTTCACCAATAAACTGATATTTGCAGACGAAACAACGTTCCATGTATCAGCAAGAATTAATTGTCACAATGTTAGCTTGTGGGGCAGTGACGCTCCACACGTAATTGTTGTTGAGACCCAGACCGTCCGACCTACCAGAAAGGTGTAAGATAACTGTTTGGACGGCCGGGAAATGCCACCCAATTTAGACCGGAATCCAGTGGGGGAGGCATCCACAGGGACCGTACCCTCCTTCCCCTACCACCAACCTCTCGGAAGGACTTTCAGACCCACATGTTTAACGTGATCGTAGTCCGCATGAACACGGCGGCAGTTTTGGTAGTGGCTGGAATCGAACCCGGGCCTACCGAGTGCAACTCCAGCACGCTAACCAATGGGCTACCACGCCCCCACTTGTAATTGTGGAGTTGCAGAGAGAATCACCAAAAGTGAATGTTTTTTGTGAAAATTTCACAAATAACTCTTTTTTTGCAGAGAAAATGGTAACAGATAGCAATTACCTGGGCATGTTGCAAATATGGTTATTTCCACAACTGCATGAGAACAGTACGGAATTTGTATTTCAAAAATATTGATCTGCATCCCATTGGGCTTAGAATGTTTGTAGTTACTTAAACTAGGAACGTCCAAAACGCTGGATTGGACGAGCGGGTAACGATGATTTACCCTTATTCACATGGACACTAAGATTCTCGGATCTTACGCCATGTGATTTCTTTTTATAGTGTTACATCAAATGTATTGTTTATAAACCAACATTGCCAAAAATAATCAATGAACTTAAATAACGTACCAGTGTTAAGAACCGCTGGCAGTGTAAAACTGCAAAATGTGTGTAACAAACTTGATTGCAGATTAGATGTTTGTCGTGATACGAACTGTTCACATATTGAACATTTGTAATTGAAAAGGAACTTGTAATATTTTTCTTTATTTTCATATATCACTGATTATAATATTATGTTGTTGTTGAGATCCAGACCGTCCGACTTACCAGAAAGGTGAAAGATAACTGTTTGGACGGCCGGAAAGAGCTACCTAATTCAGACCGGAACCCAGTGGGGGGGAGGCATCCATACGGACCGTACTCTCCTTCCCCAATCACTAACCTCTCGGAAGAACTTACGGACCCAGATGTTTAACGTGATCGCACTCCGCGTGAACACGGCGGCAGTTTGGGCAGCGAACGGAATCAAACTCGGACCAACTGAGTGCAATTCCCGAGCGCTAACCACTGGGCATCTGCGCCCTTGATTACATTACGTTGAAAACCCAGACCGTCCGACTCACCCAAGGCATAGAGCATCCATTTGGAAGGCCGGTGATAACATTATGTGTAATATTTATGCTAACACTGTATATGTGTAATATTTATGCTAACACTGTATATGTGTAATATTTATGCTAACACTGTATATGTGTAATATTTATGCTAACACTCTCATTTATGCTAACACTATATATTAATCTAAAATTATTGACACTTAACATCTAGAGTGCATATCAAAACGGAAGAAAACTTGGCTTTTCAATATACAATATAATTAGCTTTTCTAGATCCCAAAAACTTCTTGAACGTTATTGAACTTCATTAAGATAAGGGGTTAGTTTCTAACAAAATCGCATATAAAAATCATGTTAAATAAAATTAAATAAAAAGTAAAATACTATTCAATTTTTTTTAAGAGAAGGAAGATTTATTTGTCACACACACACACACACACACACACACACACATATATATATATATATATATATATATATATATATATATATATATATATACTCGGACTGCATGAGGCTGGATGAGCAATCCGGCGAATTGTTCGGAATTTCGGTAGGAACAATGCAGGAATTAGACGATGTTGGCAGCAATGGGTCCGGGATGGCAGCGGACGGCCAAGAGCGACGGCAGATCAGGAAGATAGAACGATAGTCAGAACAGATGTGATAGCACAAGATTCGTCGTTATCAACCTCCCGACGTGTGACAAACATGGAAGTATCCATCCGAACCATTAATAGAAGATTACGGGAGAGGAATCTATACACGCGGTGGCCATTACGCCGCCTACCACTGACCAGTCTGCACTGTCCTGACCAGTCTGCACTGCCCTGACCAGTCTGCACCATCAACAGCGATTGCAATAGTGCAGTGACTGATCAACGTGGAATTGTTCGGATTGGGGACGAATTGTTTTCAGTGATGAATCCCTTTTCAATCTGAGTCCCGACGACAACTCAGATGTGTCTGGAGACAGCCCGGATATCGTCTGGATCCTGCTCTTTCTGTCACACGCCACATGGCCGACAACAAGGAAATGTGGTTTGGGATTGCATTGATAGCCGGACCCTGTTGATAGTTCTCCGTGGCACCTCCACTGCACAGCGGTACTTTGCAGACATTCTACGACCCATTGCATTTCTATTCCATTCGCGACACCCCTGGCTAACTTTTCCGCAAGATAATGCCTGGCCATACACGACACGCATCGCTATTGATTGTTTGCGTGCTTACGACATACTTCCTTGGCCAGCCAGATCCCCAGATCTCTCGCCCAAGAGCACATTTAGCCTGAGATGGGGAGTCGCCTGCGACCATCCTAGAATGTAGACGGATTAGCTCGTCAATTGGAGGTCATTTGGAACGACATCCCTCAGAATACCATCCGGAAACTTTATACATCAATGCCACGTCGAGTAATAGGTTGTATCAAGGCCAGAGGTGGACCAACGCCATATTGACTTGCTCACTTCGTGTAGATCTTTCTGTGCAATAAATCATTCAATTGTTCTGAAATTCTATAATCATTTCTTTTTCTGTACATCCACATTATACGTACCAAATTCTGTCTCATTTTGATAATGTTTTCTTGGTGCGTCGATTTTTTTATCTTAGAGTGTATATATACCAAAAATCGTATTTCGGGATCTAATGAAAGAGCTATATCATTAGAATTCCGATAGTTACATAAACGTAAAATATTTTTAATTGGTTTCGGAAACATTTCTAAAAAGACAGGCAAAAAAAAAGAATCACTGACAGAATTTTCCTACTATGGTATAAGTTTTGATAGTCGATAACGTCCCTTATACAAAAGCTATTGTTGTAAAATAGCAAAGTAAAACATAGAATGGCAAACATGTAGGTGGAGTCAGATAAAGCTTTAGGAATGAGGTGGGCATAATTCATATTTTTTCAATCAGATATGTTATTGCTAATTCCGCACAATCATGTAACGCATATATTATCTTTCAACAACAAATGAAACTTAATTTAGGAGGCTGAAATAAATTCTGAACACGTTTCGAAAAAATGTACGATTTTTGTAATACTATTTTCAAGTACGGTTTCAAAATGATTCTATTGGCCTTATGATCTCTTTAAGTGTTTCCTATACCACAATTTCCTCTCATAGCAAGCGAGAACAGTGCTTGTACAAGCAATTTCTAATCAACCGATTTTAAATGAACTACCGCAGCTAGTATTTCACTTATCTCCCTAAATGTTACGCGAAAGTGCGAAATAAAATCCTATTAGATGATTAACTATTTTATTCTATAGAGAAATATAATTTTTATGGCTGTAAAATTCCATATTCTTAATTCGCTACTTTAATTATTCAGAAATAAACCTATTTTTTATATAATATTAAATCACACTCACTACTGCACAATATATTCAGAAAACATTACTTATTTATAGTCAAGGAAAAATAATTTGAATATTTTGCCTTTTCCAAATGAAAATGCATTTAAGAACTACTCCACCAGAAGAAGATAATGAAATAACTTCCTAGAGAAAGACAACTAGAAGCTAATTTGGAAGAAATGAAAGCAGACGACTTTGCTCAGTTGTAATCAACACCCAGTGTATTTTCTTTACTACATTAATAACACAAATGGAAACCCAAAATAGTTATTTAGTTTAGCAAAACAACGAACTTACTTGTTTTGCTCTGTGTTTTGTACATAAAAGTATTTTATATCAAGAGCTGTGGTTGTATTTTAGCTAATATGTATAATTAAATGCACAATGAAGAGCAGCGAAAGTACAGTTTTCTATTGTTTACAATATAAAAATATAATACTGTAATATAAATGGACCGAAAAAATAACGTCAGAGAAAAATAAAAAAACGCCGCAGATGCTTTAATCTGAGGTTAGTATATTCTTCAAGTCTTCGGAAATAAAAATGAAAAATATATAAATTATTGCTTGTGCAGTTGGGTTTCAAGGTACCAAGATATGTTGCAAAAACCAAAAATATGAATCATGCGCTATATTCCTTTTTATATAAAATAGAAAAACTTCTTTTAATTTAATTTATTTTAACTTCTTTTAATATAAGGTTTTCTCTAGAAAAGTTTCATACAATTTCTGTGTATAGTTACAAAATTCACGACGGCAACGACCTGTATTGAAGAAAATATTTCGCACTTCTTGCCACTTAGCAGCACCGGGTTCCCTTAACTGCATTGAAACAACAAAATATTTTTGTTATACGTCACAAATTTGATTGTCTACTTTTGCGACTCACGGGATCGTGGAGCAAAGAGTATTGCAAAAGTACTGTAAAAACACTTTATGCTGCGTTACCTCTCCCCTAAAAGAGGGCAGCCATTGCTATTATGTTAAGGTCTGGTTTACATGACTTTGATGACAAGTTGGACACAATATCGCTAACTTAGCGACTTTGAAATGAAATGTTAGGAAAGCACTCACCTTTCAGCCAAAAGTTATCTCAGCCTCCTGAAAGTCACTTCGGTTCGCCAAAAGTCACCTCGATTCGCCAAAAGTCCCCAAAAGCGCCTCATGTATATTTCATATTATGAAAACTTTCTAGAAATTTCTGTGGTAGTTATATAAACGTGTAATAGTTCTGTTACTCTGATATGGCATAGTACGAATCAAAGTAAATTGTGACATGCATCAGAATTTCAGAACAAAATCTTCTGTTATGCGTATTAGTTGAGCATTTAATTGCTGCTTCATTATACCTAACAGTTGTTTTGGGATCTTGTAAAGTATTTAAAGAGTTAGTATATGTATATTGTTTTTGTTAACGCTTATTGTTGCTTTAGAAAACCATTCGTTATCCAGAAATTGGGAATCGCGTTTGTATCCTGAGAATGCATCTTCGATGTCTGAGGATGCAACTTCATCAAGAGCAAAATCGGTCAATCAATGCATGTTGTTGAAATTTGAGACTGGTTTTAAGTTCTTGGAAACACAATTGATGAATTTTGTTACTACAAACCTAATTCTACGGCCTCGAAATAGTTGGAGTTCAATGTTCCCCCATGCAGTTAAAGCTTAAAGCTTTCGGATACAGTTGGACCTGAATGCTCGCCGATTCTTTTCGATCTGTTTTGAAAATTGATACAGCCTTATTTTCAATTTAGCTGTTATTTTGTTATCTAAAATTTCCGAAATTACAGAGTGTAAAATATATTTTCTTCTTAGCAGTGTAAGAAGATTCGCTATTTGGTGAAGCAGTCTGCAATGTGCGAAACCAATTTTGCCCAACATAGACCTTACACCACTAAATTCAGCAGTTTACTGCATGGTTTAACAGTTAACACCCCAAACTGACTAAATCTATCCATAAAATGACCAAATTTTGCAGACTCTTTCTTCTATTTACGCATGTCAATTCTATACTATTTTATATTGAAAACCGCATTTTCCCTCTGAAAACAATTGATAGTTTTAAATTGTTTATACTATTTTAATATTAAAATATTTACATTATTTTACTCGATTACATCAGAGAACATCCGATCCCAATAGAAACAACATTTCGATATCCAAACGGAGAAAACGTTAATTCCAGTGACACGAAACAAGTGGAATATTCGCTATTGTAATCAGCACCGTTTGTGTTTTATTTACTGCTTTAATAATTTAGAGAGAAAACCAAAATGAATGTGTGCTCATGTCGCTGTTTGTTCTATGTTTTTACATGCGAAAATCGTTTTGTATCGTTCACTTTCTAAACTACCTTAGTAAATGATTTCCGGCGAACATACGGCAACAAAAGTTATTCAATTTCCGATTGGTTATTTACTAACAAAGATAGTTCTGTATTATAAATAGCGTGAAAAACTAATCTCACACGCAGCTCGGATTGGAGATAACTTTTACTTTCTTTATCTGAGTTTAGTGCACTCTTACTCTCTTTAGTAATTGGCATAAAAGGAACTTAAAGTGTTACAAATGAATTTGCATTTTACATTACCAATCTAGAAATAAAATGTTTCCATAATACGAACTTTTATATTTTTAAAGATTAACAATTATTGCAGTATCATGGTTAAGAGCATTTTCTATTAATATATTTAGGCCTGACCGCAATCAAATTAGGTAAGATTTTGGTCCATAGCATGCAGTAATGACTGTTATAGCATGAAATGGAGCTATAACAGTCTATGGATCCAGAAGAAGTTTGCGAACATAGTACAATAAACAGTAAAATTTGCTATGGGTCCAGAATAAATTTGTCTAATAAATTTAATCCATGGCTGCGATTAATTGTCCAAATATTACTGAACTCGTTACGCTTAGGAAGCTGCTCGGTGATATTTTTGTTCCCGATGTTCGTGAATTATCTGAACATGCAATAACTTTTATTAATCCCACCTAGCTGGTAAACGCTTCATTCATTTACATCAATCTTTCAATGCCGTGGATCTTACTCGTTTTACATGTATTGACACATATATTGATCTTCATGCACTTTATATGTAATATACATTTTATTTTTCAACAAAACAACGAAACATCTATTGCCTATGGAAATAATCAAAATATTTATTTTTTTATATTAGTCCGTTTAGGAGAAACGAAATTGCGCATTTTTTATTCCCGAACTGTAAAATGATCCTGAGTTAATTAATTATTATTTGAAAAGTCGAAACGTTTTCATAAACTGCCAAACTTTTACGACCACTATTTTCTCCCACAAATTAAAAATCGATAAATCTAATGATAATTTGCAGTTTGTTTAGTTGATTGCTCAACTATTATTTTATTTTCAATAGTTTAATCAGATACGGAAACATCAAATAATATAGTATTAGATTTCAAGTATTTTGTTGCGCATCAAAATTTTACATAAACAGTATTTTAATAAACTGAAAAGTAGAGTACTTCATTAGCGCCATCATAAAATAAATATATAAAGGTATTAGCTTCGTCACTACAAATGAGACTCACTGGTTGTTTCAAATATCTACATAATAGCAGCTTCTTCATCTTCTTCGACCCAGACCATAGGACATACCCGAAGGTATAAGTTATGTATTTGGACGGCCCGGAAGTACCACTCAAATTAGACCGGAACTTAGTGAGGAGGGAGGACATCCATAGCGACCGTGTCCCCCTTACCCTATCACCAACATCTCAGAAGGATTTACGTACCTACATTGCTGCATGTGGATACGGTGATTGGGGGATATAGCCGGAGATCGAACTCGGGTCGCATGAGTGCAATCTCCACGCGCTAACCACTTGGCTGTCCCACCCAATAACAGCTTCTTGAAAACGATCACATCTTGGCTTGCATGAGGGAATTCTAGATTTCGTGTATTCTGCCGAAGACTGTGTATTAGTCCCCACAACCGTCTGACAACTTCGAAAAATATTCTCTTTCTGCTATTAACATTTGCAATTTATTAGACGGCAACATATGTTAATAATTTCATCGCGTTTTGTTAGTCATATTAGTCACTACTTGACCATCTCTAACAACAGTTTTTTCCTACATAAATTCCTATAGAAAATGTTTTTAGATAATTTAAGAGTGTTCAAATAGCTTTTATTACAGTGCATTTATTTATCTTTAATATCCCATTGTCTTTATTGCATAAATTTTGCGTCAAGGAGAATCAATTTTCAATTTTTGAATTTTTTAAATTTGCATACAACGTGGTTTTTGCGTATTTCACTAGACATATATATAGGGCTAATAAAATTATTCTGTGCATGCTTTAATTATATTTGCTCAACTAAATTGTGTAAACTATTGTTAACATCAATCGATTAACACTTGTCTTTGGGAATTCAATTCCAATATATATATAGAAATTGAAATGTTTCAAATACCTTCATGTTTTACTCAATTTTAAATGCACGTCATTAATTTTAATAAAGCAAAATCTTTTTTTTTCCCACGATTTGTATCTGCATGGCATTTTAATACGTTTAAACTATAATTAGTATTTCAAATGTGTGAAATTGTTAATTAAACATTTATTATTCTTTGCCCTGAATTAACATTTTCACAATTTTATAAACGCGAACATTATCATATAATATGCACTACTCAAAGCATTTAATAATTATTTTAAATCAGTTATTTAATGAATGAAATACTTTTGAAAATATGAAGATTGCACAGGCAAGCTTAATTAAGTTAATTATTTGTTCAGGACAAAACGGAATTTTAATTAATCCTATGATATAAAAAGCAGTAACTCCATTCTCGTTTAAGGTGCAATATATCTACCAGAAAAATTAATACATATTTTATAACCTCACTGGGATAATGGCAACTGCATATATGGATTTTTCATCCAGCTGTAAATAATGTGATACATCCAGTGAGAGAAAGATGTTTAATGTTTTACATTGTTTATTTCAAATATATACATTATGTCTTAATGAAACTTGTGGAATAACACGTTTTAATAATAAACCATGGAAATTGATATCTTGACATTTATAATATACTTTATTTTGTAAGTACATTATAATTTTGGTATAATCTCCAAGGAATATCTTACGAGTTTAATTATAAACACATTTTATTCTTAATATATAACGAATGTTTTCTTAAAACCATTCTGTATATCTTATTAGAACCTTAATGTATATAATTAATCTGTACTTTTTACTTTTTATTTTTATGATTTAACAATCATACTACTAATAATTTACTTGAATGATCAAAAAATATTTTTTAAATTTATTTTTAATATATTTTTATGTTTATTTACTAAAACGAATTACTCGGGTTCTTCTTAAACGTCCGCCACATAAGTATATATATATATATATATATATATATATATATATATATATATATATATATATATATATATATATATATATATAATGGAAAATGGAAGTAATTAAAGATTTTGAAGTGTTATAGCATATATGCGGAAAGCAGCTATAAATACTATACACGATATAAATATAAAAAAATATAAAAAGAATTTTAGAATGGAAAAAGAAGGAAGGCTTAGCGAGAAGCTTACTTAATGGCGGTAAGGGGATGTGACCTTGCACCCCAGTTGTCAACAAGCTTGTCATAAATGCCGCGACATTGCACTCCTGGACGCCAGCCTTGGCTGAAGCCAACCCCCGGAGTGACAATAAAAATTATCACAAGACCGTTAAAAAAGAAAAGTCCAAAGGTAATATGAAGTCCTTCACTGGATGAGCAACTAGTCCTTTAGACCACAATGACCTGTATATAACTTTGTGTTATCGTTCTGCGGTCCTATTATTCATATTATGCGAACCTTCATTTGCTAAATGATATATAATAGATTTTAATTTTGAACAATAATCCTGATTTTTACTGTATAAATTATCAATATAATGTAGCATAAAAGGAATGGGGTATTGCTGTAGATATGCTTGCTGTAGAAATGTCCGATCAAAATCAATACGGATGTCTTCATTGTAGATAATTCGCTGAATTCTAGCCAATCCCCCCAAGAATACATTCCTAAATATATTCAAGTGAAGATTGGAATTCCAATTGATCAGACCATTTACAGGTATATTAAAACTTTTTCTTTTGTCATATATAGTAATACTTACAAAGTATTTTACAGAAATCTATACTTAAATCTAAAAATTCCACTACATTTTTAAGTGCAGCAGGATTTTCTTTCAAAATTAAGTTTGGAGGGTAGAAATCGAAATTCATACTATAATCTTCAATTTCATATCCGACAATCAGATCATCCACATAACGTAGGTATATGATTTCATTATTAAGATGTGATTGGTTTTCATAAAAATTGAGGTACAGATCAGCAAGTATAGAAGAACTCCCCCCTCCCATGGGGATGCCTTTAATTTGCTGATATATAGAAATTCCATTAAAAAGGTAGTTTTCTTTAATGCAAATTAAAGTAGTTTTCTTTATCAGCAAATTAATGGCATCCCCATGGGAGGGGGGTGTTCTTCTATACTTGCTGATCTGTACCTCAATTTTTATGAAAACCAATCACATCTTAATAATGAAATCATATTCCTACGTTATGCGGATGATCTGATTGTCGGATATGAAAATGAAGATTATAGTATGAATTTCGATTTCTGCCCTCCAAATTTAATTTTGAAAGAAAATCCTGCTGCACTTAAAAATGTAGTGGAATTTTTAGATTTAAGTATAGATTTCAGTGAAATACCTATAAGTTTTACTATATATGACAAAAGAAAAAGTTTTAATATACCTATAAACGGTCTGATCAATTGGAATTCCAATCTTCACTTGAATATATTTAGGAATGTATTCTTGGGGGGATTGGCTAGAATTCAGCGAATTATCTACAATGAAGACATCCGTATTGATTTTGATCGGACATTTCTACAGCAAGCATATCTACAGCAATACCCCATTCCTTTTATGCTACATTATATTGATAATTTATACAGTAAAAATCAGGATTATTGTTCAAAGTTAAAATCTATTCTATATCATTTAGCAAATGAAGGTTCGCATAATATGAATAACAGGGCAGCAGAACGATGACACAAAGTTATATACAGGTCATTGTGGTACACCTTTCTGGTAGGTCGGACGGTCTGGGTCTTAACAACAGGTCATTGTGGTCTAAAGGACTAGTTGCTCATCCAGTGAAGGTCTTCATAATACCATTGGACTTTTCTTTTTTAACGGTCTTGTGATAATTTTTATTGTCACTCCGGGGGTTGGCTTCAGCCAGGGCTGGCGTCCAAGAGTGCAATGCCGCGGCATTTATGACAAGCTTGTTGACAACTGGGGTGTAAGGTCATAACCCCTTACCGCCATTAAGTAAGCTTCTCGCTAAGCCTTCCTTCTTTTTCCATTCTAAAATTCTTTTTATACTTTATATATATATATATATATATATATATATATATATATATATATATATATATATATATATATATATATATATATATATATATATATATATATATATATATATATATATATATATATATACATACATATATATATAAATACATACATACATACATATATATATATATATATATATATATATATATACATACATACATACATACATATATATATATACATATATATATATATACATACATACATACATATATATATATATATATAATAATAATAATAATAGATTGAAAGTCCAATGAAAGAAAAAACCTAACTTTCTTACAAGCTTACAAAATAAAAGTATAAATCAGCAAATCTTCAATCAAATGGGAAAAAATACAAATGTCGAATCATCAAGTTAAAGAAAATCATCAAAAATCAATGGTATGGAAACGATAAAAGTAAAACAAATGAAATCCAAGCATTAATGCTATACACGTGGACAAGGGCTAATCCTAAATCATGAATTTGTTCACTTCTCCAAAACTCTTCCACGGGTCCATGTATTAGAACCAACGGCCCTACCGTGCTGAAAACACAGGTTCTCGTTAGACACCGAAGTCAAGCAGCATCGGGTGCGGTTAGTACTTGGGTGGATGGATGACCACCTGGGAACACCGCGTGCCGTTAGCACATTTCAGGCGCGGTAGCCCGATGGTTTGCGCGTTTGATTTGCACGCTGCCACAACTGCCGCCGTGTTCATGCGGAGTACGACTACGTTAAACATATGGGTCCGTAAGTCCTTCCGAGAGGTTGGTGGTAGGGGAAGGAGGGTACGGTCCCTGTGGATGATTAGTCATAATTAAATTCCTGTTCAGGTCTGAGTATCTAACTCTAACTAACCCAAACACATGCCTGTTTCAGATTGAGTAATAGTACATTACCATAAATACTCAAACTCAGAGTACAGGCATCAAAAAATTCAAAAATGAAGATAGGAAACATTAAAAAAGTTGTAGTACCATGTGGCATGAACCCTTCTTCTTTCACCACGTGTATACACGATCAAACTCAGCAGCTTAAATTATCTAGAAGCACCGGATTGATTAATTTGAAATAAAACCAGGGAGGCAGTACGAACGTTCACAGTAATATTCCCAGACCCGTCCAGTGAGTCAGAGCAGGAGACCGGACAAGCAATTCAGAATAAGGAAAATCCGTATAAGCAATTCAGAATATGAACATGAAGCAAAGATGAAAATTCTTACTAATCAAGTAATTCATAGAAAAACTGTATAAACAATAATGCCACTGTACACGATTTTAAGGGCTCTTAAATCGTAGTTTCAAAACTAGCAAAATTTACAATATTTTAGCGAAAATAAAATTCGTAACATTAATATTAATGAATCTTATTTTCCGACTTTTTGATTTTTCTAATTTTTTTAACTTATTTTATTATTTTAAATTTTTGTTTATTTATATAATTAATAAATAATTATACATAATTTTTTTTTTTTTTTTTTCGCTGTACTCATTAATTCCATAAAATGTGCAAATTTATAATTTTCATCACAAATTTTAATGATTCTAAAAGCCTGGTTTGTTATAATATTACTAAAAACAGATATATGTAAACAAGAGTCAAAATGTTGAATTTTTGGTGTATTGAATTTTAAAATCCTGTCTTTTAACATAGAAGTTTATAACCATATTACAATTTTGTAAATTTAAATTGAAATCTAAAAAGTCTGCAACATCAGAGTCATTATTGCTTGCATTTAATTGCAAATTATTAGTATAAATGTTAAATACTATAGGGATATTCTTAGGGGATACACATAATATGTCTTCTAAATGTCTAAACATGTGCATATTATGCAAGCATGGATTAATGTTCTTTTCATACAAGAATAAATACAGATTAGCTAACAATGATGAGATACACCCCCCCCCCTTGGGCGCGGTAGCCCATTGGTTAGCCCGCTGGAGTTGAAATCGGCAGGCCCGGGTTCGATTCCAGCCACTGCCAAAACTGCCGCCGTGTTCATGCGGAGTACGATTACGTTAAACATGTGGGTCCGAAAGTCCTTCCGAGAGGTTGGTGGTAGGGGAAGGAGGGTACGGTCCCTGTGGATGCCTCCCCCACTGGGTTCCGGTCAAAATTGGGTGGCACTTTCCGACCGTCCAAACAGTTACCTTACACCTTTCTGGTAGGTTAGACGGTCTGGGTTTCAACAAATACAACCCCCCCCCCCCACCTGTGGGATACCAAACTGTTGTTTAAAAATTATACCACCATGTTGAATATAATTCTCATAAAGAGTGAAATTAAGTAATTTTTTAAAAAGAAAATTTGAATATTTTAGGTTGATATTATATTTTTCAAAAATTCATAAAGTAATTCTATACAGATCATCTATATCAATATTATTAAACAAATTTTTGAAATCATAAGTATAAATACTATGAATATTAGTAAGAGTTTTTAATTTCTTAACTAATTAAAAACTGTTTTTCAGAATGTGACAATTATTAGAGATTTCATCTGAAAAGGATACTTCATATAATATTTATATATATATATATATATATATATATATATATATAACACACTCTCTCTCTCTATGCACTGTATATATATATATATATATATATATATATATATATATATATATACTAATATATATATATATATGTATGTATATATAAAAACAATAATAGTTTGAAAGTCCAATGATAGAAAAACGAGAAGATGCAACTCGAAAAACCTAATTTTCTAACAAACCCACAAAATAAAGTATAAAACAGCAAATCTTCAATCAAATGGAAAAAAATACAAATTTCATGTCATCAAGTTAAAGAAAATCAACAAATTTCAATGGTATAGAAACGATAATAGAAAAACATAAAAAATCCAAGCATTAATGCTATACACGTAGACAAGGGCTAGGCGTAAAAATTGAAATTGTTCACTTCGCCAAAACTCTTCATCGGGTCCAAGTATTTTGTCGAAGCAAACATAAAATATGAACGTTTCTGAAGAAATAGATAGATTATACATATAAAATATTTCTACTTGGACAACACACATAAAGAAGGAAAAATAAAAGAAAACAAGTATACCTGGAAAGAAACACTGCATATGCCCGAACCAGTCGAACCCTGGAACCGAGAATGAAGAGATCAATGTTGCCATTCGCAAAGGATAAAGAAATGACCTACTGTTGCCATTCATAAGAAATAAAAAACAGTAATGCGAAAAGGCAAGAAAAAGTAATGATATACAATAAGAGCTACAAAAAAGTGGGGCATATAACAGTAAGGTTTATGTTTAAGTGGATGTAAAAATAAAAGTATTATTAATACAAGAGAAAGGTGATGTCTGGCTAATATAAGATACTAGGAATAGAATTCATGAAAATCCAGCTAATCTAAACTTTTTAACTATACCATTTACTAAATAAGAGGGACATTTATATAAATTGCTGGTAATTTTTAGATTAGATATAAGCTTAGCATGAAATTTTTTATCAGATAATTTTTAAATTCTAAAAAGCTGATTAAGTTTATTTCTAAACAATTGAATCGAAGCGCAGGAATTAAATAGTAGGAGTTTATTAATGTTAAAATTAAAATGGTCTTTTTTATCATATAAATTAGAAACAATTCTATTAGAAGGTTCAATAAAAATATTTAAATCCAAAAAATTAATATTATTACTAATAATAGTTTCATTAGGGATTCATTCCAAATTGTTTGGATAGAAATCTATATCTATGAGATAATTTTCAGTATATACTAAGCAAATCAGATCATCAACATATCTGTAAAATGTATAATCTATTGAAGTAAAAGACTGTTCATAATGATAAAGTATAAATTAGCTATCATACCACAACTGCAGCCACCCTGTGGAACTCTTGAGATTTGTAAGTATAATTTAGTAGTGATATATATATATATATATATATATATATCACTAAAATTCTTCTGTTAAGCGTACGAATTCAGTTTAAAGTTTCTTTGAAAGAATTCTTTTCGTTTTTTTTTATGCAGTCAAGATGTGAATTCTGTGATTATATTTTCAGTCGCTAGGCATTAATTTACTTGAATAATGCCCAAAATCATTGTAAATCAGAATAATACACAAAAACTAAAAATTAATTCGAAATTAAAAGACATAACGCTGACTTGTCTTAACGTACCTCTACCAAAGTTCTTAGCTGTACGAGGTTTACGTTACAGAATTTACGTTGCAGAAGGCACATGATTTTACGTTACAGAAGGCACACACACAAAGACAGTTCTTTATTACATAAGATTTTGTTATATTTTCAAGTACGTTTCAATGTTGCATTTTACATAAAAAAAATTTATTTTAAGTATGTGCATTAAAGTAAAACTACATGTTAAAAACATTTCTATTAATTTGAATCACATAGAAAATTTACTTAAAATAAAATCGTTACATGTAAAAATAAAATAAATAAATGTTAGGGTAATATATCTGTGGGAATAAATTTAGCCGTTGTGATCTCATGAATATATCTAAGACACATTTTGATTAAATGTATGGTACGTATAAGATTCATCCGTACATAAACTAGTATATATAACAGTACTTCTATTAAAGGTTTAAAAATATATTATATTTGACAATATGTGTCCTTTCTAAGGCTTTTATGGAATAATTTTTGGCATAAGTGTCAATATCTACGAATCTGTCTCGAAAACTATGATCTATTTCAAATTTCATTTTGACACAATGCCATCTCAATTTCTTAATGCTCGCAAGTCATTTATAATTCACAACACTTCTCAAAATATGTCTTGGACACATCCACTTGGATAGATTTGAATAACTTTGTTATCATTCATGTTAAGGCATCCCGTTTATTTTTAGTAATGATGTGAGTTTCTCAATTATTCAAATATATATACGTGCCAAATTTTTCGTTAACGTTTTCTTTTGATTAGTTTGGTGTTATATACGTACATACTCTTTTTAAGCATATCCAACAATGAATGATAAGTACAATATCAGAACAATCGTTTTGCCTTATTGCCTTGCTTTAAAAAATAATTTCAAGAATTGAATCTTTAGAAGACCGTGACACACCTACTCTGAAAAAAAAAACCCACTTATTTTCTTGTTTAAAAATGCATAGTCAATAATATAATTTTTATTCATAAAATGTTGTTTAAATAAAATGAAATTGCTATTGATCGCAAGTCATTTCTGTAATTCAGAATATTTGTTTATATTCTTTATTTATATATTTACATGTATTTTTCTTTTAGAACATATTAGTAAGGACGGTTTTGTGTCTCCAGATCAATTGTTAGCATATTTCATACCGCAATTCCTTCATTGTTTATGTACGCTTAAGCAGGTTAGTTTTCTTAACAACGTTACGTAAATTACACATCAACACACACGTTTCAGAACTATCCGTGCATATTTAGTTATTTGTTATTTATAGAAGGTCAGAACAAAAAATGTATATTACTAATTTAAAACTCAATATATTGGAGTAAAATCTTTAACATTCCATAGCAAGATAAACCTGATTTAAAACAGATCAGGTCAATAGTTTTTAAATTTTCTGTCCTTCCAATAAAATATAGGTATGGTCAAGCAATATATTATAGTTATTTCATAAGTTCATCCAGAAGTCAGTAAAATATGTGCACTAAGAATACGAAATCTGAGAAGTATTTGTCAGCAATTTAAGCTTTCCCTATATGGCCCAATTAGCACGAGTTTTAGTAATTCCTTGTTGGAATGTTGGAAACCGTTCACATAACATACCCAAATTGGAACTCTCTACTGCTTCAGCTCTCTGAAAAAATATCACTGTTGTGCCGGTCCTCTTGCACCCAGTCCAATCAAAGCTATAATACGGTAGAAACCTACCTATTCCATTGTTGTGTTGTAGTATATCTTAATTTTACATTTGAGCACTATTTTAAGTGGATATACGAGCACATTTTTACATAACAGTGAATATTTCTGGTACTAAGTCTGGACAATATAAGTTTGGAAAATATAATATTTTAATACTTCTTTGAAGAAAGTAGGCATAAGAAAAAAATGCAACTGCATTTATTTCGAGGGCGTTATGATTCATCGTCGTCAAGGAAATGACTTAAGAGCACACTGAGTACAGTTAGGAAATAGCCGTGACAATTGGAACTCTCTAATACTTCAGCTTCTTGTGGTCTCTCTCTGAAAAAATTATCACTGTTGTCCCGGTCCTCTTGCATCCAGTCCAATCAAAGCTATAATATGGTAGAAACCTACCTATTCCTTTGTTGTGTTGTAGTTTGTCTTGATTTTACATTTCTGCACAATTTTAAGTGGATATACGAGCACATTTTTACATAACAATTAATAAGTCTGGTACTAAGTCTGGACAATATAAGTTTGGAAAATATAATTTTTTAATACTTCCTTGAAGAAAGTAGGCATAAGAAAAAAATGCAACTGCATTTATTTCGAGGGTGCTATAATCCATCGTCGTCAAGGAAATGACTTAAGAGCACTCCAGGTACAGTTAGGTAATAGCCGTGACAATTGGAACTCTCTAATACTTCAGCTTCTTGTGGTCTCTCTTTGAAAAAATATCACTGGTGTCCCGGTCCTCTTGCATCCAGTCCAATCAAAGCTATAATATGGTAGAAACCTACCTATTCCATTTTTGTGTTGCAGTATATCTTAATTTTACATTTGTGTACTATTTTAAGTGGATATACGAGCACATTTTTACATAACAGTGAATATGTCTGGTACTAAGTCTGGACAATATAAGTTTGGAAAATATAATTTTTTAATACTTCTTTGAAGAAAGTAGGCATAAGAAAAAAATGCAACTGCATTTATTTCAAGGGCGTTATGATCCATCGTCGTCAAGGAAATGAGTTAAGAGCACACTGAGTACAGTAAGGAAATATGCGTGACAATTATAATCATCTAATATTTATTTTGTCTGATTTCAAATAAGTAACAGAAAATTATATAATTTTTCATGTCTGCATATAGTTGTAACAGCATCGATGAATAGCTTTATAATGTAATCATGCGTTGTGGGACTTAGAAATTGCAACGAACAACTTTCTGTTCCAAAATATTTTAAATTATAGGCTCCAGGATTGCGAGCAGGATCAGAGACTCTATTATGAGTGTATTTTTACAGTCTATATTGGATGATATAAAATGAGTCAAACATTAGTCAAGGTAACTGGACCTCGAGTTTCATCCATACACTTCTGGACTTTATTGCCAGATGCCTCAACAATTTTTTGACATTCGCTGCAATTCCTGTTATTATTGAACAAAACACAGAATGGTTTAATAACTGTTGTTTTATCCATATATTGACTCTATTTATCTACATTAGAAAGGGAATGCTTCGATTATTTGGCCCTGTATTAAGAACAGGCGGCAAAAAGTACATTTCTTAAATGTTCCATATAGATTAAAAATCGTCGTAGGTGTAAGACTGGCTTAGAAATTTAACTTAGTACTTAGTTAATAAATTATTAATTATAAAATTTTGCATTGCCAGTATAGGCGGAGATTTATATGGCAGAACCTATTTCCAACTTCTCTGTGATTGGTTGCCGACAGAAAAGGCACAAAGGTGGTTCAAAACGATGATGTGTCTTATTGTTAATTCTTATAAATAAATAGATTCGTAAATATTATTGATATGAGAAATTAAAATCAAAATAGAATGATGGCTGGTCGATAAAGCTCGCTAAGCCTGGTGTTGCTGACTCTCCAGCACCAAAGACCGTATTACGTCTGCTTAGGATTCGGGTTGAAAAAGCTTACTAAGCGAGTTTGGGCAACTAACAAGAGGCAAAAAGCAGAAGGGTGGAGCCTCTAGACCATCAAAAATTTTGTTAAGAAATTTAAATAATTTATGAATAAACTGTTTTATAAAATAAATGTATTAGAGTTTGGATATTCTAACGTTTGTTTACGGGAAGAGAGTTCATGTTACCTGTATTATAGTTAACGTCTTGAAATATTTTGACAATACATATGTAGTTTAATAGATGTTGAAGAATAATTTTGCATCTCGGTATTTTTATGTAACAAATATTATAAGGTAATAAACAAATTACTATATTAAAATTATTACATTACAACATTTATCAACGTATTCTTTATTCCTATATATAAATAGGTATATTTCGACAAATGCTTGAGGAACATTAGGCGGTAACTTGACTTTTGAAATATAAGTTGCACCAACATAAAATAAAATAAAGTTTATAATACCATTAAAAAAGACGAAAATATGAATTTATTTAGATTATCCTAAGTGTATTCAAACTTTTCTGTATAAATTTTGTAGTCCGTGCATATTTCTATCATTCATATCGTAACTTTCCATTTTTGGAATTGTAACAACCTTTTCCGAAGAGTCTAATAAATTGTATTCATCTAAAGTATTATGTGATTGAACCATAAATCAACCGGTTTATAACATTAATTCCTTAAATTATTTCAACACATTAAATATGATAAGATTTGTCATTGTCTAGGCATTTAGGAAATAATTTTGGACATATGCTTTAATACTTTTGAGTTGTCACGAAAACAATGATTTATTTACAGTATCATTATGACACAACGCCATCTCAATTTCTTAATGTTCAAGAGTCATTTATAATTTACGACTTGTCTGAAAAGGTTTCTTGAAAACATTCACTTAAATTGGTTTGAATAATATTGCTCTAGTCCATGTAAGACTCCACATTTGGTTCTTGCTTTTATGTGTTCTCTTTATTATAAGTTCAAAGAGTACGTCCCTTTGTTGAATACTGTCTCTGTGATGTGGATTGTGTAACTGAAAATAAAGCAAAAGTATGTGAAACGTGGGCAGTTTCATGTTTTAATTTTAATGATGGAATTTTACTATGCTAGAGGAGACAGGGATTTGCTGTTTAATTTAGTTTGTTGATTAATGGAAAATAACTGCTTTATCTCAATGTATATTGTGATAGTTAATAAGAGTAACTACATTCTATCTGTTTTAACAATTATTGCTTTTCATTTCTGTCAGTGTTCTATGTTCTGTCAGTGTACTCGTATTTCTGTCAGTGTTCTATAAGACAAATTTAAGGTTCAGGAATAAGGATTGAGGCTTAATGATTAGTCGCATATTTGGTTATTGACTACATAATGGTACTACAAATACAAGGTATTCTCGATATGTTTCCTCTCGTTTCAGATTTGGTTTTGACAGCATTATCGAATAAACAAGACCATTTTCAGCAACAAGAACAAAAAAATAATAGTTGTAGGAACAAACGAAAATAGGTCAATTACTACCTTAACCATTCACTAGTGAAACAATCACTGTAAAAAAAAACTGAATACAAAATAAATTAGAAAAATATACTCGAAGAATAGCTATTTTGAATCTAAACTAAGCACACACAAAACAAATCATAGATTGTCGCAGACACTACTTTTATGATAGAGAACTAATTGACTCTATTGCTTAATTTTATATAAGCAATTCATCGGATTCAGATAGAGCAACTTCTACTTAATGTTTTGTATGAGCTTTAAGGTTTTATCCCTTATGGTGAATGGGAGTGATGCAATGCTGATTTACCAGTGTACTATTAATAAATTGTATTATCATTGGTCAAAATGGTGTAAATGTGGGTTAAATTAATAAAAACAGCGTATCGTTGGAAAAGGGATATTGTGACATAGGGAGCACTAAAATCCACCAATTTTCTTTGCAATAGGAGACTACTTATGTATGCTGCAAGGTAAAATATAAGTCTGGTCATTAAAGACTTGTGATTTTCAGTAGTCCTTTCTTTACATTATCGCACAATTTTTATATTACTATTATTAATTTAAAAATTATTCCATTAATATCCAGCAATAGAAGATCGATCCACTGTTATACTTGTGAGACCAGAGCTTTATTATTTCCAGACCAGACAGGTGATTTACCTTGAAAAGTAAACTTTAAAATTAGTTATATACTCAAAGTATGAGCATATAGAAGTCAGGATATACCTCCTACTGCAGGGGATATTAGTTGAACACACCTCTGGCATTGAGTGACTCAGTGGCGTTGGCTTAGTCCAGCGGTTTTCGACCTGTGCTCCTTGGAGCCCTTAGGGCTCCTGGTGCATTTCCCAGGGGCTCTGCGGTCGGTGGTAAATAAATGCATGCGGTATCGTCTGTGCGTCTCGCTGCCCATTATCCTAAATCTGAGCTTAAATCATAACTTACCCATCCCCCCCTCAGTCAAAATCACAAATTGGAAATTATTCAACAAAACATTAGCAAATTATCCACTTCTCTTCTCAAATTACAGCGGCCCCCATGATATTGACCTCCAATCCTCCCAAAAGCTCCCATTCCACATCAAGAATATTATCAAAAGGAGAAATCGCACCAGACAGCTATGGCAAGTGACCAGATTCCCGCAATATAAAACAATCCTCAATAGATTAAACAGTGAAATTAAACACAAAGTAAACCTTCACAGACAACATTCCTGGAGAAGACTCATAGAATCGCTCTCTCCCACCGATAACTTCCTTTGGAATTTTGTGAAAAAAATAAAATCTACAAAACTCACATCACCCATCTTAACACCCCTAATGGCCCCGCATACTCAGACACCGCCATAGCAAACGCCCTAGCAGAAAACTATGAAAAACAGTTCACAGAAAACAACAATTTAAACTGTCCCATCACTGAAAATCAAGTACAAACCACCCTTAACCTCTTCTTCAACTCTACCCCTTCTTTTGTCATCCCACCCGCCCCCCCTCGGAAATCTTGATAGAAATCAAAAATCTTAAAAACAATAAAGCCCCAGGCATTGATAAAATAAATAACAAAGCAATTAAATCCCTCCCTACCAATATAATTTACTTCATCACCTTGCTCTTCAACGCGATTCTAATGTTCCAGCACTTCCCCACCAATTGGAAAACGGCCATTATCATCGGCATCCCGAAGCCAGGCGAAGACCCCACCCTAGCTCAAAATTTCAGGCCCATTAGCCTACTAAACTCTATTAGTAAACTTGCGGAGCGAATAATACACACTAGAATCAAAAATTTTATCGAACAACACGACATTATCAAACCAGAGCAATTTGGCTTTCGCCCACTACATTCCACAACACACCAGCTGTTGAGAGTCACTGAATTCATTTCCGTGGGAATGGAAATCGGTCTCTCAACAGGTTTTCTACTTATTGATATTTCGAAGGCCTTTGATAATGTGTGGTATGATGCTTTAATATACAAAATGATTCAGCTCAACATACCAGACTCACGCATTCATCTTGTAAATTCCTTCCTTCGAAATTGATCCGTCCGCTACAAACACTCCTACTCCACTCACAAACCACTTCGGTCTGGGGTCCCACAAGGCTCCCAATTGGCCCCGACCCTTTTCAATCTCTACATAAATGACATCCCGCTCGCCAAACACACGTACATAGCCATGTATGCGGACGACACTGCACTATACACAAGAAGCTCCAAAAAATATGTTATTCGCTCAAGACTACAAAATCACATTAACATCATCTCCGCCTGGTTTCGGGCATGGAAAATTAAAATAAATGAAAAAAAGACTAAATGCATCATCTTCTCCAAAATAAAGAAAAAAACGAAACCGAACCCCATTATAATAAACAAAAATCCGATCCCATACGTTGATAACGCTAAGTACCTTGGAGTCACCTTCGACTCAAAGCTCACTTGGAAACCCCACATTAAAAAAGTAATTGCAAAATTCTACACTGCAAAAAGACTACTCTCCTCCATATTACATTCCCGCAATGCCAGCTACCAAAACAAGGTTCTTTTATATAAAACCGTCCTCCGACCTATCCTCCTTTACGCCGCCCCGATCTGGGGTTTCGCTGACTACAAATTACTTAACAAACTCCAAATAACGCAAAATAAAACTTTAAAAACCATCAGAAAAGCCCCGCGATACCTCCGGAACGATGTCATCCGCAAAGACTTCGGAGTCTTCAAAATTAATCATCAAATTGTAAAATTGGCTCAAAAATTTTATCATAACCTTAATAAAATTCCAAACGAGGAAATTTGCAACTTGCCGGATTACGACCCCCACCAATGGAAGTACCGCAAGCGGCCAAGAGCCTCGTCCATCCTCCAATACTAAAATAGCAAGAAACTTTTTAACTTTTCAAAAAGACTTTATAAATCAAGAATTATTTTTATGGCAAATCATTTAAGCCTTAGTAAAATAGATAATTCCAAGCTTCTAAAATAAAATTTCCTACTTCTAAATTCTTATAAGTAGACATTAATTCTGAGTTTAGTAACATGAAAGAAAGTGAAATCAGCTTTTCTCAATCAATGGATGCAAGAACTGGATCCTTCAATTAAAAACCCCTTTTTTTTGTGAACGGAAAGAGACTTATGCCAATCTAAATTTTCATCCTGTCTGATTGTTCTCATCTTTTGACAATTCAGCACCCCCCCCTCCCTTGTGGTGCACCTCATTTAATGTAAAATTCAGCTTCACAATTCTCACCCAGGAGATACAAGCAATTTTTGCCTAGGCGCTCCAAGAAATCACCCAGGCTCTGCTGCTGCTGCTGAGCGTCTCTCGCTACAAAGAAAGCGAACCGGACGCCGGCCTGTGGCGTGCAGCTTAATGGCCCTTCGAGAAATCCTGGAATTCGCTCGAAGCTTCTTGAAACATCCCCATATAAATAAAGGCTGGATAGTCAATTTGGAGTCACTTCACAGTGAATTTTCATAGCGATAACATTGTGATTTCTTAACGATTCTTCCGGAAGTTTTCTGTGCATTTGACCTTTTTGTGTTTAGTTACGTAGTTAGTAAGGCCTCTTTGTGTGATTTGCGGAAATGTGTTGAATAACAGCTCCATGTTTCCCGCTAAACTGTGGCGCAATTTCGAGGAAAACCATCCCGAGTTGAAAGATAAACCGTCTGAATTTTTCAAGAGGAAGTGTAACGAAATTTTGGCTTCAAGGAATACTATGACAACACTTGTTAAAACCAATAATGAAAAAGTACTGGAAGCTTTCTACCTAATAAGTTATCGTATAGCTCGAGCTGGTGAAGCTCATATAATTGCAGAGGCTCTTATTAAACCTTATACAATCGATATTGTCAAGTGTTTGCTTGATGAAAAAGCTGTTAAGTTAGTCTCCAACATTTCTTTGTCAAATAACACCGTTGTTAGACGAATCAGCGATATGGTTGATGACGTGAAAGAGACACTTATCAGTCGCATCATGTGTAATAAATTTGCATTGCAAATGGATGAATCGACTGACGTCGCCGTATTTGCGGTTTTACTGATTCGATATATTGACTTACAAAGCTGTCAGGAGGACCTTCTTTGCAGATCACTACTAACCAACACATCAGGGGATGAAATATTTAATCTTTTGGATGAATTCTTCTCAACAAATGAAATACCTTGGGAAACCTGTGAAGATATATGCACTGATGATGCAAAAGCAACGATAGGTCACAATTCTGGAGTCATTGCCAAAATCAAAATTAGGGCAAAGAAATGTAGTAGCAGCCGTTGCATTCTTCATAGATACGAGATGCTCACAAGAAAAATGCCTGCGGAGTTTATGATAATGTTGAATGATGCCTTAAAAATAATAAACTATATAAAATGGCGACCCCTTAAAAGCAGGCTCTCCAAACTAATGTGTGAAGATAAAGTAAGCCACCATGTGTCCCTCCTGCTGCACACTGAAGTAAGGTGGTTATCTCGAGGAAGAGCGTTGACACGTTTGATGGAACTGAGTGCAAATGTAGCATAATTTTTTATAGATCATAACGATCTATTGGCGACGGTTTTAAACAATAAAGACTGGATGGGCAAACTGGCGTATTTGGCCGACATTTTTAACAAAATGAACAAAATGAATCTATCGTTGCAAGGAAAACCTAACACATAATTTTGATGCAAATGCTAAAGTGTCTTATCTTAAGAGAAAACTTATATGGTGTTGGTTGGAGTAAATGGGTACAGAATGTGTTCAGCGTAAACGAAAACCCACCCAGCTTAAACTCAGCCGAATACGAGGTCCTCAAAGACATGGCACCTCAAAACGAACTAAAAATTGTGATGTAAAGCAAAAGTGTACCGGAGTTTTGGCTGCATTTGCAAGATGAATTCAAAATCTTGTCCGAGAAAGCAAAATTAGTATTGCTGCCTTTCTCAACTATATATCTTAGTGAATCGGGATTCTCCGCTTATAGAGGTACCAAAACAAAATACAGAAGCCGCGTAAATGCAGAGTCAGACATTCGCCTGCAATTATCATCAATTGAACCTAAAATAAGAAAACTGTGCAAAAAATGCAACCACGGGGGTCTCATTAAACGATTATACATTATTTTATGTCATGTCTTAATGCAGGCCTATTGTTGCACTATAATTAGTAAAATTAAATTGCCATTGTTTTCTATAATGAATAATAAAAATTGCGAACAACAGGTAATGAACGAATATGTATTTAAATTGAGTTGGATGTAATGATTAAATTGGAGGAACTGAATTTATTGTATAAACATTATTGTTGCTCTCACTAGTAATGTAAAATATGTTGTAACGCCAATGGTTTGATTTATTGAACTTTGGAAGAACTTTTATGTATAGCCAAGTTTTGATAATATGATTTCATTGCATGGACATTGCGCAATTGCTTAGATATCTCTTTATAATCCCTTACTTTATATCCCCCTCAACACTACTCCTAAACACAATTAACTTGTAAAACATGGGGTAGGCCTAAGGAGCTCCGCCATTGAAATTGGTTCTAAAAAGGGCAAAAAGGTTGGGAAACACTGGCTTAGTCAATTGAATCCCACGACACTTATTGATTGCATTCTTCATGAGCGACGCAACATTATTTTTCAAATTTTTCGCAGCACCTTTGCATCTCAAGAATTTTTACCAGTCAGTTAGTTCTGTGTATTTAGTTAGGTGTGTTTTAGTACTGTTGAACTTGGTTTGAGGAGAAAATGCCTTCTTGAATTTGTGTGTCTTTTAATGGCTGTAGTCCAACCCTCATCAATAATACTTGTTTAAGTGTAGGTCTCTGTTGAGAGCTAGTTCGCCCCCTCAGATTCCGTGCTGGTTCAAATCATTCTGTCTGCTGTCCGTGTCAGCGTTTCTCCCTAAATTAGAATATTTATTGGTTATAAATCAATGTCCAATTTACTAACCAATATAATCGCCGTTTCGTCGGATCTATTCTTCAACTTGATTCATCAATCGATTCCTATTGCCGCTTTAATGTTTTAATTTAAAATATATCTAGTCTTTGCTTCTGGTCTCAAAGCCATTAGTTTCAATTTGACCTTTCATGTCACTCAACTTAACACCAAAGATGATTCAGCACTGTGGTTCTATAATATGTTTCAAATATGATATCCAATAAAAAACGAAAGTGAATTAACTTTATTGTTTTTGAGTGCATACATAACTTTAGTCTCCTTTGTTTGCAGAAATATGATTTGTGTGCACTATATACATAATTTGTTAATCAACTTATCTTGACGCTTAGGTCAACTAACATCATTTTGACTTATTTTGAGCATAAGTGTTTTACTGCTAGCCACTTGTCCTGCATACAATCAGAAATATATAAGCACATTTTAAAAATGTGTATGTCTGACTATGATTTAAACAATTTATGATTTTAAATCGATTTCAGCTGTAAATTTTATGAAATAAGATAAAAAAAAATTCTGATCTCCCTTATTGTTGTGACAAGTTATATTAGTGAATATTGTAACAACGCGTAGAAATCTTCAGTCTGTCAAATACACAAATATGTGTGATATGTTTAAATTCATAAAATAATTCGTTAAGCATATATAAACATTTTAGAAAGATTAATAATTTTATCATTAATACGCGTATTCAGGTGTACCAGTATTTTAAAATTAAACATGAAAGAATTTTCCTACGGTTTTATTTCAATGCTGCTTAAGGAATGGATTCGATATTCCAGATGGTGTTAGGTTACAAACTTTGTGGTAATATTTTCGTTTGCTAAGGAACCGATTTGTACGAAAATCACTCAAACTTCGCTTCGTAAAATTAGTAAAATAATTAATTCGAATTGAAATGTAAACATATTCTAGGTATTTCAAAGCATGACTTTATTCGCCACTGTACTGTCAAGACGGGAATTCCGAGGGCATCAAAAGTCGCAACGGGTTCCCGTCAGACACGGCTGACCGAGAAACACAGAGAAATTTTCAAATACCCAGGTTCGAAACACACCTCCCGTCAGTTGGAGAATTCCAACTGATGACCTGTGAAGGAAACCCAACAAATACCAAAAATACTAAAGAATTTACCTTTACCTTCAAGAATTCACCAGAAGCTGAAAACACATAAATCAACACAATTTCTACACAAATAAGAACACATAATTTCCTTTAACTTCTAAGTTTATTTAAATGCCAAATTTTATGGAGTTATCACAGAAAATACAAATGCTGATTCATATTCAGCTATTAAACCACTGGACCACACTTCACTAAAAACATCGGCTCTTTGCCGTAAATTAATATTAATTCTATAGATCAATTAATTAAACATAAATTTCATATATTCTAATTTTACATAAAAAGGTATGGTCAATGAGAGAAAGCACACACACTCGAGGAACATAAAGGCTTAAGTAGTAACTGTTTTTCAACCAGTATTAATTCAACTGTTTTACTTAATAGGATTAATTTAATAGCTATTTAGCTCAGGAGATCTTGAGAATAACACAGGAGGATCAGTCCACCAATACACAAGACAGACGCGGCATAGCAGCCACCAATTACCGAAAAGTCGCTTACCTCCATATCTAGAAGGACACAAGAAATGTCGTAGTCATACATCCACCAGAATACCCTCAGGGAGAATCTTCCCCGACCCAGGAAGGGCGACAGGCTCGTCGCCACAAGCAGGTTACGAGCAACGGCCCACACAGGGCACCGGTTTCATTTAGGACTTGATCAGTAGCGGTCTACAGGCATCTGGAACAGGAGGTTCCCAGACGGTCAACGGCGGCAGGAATACAACGGGACTAGGTATCAGCAGGGATCCGGATAAGCAGTGGCGACGATGGCAGCAGTGGCATCTCTCCCGACCCCCACAACGACAGCAACCCAGCCTGAGGGATGGGCCCTGAGCTGTTCGTGGGTTCGAAGATGTTTCCAGGGAGAGAGCCCCGAAACAAGAATCACTCAACTTTTAAACACTCCAGATGGATCCAGAACCCGTCCAATAGAAAATAACATGGGCTCACATCTTCTCATTTCCTCCAATCCAAAATTCCTTCCATTTCAAATTCATCCACAGATCCGCCCAAACCAACGGAAAGTTTAAGGCACGTGCAGCAGCCACGTGAAGTCAAGAAGAACGAAGACACTTGTCTCCGCCAGCAAACAGGTGCGACCCAGACTAACGGACGCCATTCCCCGAGTGTGCGAGAATTATTATAGAATAAAAATGGCCACAATCGAAACAGATTTCGATACGTTTACATATGCTAAAATATATACAATGACAAGAGGGTTCCAGGACACAGATTAATTAAATAAAAATTTAAAAAGTACTGAAGTTATGCAGTTTACAAAGGAGTGACGAATTCCGTCACGACAGTACCAAATTTTGGTGGTGATGTGAGTTGATTTAATTTTCCACTGTGCCTCCAAACAGACGGAGAGACAAACATACATATTCTATTAGTATAGATAAATTTTGCTAGAATAGCTATCTACCAACAACTCTTCTTTTAATGAGATTTATCTAAAATATCACCTACGTGCTGATTACCGATTTTGTATTTTAAATAATACATTTGAATATTCAGACAAGTAGTGAAATACTGAGTCCTTCATCATACCTGGATTATGGTTCTAAACATTTTGCTGCTCGTAAACAAAAGACAAACGATGATCAGACTAAAGTTTTTAACTAAAGATTCAGAATTATCATGATTTTTTTTAAATATTAACGTCTTAATATAAACAAATCTGACCATATTTTCTCTCCGCACACTATTGACAAAAACAATGCTCAGGATAACAGTGAGGTGACTCTTTCCAAGAGTAATGAAGTTAGACTGCTCTTTACCTGTATGCGTCGATCTATTAAAGGACACTTGTTTGTTCACTGTAACACGTGAACAAATTTATTTTTATTTGGATAAAAGTAAATTTTATCTGAAAACAAGCCATTTATGTTTTCTTGAAACCATTACAGCATAAGAGACCAATATGAAAACTATATATTTCATGAGACGTTTAGTTATTAATATAATATAAGTTCCTACTTCCTCAAAACAAGTATTATATTTAATCGTTGATTCACAAGTCATTGCAATAAATTACCACTAATAACTCAGATATTGATGGTTAAACGTATATAATTTATATATTTTTATATATGAATGCTTAACTCCAATTCCCTCTCATATTCAGCATAAAAATGAATACATTCATGGACACATGTCACATTTTAAGAATAACAAAGAAATTAGCATAAGCTCTGCAAATACGCAGCATACAGTGTGCTGAATTTAAAGAAAGATATTTATTTTAATTGTAAAATAAATATTATTAAGATAGAAAACAATAAATGATTGTTTTTAAAACTGCAATTTTTTCATAAGTATGAATTTAAAAGAAACTCTTACGTTTTTCAATGTATAGGGATAATTTGTCGGTTGACTTGTGTAATACTGTAACCTTTATTTTTCTACAAAGAGTAACATTTTATATGTCTCTTTAGAGTCCCTATGTCCCAAAACTAATTTAAGGGAACTGGGCGAAAATAAAAAGGTTGCATATGCGCTTCCCGAGAAATGTTCTGCTGTCCAGTTATGAAAGAATGATATTCGCGTGTGACATGAAACTTGGAGTAGGCTCTTCATTTAGAAAAGATGATACTAAAACATTTGCTTTTACACCTCCAAATATTCCTGAAATTTCACTCAACTGTAATTATATAAATTACTTTGTGAACGAAACATAAACAATACGTATTGTTCAACCCAGATTTGGGTTATTAGTTAGCTATTTTTATTACCAATATATCTTGATGAAATTTAAATTCATTACAAGCTAGAATTTGAGATTGTTTAAGTCGGGAACTAACACTCTTAAAAATTAAAATTGTAACTTTTAATACGTTTTTAATACATAATGAAATATGTCGTTTTGCGCCCGAAATAGCTGCCTGAGTAAAAAGTTGGCACAGTTAGGTTCTGCGATAGTATAATTGTGCAATAGTAAAGTCGGTGGATAATCGGTCGGTCGATAGTTGGTTGATAGTATAATTGTGCAATAGTAAAGTCTTCGATCATCCGGCGGACGGTTTGGGAGGGCCTGGAAAATAATTTATAATATACACAAATTTTCTTCGTCCTAAGTTGGAAATCGAAATACTCGTACTTTAGGTTTTATTTCATAGTCGATATTATAAGTGTGCAAGGTTTTAGTTTTCTTCGTCACCGAGGAAGACTTCTGGAAATAATTATCGAAAATTCCCCATTTTCGCCCCCCTACCCGAGGGGAATATCCTGCTCCGTAAGGTATACTATAAATGTATAAAGATTAATTATTCCACGCCACCAGGAGTCTTCTGGAGTGCCTGAAAAACTCAAACATAATGGACAGTTATTATATAGATAAATTATAAACTGCGTATTAAATGATGCAATTTGTTATAACTATAATAAGCACAACAAAACTTTCAAATTATAAGTAACTTCTCGACTAACAAAGCATTAATCCAAATTGCTATACTAAATCTTTTGTGACCAAAACAGTTCATTTTTCAGAGAAATTATTATTTGAAGTTGAGAACCCTAGTATTTTCAAGCCGTAGGTATTTGACATGCGTATTGAAAACTGTGCATTGATGGCTATGTAAATTACTTAAGAATATAAATGTATCTACCATTATTTTGGAAACTTAATCAATTTCCAACTTAAGAATAAGAAATTAAAAGAAGTAATTACAGCAGCAAAAACAAAAACTGCTATCAATATTTATTTTACTGGTGTTTCTACTTTGTTCAGTGTTAAGCAAGTTTCATCCAGCTTCTGTTTTTGACTAGTCCTTCGCTGACTAGCGGCAGCTAGACAGCCTCCATGAGTCCCCACACACTCAAGAAATCGAGGGCCAGCAAAGGATCCATCTCAAAGAGCTCCCTAGAGAGCCGTAGGCAAGAGAGAATGTGTTCCGGGGACGCACTCTCCACATCGCACTTAGAGCACATGATAAACTCCCTAATACCGTGGTTATACAGACATCCTCGCAAGTGGCCACATGCAATCCAGACAATACCGTCTGGTTGGCTCTATCACAAGAGAAGTCGAGAGATCCACCAGGATTGTTCCACCGATACCACCCATGGGGCGGGGGATCCCCCACTCCCTTGAGTCCCAGATTCTCCTGATGGAGAAAAGTTCATCAAAAGTGAGGGAGGAATCATGACGAAAAAGTTCCACTTCTGAGCCTCTCTTCGTCAAGTTATCGGCAATCTTATTTCCAGAGATATCAACGTGAGATAGAATCCACTGGAGGTGATTCTCATGGGCCGGGCAGAGGAGTCATAACAAATTCAAGACAGAGATGCCAGCACGATCACCCACATTGTTCCAGTCTCGCAAATGTTGCAAAGAACTTCTACTATCAGATAGAATCCAGATAGCTCTGAAATCAACTTCTTCCAAAATGGCCTCAAGTCCAGCCTCAATAGCCAGTAGTTCACTTCTAAAAACCGAGCAATTATCCGGGTTTCTCAAATTAATTCTTTTAACCTCTCTAGGAGTTTTAATATATACTCCACTCCCGGATTGGCCATCTTCATTTCTGTTACCGTCAGTATATATCTGGATATCATCCTCAGATATTTCATTAATAATCTCAAGGCCCAATTCTCTCATAAGTTCCGGGACTGTATTTTCTTTAGTCACGGGGTGCATTAGTTCAGTATGAAAGAACACCCCCCCAGTCCCCTCGATGGATCAATACAATTTTTCAAGGAGTGTATCTCAACCTCCTAGCTGATTAAATTCGAAGCAGTGGCTTGGCTCATAGGAATCCAGCTTCTAAAACCAGTTGATACCACTAAATGATTATTAAACTGTTATACTCTTTTATTCGTAGTTTTCTGTTCTCATGAATCTAAGCAGTAGGTTGGAGTGAATATAATTATCGGAAACGTTTTCCTTATTTTTCTTATAGCATATATAGGAAAAACTTGACAAATGGATTAATTATTCTTCAAAATTTGGATCATTTCTAATACTATCTTCTGATGCCTATATTACAATAAATGCTTTAAACAAGTATAAACTGCATGCAGCTGGCAGTTTACTTTCGCTTGGGGTTTTAGAGAACATCTTCCAATATTATGTTGTCAAGCACAGTCTATAACCAGGATGGTATATGTATCCTGTCTTACGGAAGTTCATTTATGGTGTAATTGCATCATATTCATTATGACAAGGGAGAAAATCTGAGAAGTATTTCAATTAGCCAACCGAACAGATACATAAGAGTAGGCCGCACAAATCGAGCGTGTCATAGAAACTGGAGTGTGTATCTTACGCTTAAAGATTCGACCAGTTTCTTTAAAATATATATTTATTCTAAAGCAGTAATTCATAAAGTAAGTGCCCAAAAATGGGCACTACACCTAATATAGGCACAGATATAAAAGACACAGATATTGATCAATAATCTATCTCCCATATTTTAAAAAGACCAACAGGAAAACGGCTTTAAATTATCGAACTGTAGACTGGTGAAATCGCTTTTTCCAGAAAAAGAGGTCCCCAAGCATAAAGCAGCTGGCAAGTCCAAACAAGCAGCTAAGCCGAAATCAGCACACAAGCCTAAACCCAAGAAAATTGTAATATCAACTGCTGCAGCTCAGCCGTCCTGCAGTGGTGTATCCAGCTCAAAAGAGTCCTGCTATTCTGTACTGTGTCGTTAAGAGAAACAATTAGACATGATACAGTGTAATACGTGCCGTGTTTGAGTACATGAAGAATGTATGGCCTTACAAGTAAGGCAAAATTTTATATTTTTTTTAAGTCCATCTTGTGCCGACTCTGATTAAAGTCTTACGTCGATTTAAAGTTTTTAGCATAATTTTTAAGTCTGCCCATTTTAGGTGCAAAGGTTCCAAATATGGGCATAGGTTCCCAACATGGGCACTATCATTATTAGCACCTATCTGGTGTTTTTAACGCAATTATCATTTTCTCCCTGTTACCTCCTGCAAGGAGAATACATCCACCAATTTTCAAATTTTTATCTGCTAAAACAGACATGATAATAATTAAAATGCTTAGGGGTGTCTTGCTTGTGCTTAGGCGTGTCTTGTCAAATGCTTTGGGTCATTTACTTTAATTATTTTTTTATTTTTGGGAGTAAGCGCGTGAAATCATTAAATAGCATGGATAAAACTAGTGGACTGTAGAAGCAAGTTTTTAATATATAAAGATCTTGATTTTCTGAGGAAAAATATTTTTTTCGTTCCGTGATATGTTTCTGCGCCCGTGAAATAAATGTAACAAGAAATATGTAACAAGACATGTAACAACACATATGTAACAAAAATATTATATTTATATTTAAAATTTATAGAACAAATTGACACACAATGTAAGATAGCGCTCTTAATACACATATCAGCATCCATAGAAACAATTCGCTCGTTTTAGTGCTTTTATGTATGTGATTGACGATACTTGCAATGAATTTTAATTCTCTTCCTTTTTCCCACTCACTACATTTGTAATTATGCCGTCGGCTATACCTTGTTGCTCATTATATTTGAATGTTTTTTCCATAGGGTCCATAGAAACAATTCGCTCGTTTTAGGTCTTTTAAGTATGTGATTGACGATACTTGCATTGAATTTTAATTATCTTCCTTTTTCCCACTCACTACATTTGTAATTATGCCATCGGCTATATCTTATTGCCCATTATCTTTGAATGTTTTTTGTCGCAATAGGTTCTGTAACTGAGAGAATGCTTACGAGCTATATAAGCAAAATATTATTTTCACCACCATTCTGAGTTTCGCAAAAAATCCGGATTTCACAGCAGTTGAAGTTTCAACTTTATCAGAAAAAATCACGAATCGTGTAAAAGAACTGTAAAGAACTAGAACTAAAAACACGGAACCTTTTATAATAGGGAATCTACTGTTTTTGTATTACATATAAATTTGAACAGCTTGAGTGAACAGAGGCAGTTTGACGTAATACTAGTTTGAATGAATACAAACAGTGTGGGGGATATTTATGTCCAAAGGTTGCTACTATTTTTTATTGTCATTAGTATACTACATGCAGAAAGGGAAACATAATATCTTAATTCTGATAAAGATGAAAGTGGTATATTCATTTTTAATTATTAAAGTATTAGATATTAAAATCTGTAAAAAATATGTCCCAACATGTATTTTCTCTAAAAGGGCATCGCTGTCATACAGTTTCTATACATTATATACGGCCACTAGGAAAATGTGATTCCCCAAACATTTGAAAAACAGAAAACAATGTCCTAAATTTTTAGAATAAAAACTGCTCAACAGGATATTGGCTTTTAAGCATAAATGTATTCCATAAAAATAAAGTTTAGATCATTCTATTGCGCTTTTAAAACGTGCGCAGATAGGATTTCTCAGATGACTTGTATAAAACTGTCACCCTTGTTTTTCAAGAAAACGCAACACATTTTAGATTTCCCTTTAGATAATGTCCCCTAGCCCCAAAACTAATTTAACGGAACTGGACAAAAATAAAATACGTGCATATGTGCTTGGGAAATAAATGTTATCCTGTCCAGTTATGAAAGAATGGCATTTGCACGTGACATAAAATGTGGAATTTGTTTCTCCGCCTTGAATAGATGAAAGGAGAATAAACAGTTGCTTGTGCTCTCTAAGCATTCCAGCCATTTTTTTTCTCGTAAGAACCGTAATTAAATAATATATTATTCCAGCATTAAATGAACCATATGTTTTGCTGATTCTATTATTCTGAGATATTTATGGCATTATATAAATTCATATTCAGAAAAAAAAACTATATATGACACAAACATGGAAATTTAATAGAGAAATTAATGGTTGCAAAATAAAATCACGCAAGTACGACTAAATAATGGTACAAAGACCCTCGAAAATGCTCTCAATAAAAATCAATAAAATAAAAAATTCGTCAAAATACAGCATGCATTAAATTTTGGGAGTCAACAGCTTTCGAAAGCAATCAACATTCTTCAGTATAAAAAAGTGCCATCGTCGCAAGGAACAATTAGAGAGGTAAAAACTAGAAAGCAGGAAATCTTGAGGATAGCTTTTACGGATGAACGCTAAAGATCATAGACGAAATAGATAATAGCAGGAAATAAATAATGAATAAAAAGAAATAAAGGCAGTAAGAAAACATAGAATTCGCTGTTCTGTCTGTTCTCTTACCACCGTTTCTTCATTCATTCTTCATTTACTGCTGTTCTGTCATAAATAATAGCAGTAAATAAACAATGAACAGAAAAAAAAACAAGGCAGTAAGAAAACAGAGAATTTGATGCAATGTATGTTCTCTTACCGTCTAGCTTTCTTTTTATTCTTTCTTCATTTACTGCAATTATATCTTTCCTACGTGGTTTTTACTATTCATTTGTAGTATCCTGTGCCCTTGGTTCTTTCCTCTCTCATTTCTTCTTTCGGCGGTTGAAACTTTTTTCTTACCTTCAAACAAACATTTCATTACTAATCAAAGAAAAATATATATTAACATTCAAAGTTTTGGAAGAAGCAAAACATTCTTAGTCATGGAATTCAATAGAACAGTTAATCCAAAGGAGTTATTTTTTACCCAAATGGTTTCACATGGCATGGTGTCTGCAACAAATGTTGGATAATAAATAATGAATCCGTGGGGTTCCTAACAAGTCCCATTTTCAGATTTTAGTCTTTAAGTATTTCCTTATACTTCCCACAGCAGGTTAGTACATGGGAACTCCTAATATTCAACATCTGTGTGAACTGTGGGATCGATACCTGCTGATGGTTAAAGAAAGAAAGTTATGAAGAATGCAAATTTGGTAATCAGGCGTTAAACATTTCATGTGCCCAGTAGCAGATGGTAGAAATGCTTTTGGAGTTAGAAAACTATTGTGAACCCATTAAATCTCTAAAACTATACAGCAACAAATATGTCCACAGCTGTTATATGATGATAAAGACATTCAGATGTCTAGTAGCAAACTGGAAGCTTATTGTTAAATAAATAATGACACAATAAAACTTTCGATTCTCACATCACGGTTTGAACTCGATTGGTTTATGTTAGTATTTTATCACTTTTTGAGCATTTTAAATTTTCCATAGCTGTTTTGACTGAAAGCAACAGTTGGAAGTGATTTTGTATGAGCATTTGTGCATATAAAGAGGGAATGTCTGCATTTAAAAGTTGGAATATATATATGTAACAAGTAAAACTTACGAGGTTTAGATTCAACAAACTGTGTGTTTCTTAAAAGGGAACACGTGTTTTTAACACTGTGCAGGGACGAAATCTAAAAATAAAAATTACGTTATATAATATACTGGACTGTTTGCCGCACTTAGAAGGATCAGGAGTAACATATTGTTGTTGACTAAACGACCTCCTGTTTCGGCGGAGCCAATTCAGGACCAGTGACGCAGGAAAGAACGAAGAAATGCACAAGATGATAGAACAAAGTTTATTACAAAAAAGCATAACTGACGAAGGTCGGAGGGGGTGCAGCTTCACATTTTGACGAGGACGCCCCAGAAGGCGGAAGACTGACTTTATCCTCAAGAAACATCCATGCCTTATTCACACATCCATGCCTTATTCAAACATCCATGCCTTATTAACCCGAGTCCACAAGACAGCAGCCAAAGACGCTATCCACTTCACCGCTTGGGCGGCGGAGTAACATATGATCTATATATAGCTGAAACAGAAAAATGATGTAGGCATATATGAGGGCGGTTGTCACCTAGCATGCTAAATGGCTAATATTAGTTTCTTATAACACGCCTTTCTGGATCCGAATACAAATATAAATCTTTTAGAAAACCACTTTACAATTAAAAAACACCTTCATTACTTTCCTTATATACATAATGTATAAGGAAAGTATTGTGACGGGGTCGAACATTCGAATTCGAGTTTTCGACGGGAGAACACGTTTCAAGCATCCCTGATCACGAATCAAACATTTTTGAAGTGATGTTCGTGTGTGTGTGTGTGTGTGAAAGTATGTGTGTATGTGTGTGTGTGTGTGTGTGTGTGTGTGTGTGTGTTTGTGTGTGTGTGTCAGTGAGCCTGTGGAGGCGATAACTGACGAACGAATGGACCGATTCGAACGAAATTTGGAACAAAAATCAGAATCTGTAAACACTGGAAGCCTATTGTTTTTATCCGCAATCGAATGTTCAGAACCCTCCTAAATTTTCGAGTGAAATTTTGAAAAAATCGTCAAAAAATCAAAACCGCTAATAAAGTTACGCAAATAGCCATGTCTTATGTAATTTTTCATTAGAAAACGATTAACATAAGTTTTAGAACGCTAACATAAACCGTTCTCGAGATATTGCACATTTTTGAAAACAAATATCAAAAAGTCATATAAAATAAAAAAAAAAATTCCTATAGAGAAATATGTTCACTTTTCATATGTAATACCATGCGATAAATTAGGTGACATCATTCTCGTGGGTCTAGCTCGTTCCATTCATGAAAAAAGATACTTTGAGTAATACTTTTGTATTTGATCGCCAATAGTCATTTATCTGCTGTAAGAATAACTTATTTTTTCGTCCATAACGCTTGGCGAGATTTTGGCGACGAATTTGGAGGAATGTCGCCAACTTAGCGACTTTTTGAAATGTTGCTAAATTAACGAAAATATCGCCAAATGGATAAAAATGACGCTAAATCAATAAAAATGACGACTAATTGTCGAAAATTCAATATCTTATCCTCAAGAATATAATTATATTACTAATATAATTATTACAACTATAGGAAAAACCTATTTTTGTTTTATTGTAAAAGTAGTAAATTCATTACATTATATAAGGAAAGTCATGTGTTGGCCACATCAGATTTTTTTATTTTGTAGCTCTGGCATTATTATCAATCTATGATTTACAATTTTTGTAATTTTAACGATTTTAAAATATTAATTATATTCATCTCGTCGATTAACATCTAGATTAAACAATTTTCTAATTAATATTATTCCGATAATAAAACATAATTTCACGATAATATTAGTAGGTAACATTGTATTTCCGATTTTATATTCAAAGTTATGAAATACGAAGAAGTAGTTAAACACACTTACCTTTCAACACAAGAAAAACATTTTCAAATTTACTCTTCTATATATTTTTTTCTAAAAAAGGACATCATGTGCTCAATCAAATTAATAGATACGTTACATACATTTTATTCATAAGAAAATAATTCTTTCTCATAAATACATTATTGATGATTTTCGAGAAAAAAAAAATAAACACTATTTGGTTTATATGAATCTTTCAACAGCATTAAATATGCTATTAATATCTTTGAAGATAAAGTCTTTCACAAAAAAGTACCACCATTCATCGTTAATACCACATATATTTTTTCCCTGTTGAATATGTAATGCCATTAAAATCTCATTCTCGGATTACTGCATACCGAACATGGTGTAAAGATATACCCTTTGAATAAATTATGATGGAAGATGTTAGTATTCATTTCCGAATGTTCCATATGGTCATGCAACTTTGAATCCACATCACGTAAATGTCATTATGGCTCTGATCTTTAAGAAAGACTGTTGCACGTTTGAGACTTCGAAGTTTAAAAAAGTTTGTGCGTCATCAAAGTGTTTCTTTATGCATTTAGTATTTAGACATAATAGGACATGAAACATAATGAAGTGATGCTTACGCAATATATTGAATTAGGGTCTGGAACACAATGAAATGATGCATATGCAAGATATTATAATAATGCCTGGAACACGGTGAAATGATGTTTATGTAAGAAATGGGATTATTTTCTCATTTAAAACATATTTTAGTATTTTAGTTTCATTTCGATTAAATGGTTGGATATATCGAAAGAGTTGATGCTAATTTTGATGATAACTGAGTTAAACATAAAATATATTTCATCTATAAACCATTTATATTAGTAACATTAATATTTTTGTGTATGAAAATGATAATTTATTAGCATTATATGATTTTAAAACTTATTTTGGATTTCAATGTAAATATGGAAAGTAACAACCAAAATTATTTCAGCATACATCTTAATTATAATCTTAAATATACATACTGGTTTGAAAGTTTATTGCATTAATTTTATTTCCAAAATATGTTTTGAAAAATATACTTATGTCATCATTGGTCACAAAACCTACAATGGCAGGTGTTTTAAAATTTGGAATAGTGCTTCTAGTGCACCAACCAGTGTCTGGTTTCTCAGCTAGAGAGAAGATAAATTATTCATGGCATTAGTGTATTACACAGGTATAACACATACAATGTCAAAATTTGACTATCAGAAAATATATAATTTCGATCAACTGCTTATTTCTCGGCTGCTAAAGAAATCAATTTAGAAACTATCACAGCGATCATTGATTAAATTAGTCCTTATCAATAGAGTGTGTATAATATTGTAAGGCAATGACAACTGATAAAAGCATACCATAACATGAGAACCATCTGTGATTGGATTGACTATAAATGCATATTGCTTCTCAGTAGCGAATTTTGCTTTTCCTTATTCATCTCCAATCCATGGATACAATAATATCACGAAAATAAATGAATTTAACATTTTATGGAACAATCTTAAGCACAATAAGGCCAGACTCGAATCCTAATACCCATACTAAATATTAGCTACAATAGTTACCTCTGTATTTTGTCTGCAACTAAATAATATATCAAAGCTTTCCCTTGGTTTAAATTAAATATTAATCGCATTTATTTAGTCAATTTTACAAAATACATAGTCGCCGGCTGCGTGGTTGCACATGCAGCCCCCTGGGTTAATTGCATTCACTCATTCAATCTTTTAAAAAATGAAGTTGCTTGTTGTATGAACGCACTGCTCTTTTTTCACCTCTACCACTAACGTGAGAGCGGTAATATGTCTAAAAAATGCTTCTAAACTTGCATTCACCCATTAATACGACCGACTAAGAAAGTTCTAATATGTTCACAGTCGATCAAATTTGGGAGTGGTTAGCGTCCAGTGATTGTACTCGGACATCATAGTGTTCGATTCCCGGTTTTGCCCAAACTGCTTCCGTATTAATTTGGAGTGCAGGCTCCTTAAATTTGTAAGTCCGAAAGTACTTCTTAGAGAATGGTGGTAGGGAAGGGAGGGTACGGTTCCTGCGAAAGCTGCCCCATTGGGTTTCGGGTTTAAATTGAGTGGGACTGTCCCCGCCGCCCAAACAGATACCTTGCACCTCCAGGTTGGTCAGATATTCTGGGTCGAAGAAGAAGAATCGATCAAATTTAAAGCCTTTTTACAATTTGAAATATCGTAATATTAGGTTTATTTTAGAACACCACATAAAAACAAAGCGTTACCTCGCTTTAAATATAATATATACATGGCGATAATAGCTTTCTTTGTGTGTCTGTCTTTCTATCTGTCACACTTTAATATTCACTTCAGAACTAAAATGCATACCATGAATGAATAACATCATAGTTATTAACATGATACCTTCTCTGATAATTTATAGCAACTAAGATTTTAGAACACCACGTAAAAACAAAGCGTTACCTCGCTTTAAATATAATATATACATGAAGCAAATAGCGTTCTTTGTCTCTCTGTCTTTCTATCTGTCACACTTTAATATTCACTTCAAAACTAAAATGCATACCATGAATGAATAACATCATAGTCACAAGTTAATAACATGATACCTTCTCTGATCATTTATAGCAACTGCAACTATGGATCCGTAACCGTAACAAGTATACGTATCGGTCGACCTCATTTTTGCGATTATTGGCGCCCTTCAGAACCTAATATATGATAACTACATTAATTGCAAGAAATTATCCAAACTGGAAGCGTTAATTGTAGTTTCAGGAATCGTTTTACTATTAAGTAACGTAACAGTATTTGTTTTTACTTTCAAATCATTGAATATAGCATAGAATAAAATATTGTTTTCACGAAAATTTTCGTGAAAACAATAAAATTTCAACATGTAATCTAATGTATGTTTTAGATCCAATATATGTCTGTAATCAATAAGCTATGTATACAATAGTTAGCACAAATATTTTTAGATTTTCATGAAACTTTTTATCAAGCTTTATCAACGAGAAATTTATATTTAGATTGAATTTGTTTTATCTGATCGAAAACTTCGAAATTTCTTTGAACTGTAATATTTTCGTAACATAGTAGCAAATATGACATATTTATATTCTTAACCTGAATAAATGTAATATAATTATGCATAAAATTGGTTATTTATGACTCAAATACGACGAAACTTAATATTGTAATGACAAAATGGCCGCGATATAAGTTGTGTGTTCGTGACATCATTAGCCTCGCACAGGGGATAATTTACCTCCTCCAGAAGGGGCACAGTGGAAAACTTGTTATAAATCGAAATATCCTTTCAAGCTCTGTAAAATGAAGCGTAACGTGCTCTAATTATAATCGTTTGGACCAACAACGTATATTTTTCAAATTTGTCTTGCAAAATTCCTCCCCCCCCCCGAAGAAAAAAATCACAAGTTACTTATAAATACATTTTGATATGAGAAAATCTCGTTTAGCAGTTAATTTACATTTAAAACTAATTTTTAAAATCCTTCAATTTATAAATTGTTGGGGATAAGTTTATTCATTATCTTGAAAACGTTTTTAATTATTAAGTTTATTCATTATCTGAATAATTAGTGTTAATTTGGTCTAATACATAACATTGTAACCCATATTTGCGTTTTTTTAATTTTTATCACTGCATATTAAATTGCCTAAAATTAGTTTCCTTAAATCAGTTTGTTTGTAAATTAGTCTGTTCGAATTGAATTATTTAAAGCTAAGGCTGAAAATCATATTTTGTGAAAACCCGAAAAAATATATATAATGTCTTTCATGTAAGCACAAGGAAACAAAAACCATTTCAATTTTAGTATAGTGTATAATAAATGTTTTTCTACAATAATTATAATTTTAATATACAGAATTGAAACTATATCGAAAATGTTCAAATCTAAGGGCTGAAGCTCCCTTTTGTGTGAAACAATAAAATATTCTTGAATTTTCAAAACGCACTCAAGTGCCAAAATTCATGGGATAGCAGTATGCAAATTTAAAAGTGGGGCTCAAGTCGCGTAAAAGTGTCTAAAGAGTCAGATAGTTGTCATTGTTGTCTTTTGGAATTTTAAACACCTTGTGAAACATAAAATAACGTGATAATGGCTACTCGAAGGGAATTAACAGAGGTTAAACATGGAATGATCTTTGGGGTTTGACGCATGGGGGATAGCTTTTCTGAAGTTTTCCTTCTTCGACCTAGACCGTCCAACCTACCAGAAAGGTATAAGGTATCTGTTTGGATGACCGGGAAGTGCCGTCCAATTTAGATCAGAACCCAGTGGGCGAGGCAACCATAGGGACCGTAATCTCCTTCCTCTACCACCAACCTCTCAGAAGGACATACTGACCCACATGTTTAACGAGATCGTACTCCACGTGAATACGGCGGCAATTTTCTCACTGGTGAGGATCGAACCATGGCCGTTCGAGTACAATTCCAGAGCGATAACCATTGGGCTGTCGCGCCCCTCGGAAGTTGTTGAGACTTTGAAGATTTTTCGCTCGATAGTGTCAAGGGTGTATCGAGAGTACCTCATGGAAGGCATTACCTCCAACAACAAACAGCGCAGTGGGCGGCCACAACTGCTGAATGATAGAGACCAGCTGTGTCTGATCAGAAGCGTCCGTGTTGACAGACGAATGACACTGCGTCAACTGAGTACCATATTCTATGAGGGACTCGCTAGAAGCGTATCTATGAGGTATGCGCAGCGAAATTTGGCTTTGGTGTGATATAGCAGCAGAAGACTAACTCGAGTGCCTTTACTCACAGCACATCATCGTATTCAACGGATCAGTTGGGATCGCGAACAAATGTAATGGATGCTAGATAACTTGAAGAAGATAGCGTGCTCCGAGAAGTCACGTTTCCAGTTGGTACGAGCTGATGGTCGAGTCCGGATGTGGCTTAAACCCTACCAGTCTTTGGATCCAACTAATCAACAAGGCACTATGCAAGCAGATGGTAGTTCCATAATGGTGTATGTATGTATGTGGGGGATTCTTGGCATAGATTGGATACTTTGGCCAAATTGAACCTGTCATTGACAGGAAAATGTTATGTTCAGCTACTTGGTGACCATTTGTAGCAGTTTATGGACTTCACGTACCTCAATAACGATGGTATGTTCCAGGATGTTAATGCTCCATGTCATCGGGCCCATTTTGCTCGCGATTGTTTGAGAAGCATTCTGAATTATTGCAACACATAATTTGGCCACCTAGATTGCCAGCCATGAATCCTTTGAAGCATATCTAGGATATGACCGATAGAGCCATCAGTGCGAAATTCCAACACCTACCACAACCACGCAAGTATGGGCTGCTATCGAGGTAGCATGCCTGAACATTTCTCCTGGAGACCTTCGCAGACTAGTTGAGTCCATGCCATGTCGAGTTGTTGCACTTCACCGATATAAAGTAGGCCCCGTACGACATTAGACAGGTATCCCATGACTTTTGGTACTTGAGTGTACACAGTTTAGGCAATATATAAGAATAAAAATCTGATATAGGCAGCACATGACTTTCATAATACAATGAATTTACTAATTTTGCAGTCAAAAAATAATGTATAGGATGCACGGTACTGTGTTTCTATCGTTGAATTGTACATTTGTCAATTTTCCCGGATCGCAACATGTAAAACTATTTTAAAATACCAAATAAACTCTATTCCCCTCAACTCTAAATAAACAATAATCACTACTGATAGCACAATCAACAAGCGACATAGTCCATATATTAAAATATTTTAATAATTAATTCATGAATTAGACGTCATTTCAATTAATGTAGCTTCTTTTTTGCAGTTTCGACAAAAAATTTTCAATCTAGGGTAAACTATCTCCAAATTGGCGATACTTTGCTAAATTATTTGCCCAGTTCGCTAAATGCATCACCAAGTGTTACAGATAAACGGAGAGAAGATCATTTCTTATATACTAAAAGGTATGCCCGTCATATGACGAAAATCAGAATTTGTAAAACGTTACTTCCGATTTAGCACCACTTTTATGAATTTAGCAATATTTCTGGCAATTTAGCAGCATTTAAAATAGTTCCCAAGATGACAACGTCCCGCTAAATTTCTCTCCAAGCATTAGGGACGGACATAGGGAGGAATGGGTTATTCTTATAGTCTACTCTTATGTTCCTTCCAAGATATTAAACTTTCATCAATAGCCGTAATTTTTATTGATTTAGCATCATTTTTATCAATTTTGCGATATTGTCGCTTATTTGGAAACATTTAAAAAGTCACCAACTTGGCGGCCTTCCGCTAAAATCTCTTCAAGAATTATGGACGGAGGAGAAATAAGTTATTCTTATAACATTTAAATTGCTATTGGCTTCCAAATACAAAAGTATTACCCAAAGTATATATTCTCAAGAATGGAAAAAGAATAGAATCCACGAGAATGATGTCACCAAATTTATCGCTAAATATTACTTATGAAAAGTGAACATATTACACAATAGTTAATATTTTATTTTTATTTATATGATTTATATATATATATATATATATATATATATATATATTTAATATTTTTTTATCTGGTGAAAGTTTAATGCTATCGTTCTAAAATTTGCGTTAATCGTTTGTTAATGAAAAATTACATAAGTAATGACTATTTACGTAGCTTTATTAAAGATTTTGATTTTTTGGTGTTTTTCAAAATTTCTCGGGAATATTTAGGGGGAATTCTGAACATTCGATTGTGTATAAAAACAATTAGCTTCCAGTATTCATGGATTGTAAATTGTGTACCAAATTTCGTTTAAATCGCTACACTTGTTGGTGAGATATCGTATCCACTGACTCGCTCAAACACATACACATACACACACACAGACAGACATAATCTTAAAAACGTTTGATTCGTGTTCAGGGATGCTTGAAACGTAGTCCGCCGCCGAAAAATCGAATTCGAATTTTCGACCCCGTCACAATACTTTTCTTATATACATTATACTATCATTATACTATGCATATAAGGGCAGTAATAAGTCTTTGGACTGTAATCGGCCTATTGATTACAGCCTTAAAAATTCAACCTTGAAGCATTTTGCTTATTGGTGCAAGAAAACTGCTGTCTAAGTTATTTCCTAACTATTCATTGAGTTGAAGTTCTTCATGCATATGGATGAAGTTTTTTATTCACGAAGTTTCGATATTAGTTCTTCATTAATATTGCTATATATTTTTATTGCTATATATTTTTGAGACCATTGCTATAGGTTTAATGAAATGGACTATTCCATATGGAGCATTTCAACTACATTTTTCAATGTTCCCCAAACTGTCAGTTCATTTTTAAATATCACATTTATATGCTTTAACATAAAGTTCTGGTGAATTTTGTAGATTTTAACCAAAAATATGATAAAGATTTTCGTAAAATACATCTTTCCGCTTTTTGAAGTGCATATCTCTGTCCTCCGGACATCTATCAGAAGATTGCACATTTTAGCTATTTTCTGGAATGTAACAAATTTCCATTCAATATACATTTATTTCATCCACCAATATATTCTAATTTATATTTATATTGCCCAAATGTATATTACTATCAAATCCAGAAAATTGTTTTAATTAATGCATTACAAAATGTGTTTAACATATGTTTTCTATGTAAAAGTAGCACCGTACAAATAAAAATTCCAGCAGTCCGTTTTGTCATGTTCACTATATTATTAGATAAAACATTAGCCACTGTGTTCTGCAATTTGAGAGTGTCCAGATGTTAAAAAAAAGAACAACATCTTTCATCGCAATATAAATGATAGGATTCCCTCACAAAACTTTTTTTTTATAACTTGCACATTTGGGGATTTTCGTCTAGACAAATGGACATATATACTTCTCAGCATTGTAAAGTTATGTTCTTGAAAATCTCAAGAAAGTTCTATAAATAGCGAGATACCCTTATAAAGTTTGCTTTATTATAAGCCTTAAAATTCGACAGTAAAAATCATTTTCAGGCAAACCAACAAAATAAGAATTCAAAATTGCAGGAAATTGGCATTTATTAAGTGAATAGACTTTGACAACAATCGAATTACGTACAGTTTTAATATTTTTTTAAGTAATTTTACAGTCTTATGTATCAGATCCGTTACATATTGTGACGTTTACTATTACTATGAGAAGATAATGTAGCGTATTGAACAGTTATCGACGTCATAAAATGGTTTATGCACAATAAAATAATTATTAAAAAAGGTATTATCCAATTATCCATGTACTCTACATACCATTTGCTATATCCTTCAAAATAAAATTATTTTACTTGAAAGAAATATTTTAGTGGATTTATTTGTTTCCGCTATATGTGATGTTTAATATACACGCGTATGCACCCGCTGTCACTGTGTAAAGTCCATCTGGAATATGGTAGGCAACTTGATTGTCGCAGTTGATTAAGAGATACAAGCCATCTGGCAGCAGTTGTTTCAATCTGAAATTAGAACATATATTCAATAATGGTTCTCAAGTAAATTATCCTTGAAGATTCAATTCATTAAATTAATGAAATATGAAATTTTTAATTTTTTGTAAGGTTTTGCGAATTTTAACAACGGTTTCAATTCACAGATTTACTGATCAAGATGCTGTCCTGTCTTTAAAAGGCAGAGGAATGAGGTGTACAGACCAGATGCTGCCCAGCGATTTCTTTTTCACTTCTTATACACAAGGGAAAAAATATGATGTGGGCAGCAGATGATTTACCCTGCAGACTTATATCCACGTTACCATTAATTTAATTAAATTTAATTCATTTCTAATTCAATTTTTGTTCTCGTTTGATAACTGGACTTATTTTCAAAGGTGGCGTAGAGAAAATAAGAAGAAACTAAAATATCTCTAGAACGGTTAGTCCTAGTGTAGTGGGGTTGATCTTATTATTTTCTTCTTTAAAAATTACGTATAAAACAAGCATTTAATGAATATATTTGAGCATATGTAGTTTTTATTTTAGATTTTGCGATTTTTGAGGGCCATTTTGCAAAAAAGGTAGGTTATTTTTTACTTATCGTACCAAAATCTAATCAGCACCAGGTTGACCCACAATCGACTTATATACCGAAATTTGTTAAATTTGGGCAATTACTGTATTAGCTAGGGTGGATATAAAACATTTTTGCGGGATATTTTACAAAAAAAGCGGGTTCTTTTATCCCGAATCTTACCCAAAACTAAATGACACAACATTCGCCTATAAGTGAATTTTCTACCAAATTTTATGAAAATCGGTCAATTAGTTTTTTAGTTAGAGTGAATACAATATCTGCACAGACAGACAGACAGAGAAACACACAGACACACACACAGACAGACACACAGACAGGCACACACGCATACAGACACACATACAGACGTCTCGTTAAAAAGAGTCTTTTCATATACTGGAGGTCTCGAAAAGTGGAGATCCGTCGAAAACTCAAGTTGTGATTTTCGGTATGATTCCAATACTTTCCCTATAAATTACTATGCATAGCAAGGAAAGTAATAGGTATCTAACTTAATAAATATAACTCCAGCTGTCAAGAAATAATTGGCTTGCCTCCTAGCCTAGAGTTGTATATGGTAGTTGTTACAATTGAAGGATTAAAAAGCATTTCGTTATATATTATGATAAATTTTCTGTTTAAAAATTTGCAAAAAATTTTTAAAAAATGGACTGATATATATTTTATTCAATTTAATTACATATTAAGCGTATATAGATTTTAAAAGAAAAACGCTGTTTCAATTACCACCACTCCTTTTGTTCATGCTAAAAATTAAAAGCACATTAAACAGTTAATAATATATGGATAGAGTTTCGACTAAACATTTTATTTTAATCCTATTAGTTTTGAATCAAACTTGTTTGTTTCCATTTTCGAAAGCTTATAGAAAAATAAAACAAATGACACGACATAAAGAATAAAAATCGCTTCTCAGTAGCAAATATTCAAAGTGAAAACAAAACTATTATTAACTTATTCTACCAAGCTTAAAAATAGCACCTTTAAATAACAAAATAGTCATATATATATATATATATATATATATATATATATATATATATATATATATATATATATATATATATATATATAACTATTATAAACGATTTGAAAAAAGGAAGGGGGGAAAAACCATATGAATTGCATAAAAATGGCTGAGAGGGATAGCGACCTCTCATTCCCGTTTTAAGTACTTTTACGTCTAGACAACGCCCACGGATACCAATGCAATTCAATGACAGATCCCCGTAGCATGTGCAAAAATGAAAGCTCCAGAATGCAGAAATGGATGCCTCATAATGTAGACAGAATGTAGACAGGAATGGAACGACAAATACTCACTGCCAACGATATTACCGACTAAACCGTAACGTCCGTTTCGCCACATGAAGTATGTTCCCATACGCATGCGTACCTCGATAATTCAAATATGATGTCATATTCTCAAGTCATTACTGAATGAATAATCCTCTTCTTTAAAGAAAGAATTGTAAATATCTTTAAGGAAATTCCGTGGGTAATGATTTTTAAGTGCTTCCTGTAAAATGAGTTTGTTACAAGTGAGACAATCTTTTTTGAAAGTATTATTATTACGATTTCTTCTCAGATGTCCTGTTATGATGTTACGGAAAATATTCCTAGTCAAATTCGACTTCCATCCAATTATTTGGTTAATCTTCATATCATAATTATTACGTTTATTGTACATAACGGTATGAATTCCATTTTTATGCTTGTATCTTATGGTTATGTCAAGGAAATATACTTTGTTTTTGACACTATTAGGGTTCTCAATAAGATCCAATTCCGGAGGATAAAAGTCAAATTCAAATTCAGGAGTATTTGAGTAATGACCTAAAATCACATCATCCACATATCTGTAATATGGCATCTCATATAATACATGATTATTCCTTTCAAAATATGTTAAATATATGTCAGCCAGGATTGATGAACAGCCCCCGCCCATAGGAATACCCTTAATTTGTTGATAAAATACTCCTCCGCTACATAAAATGTTCTCAAACAATACGAGCTGAATTAAATCCATATACCTTCGCAAAGTGATTACTTTTTTAAGATTATATTCTGTATGCACCAGTAAAAGTATTGCATGTAATTTTTTAAGATCAATGTTGTTGAAAAGGTCCCGGAAGTCATAACTGGTGAACTGTATATCTTTATTGCAATATTTCAATCGTTTAATGACTTCAGAGCTGTTTTTTATGATTATTGGATTTTGTACTAATAAAGCTTTATATGCAGGTTTAAGTATATTCATAAGTTTTTTGTTAGCCAATGTGATATATGTATTACATCCTACTGTTACTGTACGAAATTTCACGGGTGTTTTATGCAGTTTTGGAATGAGAACTAAATAAGGAAAGGACACAGTTTTTAAATTGATGCCGATTCTTTTATATAGAGCCTTGATCTTATTTGTCATCACAGCTAAATTATATGGTAAAGGTTTGTACATTGTGGGTTCCAAGTAAGATTTCTGTAAGATTTCTATGTAAAAAGTATTGCATGTAATTTTTTAAGATCAATGTTGTTGAAAAGGTCCCGGAAGTCATAACTGGTGAACTGTATATCTTTATTGCAATATTTCAATCGTTTAATGACTTCAGAGCTGTTTTTTATGATTATTGGATTTTGTACTAATAAAGCTTTATATGCAGGTTTAAGTATATTCATAAGTTTTTTGTTAGCCAATGTGATATATGTATTACATCCTACTGTTACTGTACGAAATTTCACGGGTGTTTTATGCAGTTTTGGAATGAGAACTAAATAAGGAAAGGACACAGTTTTTAAATTGATGCCGATTCTTTTATATAGAGCCTTGATCTTATTTGTCATCACAGCTAAATTATATGGTAAAGGTTTGTACATTGTGGGTTCCAAGTAAGATTTCTGTAAGATTTCTATGTAAAAAGGTTTGCAGGTAAATGCGTAATTAGATACCACTTTATCAGTATATTTGATCACATAACGTTCTTGCACTTCCCTGATAGAAGTGGGGATGATTGAATTCCGTTGATTATTGAGTTTGCTATGATATTGGTTGACAAAACAGTTTAGGATATTGTATTTCCATTCTTCAAAAGCTTTGATGGGTAATCCATATTTAACAGCCAATTTGTATGTGAAAGAATCCAAATCTAGATTAAAATCTTCTTTCACGTGGTCAAATTCCTGTCTGCGGAATTTTGAAAAATCATGAATAAAAATTTGTTAAATTAATTATGGCAGTCACAACTTAATTCATTTTAATATTACTCTTCAAATGATTCCCTATTTGAAACTATTATATACATAACAGTTTACAGTTGAAGACGTCTACTGCAACAACTTGAAATATTTATGTGATAGCTAAATACAACTATTTATATAAATATTTCAATTGATTTAGATATTGCATATATTGCTATATACAAGACATAAAACTGCTGTTTGTGAGAATAAAACATTCAAAATTTCCTTAAAAATGGTAGACACATGATAGGTAAGTGACGACAACGGTTTCGATGGTGTTTTATAGCACTCTTCTTCAGGCCTAACCCCATTTATTCCCTTAAAACAATTGCAGAATTCCCTTAAAACAATTGTAGCGTATTGAATGTTTCATATCATTATTTAATTAGGACTATTAGGACAATATATTTTTTTCAATGCTGAGTAATGGATTATATTTATATATTTTTTCTCTTTTAGGTATGTTTGGTTTTCTACTACTGATACCTATCTATACAGGTATTAAGGTTTAACCTTTTTATTTCGCTCTTGACTCATTAATTCAATTTCTATTCTTTATACGTATTCCTTCATAGCTAAACATCTGAAAATGGATCAAAATATGCGTATTTTATGCAATAAAATTTATCCATGATTTAGTCGTAAGATAGTGATACTCCAATCATATTGTTGTATCGGAAAATTGAAGATTCTCACTACTCTAATTATCGGCATGAATATGCTGTGACATCTTCGGATTCTAATAAAAATATATGCTTGTATTATATATGAAATTGTGGGACTTGGAATGATATATCACAGTCTGTGTTTTATATAATTCAAAATAAATTATGGAATTGGGGGTAGCATGAACGGTACGATTGTTTTTACCATGAAATGGGATATTCTTGAAAAAAAAAATTAATTCAATATAACATTTTTGATATGGTGTACCGTAATTACAATGTAATTATTTCAAATACATTTCAAATGTTCCTGAGTTTGGGTACTGATGGCAGAAATATATTCGGATTCATCGAAATCTTGAATTAAATTCGTTATATTGGTTTAATCAGTTTATATGACATCAGACGTTATAACAACCTAGCTATGTATCCACTACCATGTCCGTTTATGTTGCAACATATAAACATTCTAAACAAATCTTATAAAAACTTACTGTATACTGCATTTCTATGAAGAAAATATTTCGAACAGCAAGTTTTCTGAAAACATTATGAGTTCCAGATTGAACAGCATACAATCCTATGGTGAGATAAAGCTACCTGTTAAACCCAGGTGGTTTTAATAAAAATAATTCTTGAAATTTAAAGGGTAATTCAAATATTTCGAGCTGGGTTGGTCTTCAATATTGATCAATCCAGAAAATCCTGTCTATCATACTTGGGATAATTCAGCAACTCATATTAGTCATAGTTTAGTCATTTACCTTTAGTTTAGAACCCCCATGCTATAAATTAAGGAAAATATTTAAAATGGATTTTATACTTTCAGTACTGTATTAATTTAATAAATTTTGCCAATCTATTTGCACTTAATAAATATACAAGTTTTGTCTTCTTTATCGCTATCAGAATGAATATGTATAATAAGACATCATTAGACAACAACAGTTCAGAATATGGTATTAATCGGTTTTAAAGATAATGAATATACTTATTCGTCACTTATACTTATTCGGTGTTTTAATGATAAACGGGGCAAAGCACTAGTTCCAATAAAGGCAAAAACGCATTCGTAATTCCCAAAATTACAACAGAAGCTAATCGAAATTTTAGATTTTCACAACGGTATTTTCTTATTTTCTATAAGGAACAAAGATAATTGCCGGAACGTGGAACTATAGTCAATATGGGGAACTTAAAATTTGTTAATCGTTTGAAATGTATAAAAAAGTACGATATAGATTACAGAGCTTAACTAACCTGTTAATATACTTTATATGCATAAATGCTTTATAAATATTTTAGATAGAATACCTTTAACTAGCCATTTAAAAATTATAGGAAGATTTTTTAAACAACTTATGGAAAATAAACGTCAACAATATAATATTTGTTTTTAATTTTAATCTGATTCTAATCGTGATACAAATAGTAGGGAATATAAGTATGCTATAATATTAAGTAAAGAGACGCAAACCATATATTTAAATAGTGGACACATACATTTATTTTCTATCAACATTTTGATGGGGCAAACAAATTTCATTATTTGAGCTATTTGTAATTCACTTTTATTGCTTTTACCTTTTCGTAGTACGTATGCTAAAATAAAACTATCCGTAAGTAAAAAAGAGTAAACAACCTTTTTCCATTATCATATCATCTCAGAAGTACGGGTTGTCCAAAATGACCCATACATATGCTGATCCGAAAGCTTTAAACGCAAGTCAGGTAGCCTCCTTTTGAGGATGGTTTGCTCATTTTTCTAGGTATTCGAGTCACGTCACTTTGATTGCTTCTCCTAATGTTTGTAATGCAAAAGCAAATATGTCGTAACTGAAAAAATCTGATGTGACTAGTACATAATTTTCTATTGTGACAGACAACTTATGTTGTGTTATTTATATAAATAACAATGTCATTTAAATTTGATTATCTTATTAAAAAAAACAAAAATATTTTGTTTAACTAGTCTAAAAACTACAATTTAAAATTGTATAACTTTTGCCTTTTTAAAATTTTTATCTTTTTATTCGGTTACGGTGTTTTAATGATAACAATTGACTATATTTTAAAGCCTTCAATAGAGGTTTATTCTAAAATAAGTTTGAAATGATATCGATTTATTATGTAAAAATAAATAGAAAACAGTTTACTTAATATTAATAAGAATATGTGTGTTTATTTTTCCCAATTTTAAAATTGGGCTAATTCTTAGTTATGAGCCCCATCTCTGTTTCTACTCTGAACCCAAATCGCATAATCCGATTAACTTTTATTATACTTAAGCGCTATATACCAAGTAAAATTCTAATAAGACATTATCTACACTGCAATAAATACGCAACAAGCTCCGCATACTGTAATTATCCGTAAATGTTTTACTGTAGACTTGGAGTTAAGAGGAAACTGTTGTTTCCTTTCAGAAAACACTAATAAAATGTCATTCTATCCACAGGAAAATTTCTAGGGCGCGGTAGCCCATTGGTTAGCGCGCTGGAGTTGCACTCGGTAGGCCCGGGTTCGATTCCAGCCACTGCCAAAACTGCCGCCGTGTTCATGCGGAGTACGATCACGTTAAACATGTGGGTCCGAAAGTCCTTCCGAGAGGTTGGTGGTAGGGGAAGGAGGGTACGGTCCCTGTGGATGCCTCCCCCATTGGGCTCCGGTCTAAATTGGGTGGCACTTCCCGACCGTCCAAACAGTTACCTTACACCTTTCTGGTAGGTCGGACGGTCTGGGTTTCAACAACAACAACAGGAAAATTTCTGTGAATTTTATAAAATCACCTCAATACCCGTGTATGAGTGGATAGTCGGAAGTACACTGCAAATTTTCTCTTGGTATTTCTCAACTTACAAAACATTTTAGGAAAATTATTCGCTTTAAGATAACATAAAGTTCTTCAACCTCAAAATCCATTTAACAAGAAATTCTGGATTTTCCAGAATCAACAAATACAAACATTCCCTATAATAATATAATTTTATAGAAATTTCACGGTATATACTGTTTCCAAGCAATTTATACATCTAACCATCAGAGGCATTAGAATCTGAGGGTAATTGAGAATTGGGAATAGCATGAAACAGTGTTAACAACTTATCCATTTTTAGAGCGTTTAGAATTCTAAAAATAATTCTAACTGCAAAATGGGTAAGTTTTGAAACACCGTTTATGAAAGCTATCCATAAAAGTTTGACACTTAACCACTTTTTGCTATGATTCTAACCATGATATTAATCCAAGTATTACCAACGCTGGGAGATATTCATAATCACGGTGATTTCAAATACATTCATACTGCAGTTGCTTGAAAATAAAAAAGCGTTTATGTAAATAAAATAAATTAAAGTGTTAAAGTGATTTATTCAAGTTCAATGCGATAACTACATAGGCTGGACCGCATAATTATTTTTATTTTTTAATTTCAATAATAGCCAGTGCTGAAAAGCTGTATATGTCTTACAAAACGTTTATCAAATTAGTCGAAAATTTTTCCGACTTTTCGGAAGTTGAATATTTATTATATTTTAGTATTTTGTCGTGTCCCGTGGCACGAATTTTAGAATAAATTCATTTAAATGGGATTGAAGCGATAAATTGCATAAAAGACGTTATTTAAATTTTTAGTTTTAGAAACCGCGAAAAAGTTATTGTATACTTTCGTTCCTTATAAGGTACACAAAAATTAATCGAAATAATCAGTGATCCTACGGGTCTAAATGTTTTTATAAGAAATTTAAAATGTTTTTTTAAATGCTGATCTTCCCCAAAACTACATAACTTCCTAGATAATACATAACTTCTGGTCAAAACTGTCACGAAGATTGTATTTGCTGTATTATAAAATGTAAATTTTATTTAAGTCGATAATCAAGCTTTCAAGATAGATAAACATCAAATTAAATTTGAAATACATTTCAGTAGTTCAGCCATTTAACCAGTAGAAAAGATGAACATTTCGTTTAAATCTTATTTGATATGCAAAAACAAAAATGCATTGCATATGCAGAATTTGTTTTTAAAGTGATGGTTCTATATGTGATTTGGAGTGAAAGCAAGCATATCCTGCTTAAAAGGGAATAAAACGTAAGTATCTACAAAATATGATTAATGATACATGATGCCTGCCTAATTCCTTTAAAACTATTTAGAGTAAATAATCTCTCAAAATACATATTTTGATCATTCAAAATATATTTTAATAGCTATGAGATATCTAGATTCTAAAGTTCACTTAAAAATTAGTTAAGGGGCGCATATTAAAAGGAAGATGGTAAAATTATATAATCGGTTATCATACTTCTGAAGTAAACTTTGTAGATAAAAATCACGCTAATTGGCTAACTACCTATTGAATACTCCAATTACCGATTGGCTAACTGACGATTGAATAAATAAATGCCTATTAACCGAACCTTCTTGTATAGCCTACGTAATCAAAATATTTTGGAAATGATGGTGTAGGGATATAACAGTTATAAATTTCAAAATTTCCACATACCATCTACATCCCCGGCCACACATTAAGTTGCAGTAAGCCTTCGGGTCTGCCGTGTGGTCTGGGTTTTGAACATACCATCTGCATCCGAAGGTGCGGTAGCCCAGTGGTTAGCGCTCGAGGATTGCCCTCAATAGATCCAGGTTCGATTCCTGACACTACCGAAACTGCCGCCGTGTTCACACGGAGTACGATGACGTTAAACATGTGGGTTCGTAAGTCCTTCCGAGAGGTTGCTGGTAGGGTAAGGAGGGTACGGTCCCTGTGGATGCCTCCCCCACATAGTTCCGGTCTAAATTGGGTGGCATTTCCCGGTCTTTCAAACAATTTCCTTGTACCTTTCTGGTAGGTCGGACGGTCTGGGTCTCAACAACAACAACATACCATCAACACCCTAAAATCGTTTATCGACAGACTAAAATTATCTCAGAGGCTATTTAAGAGGTATAGAATAAAAGAGTTGACTTTGTATCAAACTGAAATCAAGAAAAATATTTCCTTATGCTGAATTCAAATAATATTATTCAAAATTTTCTTAATAAAATTGAAAAGTGTGGAAATGTAAAATGTTTCTGAGGAAGCTCTTCGTGCCACACATGTTGCTCATAAGTTCCTTTTTCTGAACTAATCATAATTAAAATTAGAAAAAAAATGTATTTTCAACCAAACCTAGACTGAATGTATACACCGTAAAACGATCTTGTATCAAGAAAACTTTATGTTTCTTAAAAGACAGCTGTTGGTATGTGCATACTACTACACAATCCAGTCACATTATTGTGACCACCAGCTAAAATCCCGAGTAATCACCGTGTGCAGCGCGCACAGCAGCAAGAGGGGTTAGGACAGAATCAATAAGGTGATGAAAAGTGTTCACAGGTATGTGGATGCATGATGACTGCAGTGCATCTGATAGCTGCTGGATGGTTCTTGGTGGATAACTCACAGAACGAACAACCCGATCAAGGCGATCCCACATATGCTGATGTCTGGGCAATAAGTGACCCAGGGAAGTATTCTGAAGTCTTCATCGCACTCCTCCAACCACTCTTGGATAGTTTCCATGTGTGACATGTCGCATTATCGTGCTAGTAGATCCCATCCGCCCCAGGGAAAGCAATCAACATGTGTGGGTGTGCTTGATCTGCAATGATGGATTCATAATGATTTTGGTTCGTAGTACCTTTCAAAGCATGAATGGACCCATAGAATGTGACGAAAATATTCCCCAGTTCATAACGCTGCCCGCTCCACCTTATGTCTTTCCAGCAAATTTGATGAGTGCCTATTATCCGAACTTATACGCCAACGCTTTATACGCAAGTGCCCATTCATTCGATGAAGCGGAAAACGTGACTCATCGGAGAAGGCAATTTTTTGACAATCACCGGAGGTCCAATTTCGATACTGCTTTGCACATGTAAGCATTTTCTGCCGATGCACCTTCGTTGGCATAGGTGCAGTAACCATCCGTCTGCTTCGTAGGCCCATATGCAGCAGGGTTTGCTGAACTACCGTTTGAGACACGCTTCCCGTAGCCCCCAGTTCATTCAGTCAATGAGTTGTTTCACTGCAGCATGAGTTGCTTCATCACGAACTTTCGGAGTCGACATCCACCCCTCAAATGAATAGCGGGTGGTGCTCCGCAGTTTTCACATCACTTATTTGTAATGGCGACAATTCTACACTGACGTTACACTTTAACTACGAGAGCACGGAAACAGTTCATAAACTTGAATGTTTCTGAAATACTGCTACCCTCGGCCAGAAACCCGATAATCATCCATTTTCCAAATCTGATAAATAGCTCGTATTAGTCATGCCAGCAACGAGTGATATGTTTTCAGAATGCCTACACCACACCTTATATACCCACCAAGCCAGCTCACGACACTTCTTTCATTTGGCTGCGCTCTGTTGACGTCAAAAGTAGAAGGTGGTCATAATAATATCACTCGACCCTGTATTTGTTATCAAAAAATTAAAACCTTTAATAAAGTTACGTAAATAGTTATTTCTTATGTAATATTTTATTAGAAAACAATTAAAATAAATTTGTGAGTTCTAGCATGAACCATTCTCGAGATACTGTGCATTTTTCGGAAAAATTATCAAAAAATCATATACAATTTAAAAAAAAATACATATTACCTATTGTTGAAATATGTCCACTTTTCATAAGTAATATCATGCTATAAATTGGGTGATATAATTTTCGTGGATCTAGCAAGTTCCATTCATGAGAAAATATACTTTATGTGATAATTTTGTATTTGGGCGCCAGAATTCAGTTATCTGCTACAAGAATACCTTATTTCTCCGTCCATAGCGCTTGTCGAGATTTTGTCGAAATGTTTTTTTTTTAAATGTTGCCAAATCAACGAAAATGTCGCCAAATTGACAGAAATGACGCTAAATCAATGAAAATGACAACTAGATGATGAAGTAATGTTTAAAGTATTTTAATATATGGACAATATCGCTTATTGAGTATGGTATCAATATTGATGATTGTTTAGAGTTGCGCGAAGTATAAGTTAATTGATTATTTTGAAATAGTTTTACATGGTGTCATCCTGAAAATCGCCCAATGTACAATTCAACGGTAAAACGCAGCGCCTTGGATCTTATATATTTTTGTTATTGTAAAACTAGTAAATCCATTGCATTATATAAGAAAAGTCATGTGCTGCCCACATCAGATTTTTTTTTATTTGTTTTTGTTTTTTCTCCTAATAGTGTAATCTGTTAAGTGGTAAACATATTTTGTCAGTACATAAGCTAGTTCACTTTAAGCATGATTGTGATATATACCATAAAAAATAATAATCGTGTTGTTATGATAACTGCGAGAATTACTTTATCAGCAAAACAAGTTACAATATCAAAGCAATTATTTCCTTGCTTATTCTGAAGTCACCTGATATTTTCATTAGTGATGATCTCTGGAAACAATGTCAGTGTTCTTTGGAATTATTCTTTTTATGTATAATATATATAAAAAGAATAATTCCAAAGTTAATATTATTTAATTTAACAATTGTAAAAATTCAATATATTTAAATAAACGTGTCAAATACAGTAATAATTCAGTTTTTTTAAGTTTTTAACTATAGAGTAGTTTTATGTATGTATTGCGAAATCAACTTTTTATAAGTGAAAAAAAAAATACTTATTTCGTTATCATGTCGTCTTCAAAGTACACCCTGTACAAAATAAACCATACGTATGCTTACAGGAAGGATTTTAATGCAAGTCAGGGTACCCCTTTTGAGCTCACTCTGCTCATCCTTTTAAACATTCGGATCACGTAAAAACTGATTGTAACTTGCTATTCAATATTGCGCTGGCAGGAATTCTGATGTTCGATGCATAACAGTTTTGTATAGGAAACGTTCTAAATATTCTGTAATATATTTGAAGTTACAGTTTGGAAAATATAACAGTTTTTGGATTAATAAGAAAAAAGTAAGATAGGAAAAATATTTTGGGAGGAAATATTTTAAAGATTTGAAAAAGTATTCTTTGGAAACAATCTATCTCATGAGAGACTGCTATTTCATCCTCATGGTTCTATCCATGTGGATAAGCTACCTTACAGCTACTGTGGAGATAGATTGTCATATATTTAAAATGTACCCTACATTCATTTATTTTAGAATTTAAATACAAATATAGGATAAAATATAGGTCAAACCAATAAAAGTCAAAACTGCTGGTCAGTTTAAGTCTTCTGTTTTTTATTTATTTTTTTTATTTATTTTTTTCTTTTTTCTTTTTTCTTTTTTTTTACACTTTCGTTTTTTCAATGTAGCTTCTGAATTAACACCTCTACATCATTGACTTCTGGGTAATTTTAAATTCTTTATTATTCAAATATCAGTTAACTTCTGTATTTCACATTCACGATTGTGTTGTTCAAGCACAATTGTAATTAACTAGTGTCTCAGCAGCGAATTTAATCACATATTTCCGCCTTGCACAGCGAAGCTTTGTCTATTGGGCTATCGAGAAAACAAAGTGGCTTTCTACAATTGAAGCGGTTTCTTCAGTTTATTGACGTCTATTACCTAATGTATTGTTAATTTTGAAAAATCTCCAAATTTAAGCCTTTTGTTAATTTTAACATTGCGTTGCATCTGTTTAAACATATTTTATTTCAAACATAGAAGATCTATTTTTAAATATGTATGAGTTCAGTAATATTCATTAAAAATGAAAAATGCATTGTGCAAAAACGTAAGTTTTTATAATTCACAGAGTGCGAACCACTAGAAAAATTATCATGCCTGAGCACAAAGGTGCGATCGTCAGCGACTATTGAATGCTCGGAAAAGGGAGTAAAAAGTTAGTAAACTTGCTCAATCCAACAGAAGAACAACATACTAATTGCGACGACAGTTCAACTAAGAACAACAACAAAGAGCAACAGTTCGTCAAGTTTCAGGTAAACTGATTCAGGATCGTAGAAAAAATATTCTTCTCATAAAATAGCTCGTTTTACGTTACTTCGAATGGGCTGTAGGAACATAAATATTTGCTATGTATCTATAAGTTATGTGGCTTTTCATTGCAAATGGAGCAGTTTTGTTCAGCAGTTATTGCATTACACTACCGTAACAATGAAGGAAAACAAGATAATCCGCAAACAAAACTGACTGTATGATTATAAATTTAAAATTTTTCTATTCGGTATTAATAAATAACACACACACACATACATATATATAAATATTTATATATACAGGGTGGCATAATTAAAGAAGATGAGTTTAGAGCCGGAAAGTGAGAAAATTGTTGAACCAAATTTGTAGTAAATACTATTTAGACCATGGGGTTTTGGTTTTAAAAGAAACAAAAATAGCTCGAATTTTTACCACCGCGGTCTAAAGTGGCTCTAAAGTTCATTTTTGGAGTATAATACGCATAGGGAGTAGAGAAAATTCCGTCAATGCTGAGAGGTATCGAACCATGCTGCTGAACTTTGTTATTCCGCAACTTCAACAGCGTGGAAGTTTTGAATCTACGATATTTATGCAGGATGGAGCAGCCCCTCATATTTAAAAGCGCGTACAGGAAGTTCTACGACATCATTCTACCAACAACCTAATAAATAATTAGTCGAGGGTTTGCTATGAAGTGGCCAGCTCGTTCGCCTGATCTGACCCCCTTGTGACTTTTGGTTGTGGGGTCATGTAAAGCGCTTGGTATACCAAGGGAATGTGGATAATTTAGCCACTTTGAAGGACCGAATAACATTGGACGTCAAGCAAATCAATGGAGATCTTCTGCATTCTGCAGTGGAGAATACTGTTCAGAGAATATATGCACTTTTGGGAACATGTGGAAAAAAAGCATATTGAATCACACATGTAAATGATGCCATTATAAATATTAATGTCATAAATATGTAAATGTAAGATGTAAATGTAAATATAAAATGTACTAAATACGTATAAAATGTAAATGTGATGTCATTTTCAAAATGCATGTAAAATGTTAACTTCTGTACTTCCTACGCCTATTTTACTCCAAAAATGGACCTTACTAAAAATGGCTCCATTTGGCCCGCGGTGGCCAAAATCTCCGAACTATTTGTTTTTTCTTTTAAAAACCAAACTCCATAGTCTAAATAGTATTTACTGCAAATTTGATTGAGTTTGTCAAAACAGTTTTCTCACTATCGTGCTTTAAATACCTTTATTTTATTTATGACCACCATGTATATATATATTTCATTTTATTCCATTGTATTCTGTAGGTATAAAAACTTTTAAGATAGTGCATTATGAGTTACTTTTTCCATTCTACCATTGGATTTACTATTTTAATATTTTATATATATATATATATATATATATATATATATATATATATATATATAGTAATTAATAGTCTGAATTAAATATTCAGACCTGAAGATGAATTTGATTCTTTTAATCTTCGAATTTGGGGGTCGGTGCTGATCTTTTCTATTATCGGCATTGTGGCAGTGTGTTTGCGTGTGTGTGTGTATGTTTGTATGTATTCAGTTCTAAGGAAATATTTAAAGAATCTGGAGTTCAATAAAAGATTGATCCAACAATATTGTTGCTTCACTTTATATTTCAAAAGAAACTTTTTGTGAAGTAAAAAAGGGAAATCTATTTTGTTGCTTCTGAAGTGCACGTCGTTCTAATGACCCGTACATATGCTGATCCGAAAGCTTTTAATGCAAGTCAGGTTGTCTCTTTCGAGGGAGATCTGCTTCTCCATTCAGGCATTCAGATCACGTCAATTTGATTGCTACTAGGAATTCAATATCGCGCAGGAAGGAATTCTGATGTTTCAAAGATAACAGTTCTGTATTCACGTGGCTGTGTACTGGGATTATATTTGTCAAGGGGGTAAATATATCAGGGATTTTAAATATTTCATGAAATATTTCGAGGGTTTGTAGAAAAGTAAAAATATATTTCGATATTATTCGAAGAAATGGAATGGAATGGTGCAATATAACCCAGCGATAAATATGCTTTTGGTTAGTTTTATAAATATATTTGTCTTTTGGTGATAAAATATATTCCATAAATATTGAAATTTTAAAATGTAGCCAGGTTTTAGTTAAAACTAATGGGTTGGAATAATTGCATGTTTGAATACAAATAAATGAAAATATTTTTTACTACTCCATAAATTGCTGAGAAGGGAAAAAATAATTGACTGAGATAAATATAAAATATAAAACAGTATATTGAGACAAAGAGAAATAAAATAACTTCATTCCTTTACGATAAACCTCGTTTCCGATATTTCAATTTCTTGCCAAGCTGCTAATACAAAATATTCGATGTCGCAAATAAAAACGATAGTCAAATTTAAATCGCAAATTCGGTGCACTTCAAAAAAGTATCTATGCAATTTTGTGAAATTTAATGCATTACGAAGAAGAGAAAATTAATTCAAATCTGTAGGGAAAGTCATGTACTGCCTATATCAGATTTTTATTGTATTATATCAGTGAATATAAGATCCCCCTAAAAAAACTTTATAAAAAATAAAAAAGCTAATCATAAAAAAAACATTACCATTAAAATAATAAAAAGTTGTGTCTAAAAAATGATGTGATACAGATTGGCAAAACTTTTACTTTTTTATTTCTGGTACATTCCTTACTTGGCGTCTAATTTTTCATGTTTTAAATACTTTCTTTATGTATGTCCTATAGAACATTGAGTGCAAAGCAATTTTGTCCATTTTTTTCTCTAGACATTTCCGCTGTCCGTCTTTTCATGTAGAAATTGACACATTTCATTTAAAATGGTTATGAAGGAGAATTATATTATTATTTTTTAAAGTGCCGATTCGTATCTGCAAATCTGCGAGCAATTCCACTCATGTGCAAATATTTAATACTACTTTTACCTACTGCAGTTTCTGAGTAAAAGGGATAACACAATTCAAGTTAATACTGATTTCGCTTCATTAGAAATGGAGTATGGATTCCGCTGCGCTCGTCCATAAAAAAATATTTCAACAAATTTTGGTAGGATACCCATCAGAATTGTTATATCTCTAAAGGACACGTTTTTGAAAATTACATACATTTGAGACTATCATTTATATGTTGTTCTGAATGCTTCTAATGGGAGTTTTATTGATCTATTTTGATAATATTTAGCTAATCCATTTAGTCATTTCTGTCTCACTACGTTGATGGTAACTTTCCATTCAGTAGCATTTTTCTAGGAATTCTGCTAACTGTCACATAAGACATATGTTTCTGCATGTGTTTGAGTTCACGAACGAATATACAAAAGACTAACCTTAAGGAAAACATCAGAACACAACATAGTTAATTATCAGAAACTTCGCCAAGTCTCAATACCTCCCGATATACAATCGTTTTCACTGTCCAACATTTATCAACATAATGTCTCCTGTAATCAGGTTGGCTGAGAAAATTATGTTGATAATTAAACTCTTCTTCTAGAAGAAATACAGCATTAATTACAATGAAGTAAAATGTAGTTCATGCTTTACCATACAATCATATATTTTGAGAGTTAATCATATTATTAAAATTAACACATACAAGTTTTAAGCAAGCGTATACAGTTCAAACGTATTTGTTAATATTATATATATATATAAATATATATATATATATATATATATAAATATATATATATATATATATATATATATATATATATATATATATATATATATATATATATATATATATATATATATATATATATATAAATTCCCAAATAGGACAAGTAGCAATGTACTCGTAAAATTTCTAGATAAGTGACGGAAGTAACGGCCGGGGGGGAGTTGCGACCCCCAACACTCCGGTTAAAGCTTTTTTTCCGCCATGGCAAACGCTCCCGTTAGCCGATACTCCCTACACTATTTTCTTCATGACTCTTATAAAACCGTAAAAAATTACATACATACATATACACTTTCAATAACTTGTAAAAATCCAAATGTTTACTATAATACGCTAAAACAAACCAAAACGGACACACTATAAAAATATAACAATTAATTTAAAATACTAATGTATGAAATCACTTCACACGTGGTTATTTAATATCCCAATATCAATATATTCAAAAAATAATGTTTGAAATGCAAGTCGGAGAGGTTATATTTAAAAATTCGGATACAAGACCAATTGGCAACACTATCGCCATATAAATACAATTGTATGAATTTCCTTCACTCGTGGTTATTTATTACTTTAAAATCAATATATTCAAGACTAATGAAATCCAAGTCCGAGAGGTTATTTTAAAATTGGATGTAAGACCTATTAACAACATTATTGCCATAAAAATACTAATGAATGAAATTAATTCACTCGTGGTTATTTAATCCTTTAAAAACTATATATTCAAAAACTAATGTTTGAAATACAAGTCAGAGTGGTTGTTTTTTTAAATATGGATACAAGACCTATTGGCAGCATTATCGCCATATGTATACAGTTCAAACATATTTGTTAATATTATATATATATATATATATATATATATATATATGTATATGTATATTACATAGCAATTAATCCCTATATGCAACACAATCAGTGAAATGACACGAAAAAACAACTCTCCACTTATTATCTTGTTGAATGTCGCACATGGCAAGTGCACTTTCCTATCATAGGCTTTGTAGTTATTTAGATTTGATGCGCTTTATGGTACGGAATACATATGCAGATAAATGCCACACTATTATATATCTGGATTTATATGTCTGGAGATGTATCAAACTATTGAGCGTTATCTTGTAAGACTTTGAGTTTTAAATTCTTAACACTTTCCAATATAGCTGTAAAGTGTATACGACGTTGTTCATTCTGTCTGTCTGACAGTTCGCACGATAACAGTCGTAAAAGTGACTTTATCAAAGTCATTTTTTATTATGTTACTGAGACGGTCTGCGGAACATATGGAAATAAAAATGAATAATATCACCCAATTAGTTTTGGATCTATGAAAAATTATTTTGGAAGAAATGAAATACATTAAACCCTACGGCACATACTTTTACAAACATTTTTTAAACGGAGTTAAAACTCGCAAATTGCTTTGAAGATCTTAGGGAAAATATTCAAATTATCACATAAAATGTGTAAAATATAATCAAAATATGTTAGGTAGATTTTAAATAAAAATTTAAATACTAATTACCTCTACTTATTACAATAAAATATGGCATCTATTTATCCCCAGTGTAAAAATCGTCCTGTTTAAAGATTATTTAGATTTATATTTAGTGCTGTATCCATCATAAAACTACTTTATTCTCATATTATTTCATCTTATCTTTATTCGCATCTCTCTATTTTCATATTATTTGTGTACCTAAATTCTGTGTCAACTCAATTACAATATTTTTTATTTTTTATGATCACTAATCTTTGATTATTCCTAAAACAAAGCCTAAGTTCTATAGCATAAATAATGTAAACAAACCAAGCGACTGTAAGATGAGTTGTATTGGAATTGCTGAATTATTTTTAAGGAAAATTATTTAACTATGGTGTCTGAAATATAAGTGATATGAATGAAATATTCATTGATAGAAAAACAGACGATTTATAGCATTGCGTTTTTGATGAAGTTTTAAGTTTCCAAGAATAATAAATTATTATTGTTGTACATAATTTAAAAATTATCGGTGCTGTATATATCGCATTTTAGAGATGTTTAAATAAAATTGCATTTCGTTGGAAAGTGTTTCATTAACAATTGTCTATGAGTGATTGTTCTTTCTTGTTAATTTATTAGTGACAAAAAAAATGTACATTGTTGCATACTTTTATTCATGTAATGCAAAAGAATATTTTCCTTGAGCGACAGAAAAGGATGAAAATGAAATTTATTTTTCCGTGCCAACTCCTAAGTACAGGTTGTCCAAAATGACCCATACATATGTTGATCTGAACACATTTGATTCCAGTCAGGTTGTCCCATTCTGCTTTGTTCACCATTTCAGGAATTCGGATCACGTGAGTTTATTTACAACTTGCAATTGAATATCGCGCTTGCAGGAATTCTGATGCTTGAAATATAACAGTTCAATTCTGATGTTTGAAGCACGACAGTTCTGTATGCATTGTGCCTTTGTGCAGTTACATTTTACAAGAAGAATCACGGATTTTGAATTTTGAATGAAATATATTTGTTGTTCATTGGTAAAAGTAAGGAACTCATTTCGGTAAATAGATAGAATGTAATTAGTATTATTTGGTATTAATGTTTTATAAAATATAGTCCGTTTTTTAAAATTTAGTAAAATTTCAGGAACAGATATATAAGTATTTAATTTTTTACTATTTTATAAAAAGAATTTAATAGAAAAAATAAACACGGCACTTTAATAATAAACAAGAAAGATCAATCATGCTTAAAGCACTGATTATGAAACACTTTCCAACTTCAATGGAATTTTATTTAAAAAAGTCGAAAATGCAATACATTCCTCGGTAATATTTTAAAACTTATCACAATACTACATTGATTTATTATATTTGAAAACTAAAATCTTCATTTAAAAAATGAACTTCATTCAAATGATGGCATTGAAATATAAATTGCCTGGTTTAAATATCTCTAAAATGCAATACATTCCACGGTAATATTTTTAAAACTAACATAATACTACGATAATTTATTATATTTGAAAACTTCATCGAAAACAACTGAAATAAATTCAAATGACGTCACAGAAAAAGTAACACGCTTGGATCTCTCTATAAAAGCAGGATTCCATTCATAACTTTCTCCATTTCATTCATCACAATACTATAATAATTTATTTTATTTAAAAATTAAAACCATGGAGCTACAATTCATAAACTTTATGCTTAAAACTTCATCGAAAAAAATCGTCTTTCTGTTTATAAAATCAATTAATATTTCATTCATATCAGCCATGCAGACTCCATGGACTGAATTATTTTGTGTTAAAGAAATACAGTAATTCTATTACAACTCATTCTACATATTTTTCTGTTTACATTTTACATAGGTGAAAAATAGGCTTAGTTGTAGAAATAATCAAATTTGAATGAGAATTTTAACTCAAATATATTGTCATTGTGTTGTTTTAGTATGTAGATGCACAGAATTTAAGCAAAAATAAAGTAGTTTTAGGACGGATACAACACTCAATATGAATTAAAAAGAGCTTTAAAAAATCACGATTTCGAAACAAGATGGATGCCATATATCATTTTGAAGTGGGTCATGTGATCGTTTCATATCATGGTCACGTGATCGTTTCATATAAGATGTGTAATTATTATTTTAATTTTAATTTAAAAAACTACTGAATATATTTCGCTGATTTTTTTTTATATATTTTATGGAACAATTTGACTATTACCTAAAATTTTCGAAACAATTTGTGAATTTTAAATCCGCTTAAAAATTGTTTGAAAAATTAGGTCCCATAGGGCTCAATGTATTTCATTTTTTCAACCCGGGTTCAATCCAAAACTAATTGGGTGATATTATTCATTTATATTCCCATAGGTCCTACAGAACGTCTGAAAAACATACTAAAATTTCATTTTGATTAAGTCATTTTTACGGCAGTTATCGTGCTAACGGACAGACAGACAGACAGAGAGACAGACAGAATGAACAAAGTCATAAACCCTTTTCAACTTTGTTGTAAAGCCTTAAAAAAACGGTTGCTTGTAAGAAATTAACTTACAAACTTCCTTAAGAAAGCAAGCTTGTGTCAGTTAATTGACTACAGTTGTTTGGAGGACATAATTTGCAATAATATATAATTTGCATAACAATCTTCAAATAACAATCATTATCATTCCAACATTACTAGGAACAAGCAACGTGCACTAAACGCATTTAAATGTAATCCTGATGTAATTATTACCAAAGATTAAGAAATTATTAATTATTAGCAAAGATTATTATTACCAAAGATGATTTTTTGATTTAATTATTACCAAAGATTACCAAAGAAGACGCCACATAGAGTTATTCGATAAATATACTTACTTTGAAAATCAGGAAAATTTATTAAATGAGACCTTCTAATGAAGTGAAAAAATACCTAAATAACGCTTATCTTAAAAGTATAAAAAATATCGTTAAAAATTATATTGTGTCGAGGGAAGCTACTGAGCAGGGAGCTGTGCCCTCTATTGCTAACTTCTTTTATGCGGGTCGTGAGGGGGTCGAAAATTCGAATTCGAGAGCACGTTTAAAGCATCAATGAACACGAATCCGGCGTTTTTGAGAGGATGTCTGTGTATGTGTGTGTCAGAGAGTCTGTGGAGACTATAACTGACGAAAGAATGAAGAGATTTGAATAAAATTTGTTACAAAAATTACAATCTATGAATACTGGAAGCCTATTGTTTTTATACGCAATCGGATGTTCAGAATCCCCTAAATTTTCGATTAAAATTTTGAAGCAAACATAAAACAAATAAAACCTTTAATAAAGTTATATAAGTACTCATTTCTTATGTAATTTTTCATTCAAAAACGATTGACATACATTTTAGAATGCTAGAATGAACCGTTCTTGAGATATTGCACATTTTTCAAATAAATTTATCAAAAAACCCCATAAATTAAAAGAAATATATTAACTGTTGAGAAACATGTTCACTTTTCATATGTAATATCATGCGATACATTTGATGACACCACACTCACGGATCTAGCTCGTTCCATTCATGAGAAAATATGCTTTGAGTAATACTTTTGTATTTGAACGCCAATAGTCATTTTTCTGCTATAAGTATAACATATTTCTCTGGGCCAACGGCCGTACCGTGCTGAAAACACCGATTCTCGTTAGATCACCGAAGTCAAGCAGCATCGACCGCGGTTAGTACTTGGGTGGGTGACCACCTGGGAACACCGCATGCTGTTGGCACATTTCGGGTGCGGTAGTGCGGTGGTTTGTGCGCTGGATTTGCACGCTGCCACAGCTGCCACCTTGTTCATGCGGAGTACGATCACGTTAAACATGTGGGTCCGTAAGTCCTTCCGAGAGGTTGGTGGTAGGGGAAGGAGGGTACGCTCCCTGTGGATGCCTCCCCTACTGGGTTCCGGTCTAAATTGTGGGGCTCTTCCCGGCCGTCCAAACAGTTACTTTACACCTTTTGGGTAGGTCGGACGGTCTGGGTCTCAACAAGAACAACATATTTCTCCGCCGATAACGCTTGGCGAAATTTTGGCAACGAATTTGGCGGAATGTCGCCAACTTGGCGAATTTTTTAAATGTTGCCAAATTAACGAAAATCTCGCCAAATGTATGAAAATCACGCTAAATGAATGAAAATGACGACTAATTAACGGAAATTCAATGTCTTGGAAAGAATATAAATATCTATTATAAGAATAATCTACTGTTTTACTGTAACAGTAATAAATTCATTGTATTATATAAGGAAAGTCATGTGCTGTCCACATCAGTTTTGTTTTTTAGAATGCGTTGGTTGTCATTAGTTATACGAATTACGTTCAGTTGATTGCAGCATGCGACTCCAAAGAATTGAATGTTTTGGTTCTGATAGTTCAATGCAATCACTTTTTGTATATTTCAATAAAAATTTTAGAGCTCCTCTACTATAAAATTTGCGAAAATTAATTTTTATTGGACTCATATTGTCTGTCCTGATTTTGGTTTTGTTGAAGCGCCTCAGTTTTATTAGATATCTTCAGTAACAAAATTTAATGACTACAATGGAACCAAGTGCAGTCCGAAATGATTGCACATACACCTATATATGTCCTTTGCTGTAAGAATGATTATAAACATTTAATTATTACAATTTAATTATTACAATTTATAATATTATGAAAACAATTTTTCATCTGTATTCTGAAAGATTTAACAGATGAAACTTATTTCAAATTTGTGAAAGTTTTGTTATGATATAATCATATTGTTGCTTCCTTTTAAAATTGTGATGCAAAAACAAAATTCTCTAAAGACATATACGGAAACTATTTTCCATTGCCATGATGCCTCCAAACTACACGTTGTCTAAAATGATCTATACATATGCTGATCCTAAAGTTTGTAATGCAAGGCGTGTTTCCTCCTTTTCAACGTGTTTTGCCCATGTGTTTATACATTCAGATCACGGCAAGTTTATTACAATTTGCTGTTGAATAATGTTCTGGTAAGAATTCTGATGTATAAAGTATAGCATATTTTAATGCTCATGTCTGTGTGCTTTTGGTATTTATTTTTTGTCGAGAAAGTCAAGAGTTTTAAGTATTTTATAAAAAATTTTGCTGGTTAACGGAGAAAGAGATGGTCATCAATTAATATGAAGAAGATATAATTTATTATTAAAGTATATAAGCATAACGCAACCTACATTTAGCAAGTTTTAATTATTTTGATTGTAATACATACAGGTTTTTTATTTTTTTAGTTAAATTCCACTACATCTCTTCCGACTGGAAAATTCAACTTTAATCGTTATTGGCAAGTAATAATCAAAAGTCTCCGAGAATTTGGATCATTACTTGCATAAAATTGGACTAGTTCATTTTCAGAACAGGGGTGTCCGATAAATTTGTAAAATGTAAATTTGTGGAAACCCCCTTATCATCCAGGTACTTTCAGAGAGTCAGAGAAAAACTGATCACTATATCGTTGATATCTTTATGAATTTTCACGATATTCAAGTGAATTTTTTATGGAAGGCCATACAGTATTCACTACAAAATAATGAAATAAATCTATTGCTATGTTTCGCGCCTGCGCAGTAAAATATTAATTTCTTAAAATGCTTATATTTCATCATATATTCAATGCTTTAATTTTCAATTGAAGTACAATGTTTTTCTTGGACGTTGACAAATATTCTGTAAGTTTCGTGGAATTTGATTGAAACTTATGGATATTGTAAGCAAAACCGTCTAACAATATTTGTTTTTTTTTAAGAAACGTTCATATATTCATGAATATACGCAGTTGTTTTACGAAAATGCTTATACACATTGAACAAAGCTAGTTAACTATTTTGTGAAAGTTACAAATTATTTCCAGCCTTTTATGATACAGTGTGATCAAATATATTTTTCCCCTTTTTTGATATCTTGGCGGTCCCCTAAATGCACAATTCACCGCAACTTCACAGGAAAGTGTGCATTCAAGTATGTTCTTTACATCGCCAAAGTTACAGAACACTTCGCCAAATATTTGTTTAGAAATTCGAAAAACATTTTAACATCCAAAGTGCCCTGATACTTTTGATCATATAGTGAAACTGTTGACGCCGATGAATATATCGAGATCAACAGGATAATTTATGATATATCGTTGTATTATAACGTTACACTCTAAATGTGTCCCCAACAGTTCGGAATTACACAAACTCGAAAATATAAAATTAGTTTTACAATTTTAAGATATTTATTTCTCTAGAAGAATGTTACTTTAGCTAATTTATTTAATCAAAGAATCACTTTTATTACTATAATTGTTTGACCTTAAATTACAAAACCCCTTTAATTTACAAAACCTCTCAAACCACCCTTTTAAATTACAAAATATAACAAAAATTTTTGTATACGTATTTGAATATGAAAAATAGTATTTTTAATATATTATTCTGACTCGTTTTTGCGGGGCTTTAAGCATAGTATAAAAGCTTCATATGTTTGAAAAATACTAATTTTTTAAAGATTACTTTTAACAGTTGTCTATAAACATCAGTCGTCCTTTCCCATCCAATTTATTTGATTCACTTCACGTACTTGTTACTTTATCTTCAAAAGCGAAGTAAGACTCTTTTGTCTCCTGAAATAGAATGAGGGATTCAACGTTAAGTATTTTCTGATAAGTTATAAAAAGTATTATTTCTTTGAATTCCTTTTTGTCGTGATATTTAAAAATACTTTTTCGCCATTTAAGATTTTTGAGAATGACTTATACCTTTAAAGTAAGCGTATTTTATTCCATAACATTTTCAAATAAAAATCTCGATTATGAAATTTGAATTTTGATTTGGTGTACATTCGATTAATAATAGACGGATTTCTGCCGACTTCCATTATTCCATAAGGTGGATATTTTTTGCAGGCTATATCCCTATTATTTACCAATGATTTATTAGTTGAAAGTGGAAAATGCAAGAAATTTGCTGGGGCTATTAGTTTTGAGATAAGACCTGGTCTGATAAGGTCCTAATATCAATAGTCACTTACCATTCTTTTTATGATTACACGTGGATTTTATCAGTTGCTTTAAGCCTAAATCCTAAGTTTTCGGTATATGTAAATATTGAAATATTTTCATTTTTATTTATATGAAGGTGCATTTGCGTTCTAGAAATTGGGACTATATTGCATTCAAGCTAGCTTATATTCAAGCTAGTTTATATAGTATATATTTATTTCCAAAGTAATTCCAGTAAATCTTAAAGTGGACAGAGTGGTGATATACGTGATTCATAAGTACATTGTTTAGTTTACCTAAATACGTGATTGTAAATTTATGAACTTTTTTTTCTATCATGAATTTAACGATCTACTTGTCCTTTGCATATATCTTCTGAGTAAATCAAACAAATATAGAAATTGAATATATATTTCGCATTCATAAACTCCAAAATTCGTATTTTCTCAATTATTTCTCTGTAAATCAAATTTACAAAACCTTCTAATTAAAACAAAAGTCGCACAAACAAACTGTAAAATTATCTAAAATTAAAAATATCTGTATAGGATGTATACATGTATATAGAATCTCATTATGCTACCTCTAATGGGCTTATTTTCATTTTATTATTTCTTATAGAAATATTGTTTATTTGTAAAAATAGCATATATTGGTTTTAAGAAAAATTATTTAAATGCTATCAGACAATTCAACGTATTTTCAGAATTCTTAAAATCTTGTCCCCATATAAATATTTACTTAGCTTTTCATTTATTATCCAAATGCCCATCATTAATTTTATGTATTCAACCTCTTAATTAATGTTATAGCTATTATTACATTTTATCACTTCCCTACATGATACATATTCCTCTTAGAACAATATTATATGCATTTTGAAATATATTCAAATAAATTACTTTACTACTTGTATTATATATGTGACTTTCATGCATGGTTGACTCTGCGAGTTTTCTATTAAATGGAACATTTGTATGTCATAGGGTTTTACTCTTTAACTTTGTTTGTCTTTGTGCTTCCCGTCAATATAATATGTATATACTTCTTAAATTTATTACTTACTTTGCAATACTGATTTTTTCTAAATTTATTTTATTTTTCTTATGCAGCGCCTATATGTATAAATTAGTTGTACCCTAAGTTAATTATATCGCTACTCCATTATTAATAAAGTTGCTACGCTATATCTTTATAATCTCCTTACACGGCACATATTGCTCTTAAATCAACATAAAGAAATGCCTTTTGAATGTATCCAAACAAATATTTTAGTAATTCAAGCATACATATATCACTCTATTTTCTACGGTTATCGTTCAATGTTTTAAAGGTTGCATTTACTTTCTTGTCGTATTTTCTCATTCAATTACTTTCTATTCACGTCACGTATTTTTTACTTTATCTTTGGAAGCAATTTGCTCCCTAAATTGTAAGAAGTATAAAGCGCTCTAATGCAGTACAAAAGTATTTTTTTCTATAGAGTTATTTTGTCGCCAAATTTATAGCTTTTCATTATGTTTCTCTGGATGTTGTATTAAAAATTTTTAACATGACGCAACGGTGTAAGATGTTTTAAAAGTTTTGCTTCCATGTTAAGAATGCATCATGTGTTAACAATAAACTGTATGTTTAGGTATTTTATTCAAATTTATGTATTTTCTTATATAAAATATATTACCATAATTTAAATAAAAATATGTGTTAAACAATTTAAATTGAACTTTTTACTATATATGAAAACATTTGTCTCATGTTTATTTCTCCAGAATAATGTAATATAAATACCACTGCTAAATTATTACATTTCCCTAACCGTTGCGGACAACGATCATGTGAGAAATTCATGGCATAACGTATATTTCATATATGTATTCATAAATAAATTAAACATTCATTTTATTTACCTCAAGATTTGAAAAATGATGTTCTTAGAATGTATATGTTACCGGCAATGCATGAAATACCTAGGCATTTTATAGAATACCTTCCGTTTTTAAGCAAAGTATGAAATATGAGAATTATTATATACTATCCCTAAGCAGTGTATATAATAACTAGGCATTCTATAGAATGACAAATGCTATTTAGGCAAAATATGAAAAGAGGAATGAATTAGAGATATATTTCATACTTTGCCGGTTTGTCATTTAGCATTCTATAGAATGCCTTGGAAATCTGTGAAATGTTAATCGTTTCATAGATTGCCGACCAGTTTTCAGTATTCTGTGAAACGTTAATCTTTTCATAGATTGCCGACCAGTTTTCTGTATTCTGTGAAATGTTAATCGTTTCATAGATTGCCGACCAGTTTTTCGGTTTTCTGTGAAATGTTAATCGTTTCATAGATTGCCGACCAGTTTGCGGTATTCTGTGAAATGTTAATCGTTTCATAGATTGCCGACCAGTTTTCAGTATTCTGTGAAATGTTAATCGTTTCATAGATTGCCGACCAGTTTTCAGTATTCTATATAATGACTAGGTATTCTACAGCATGCCGGCTTTCATACATTACCCGTAACATATACAAGAAAAAAAAACATCGATGTATCTGCGTTGAAAAGGTCAGACTTTTAGTTCCATGGACCTATCTTGATACTGTGCAGCAATATAATATTCCAAACCTATTCTGGTCTGAATTTGAGGCTTCTTTCCCAATATTTGCATGTGAAAATCAAAGCAAATTATACTAATAATGGCATACTATTCGGTCACCATGGGTATCCGTACGAATCATTAGCGTTATCATGACTTAAATATATTTTTTTTATTTTGAAACACGTTCCGAGTGTATGAGATAACTTTATATACCCTTTACGGCTAGTATGTATCATCAATTATTTGTTCTATATGAAATAACTTTATCATGGAAAAACCAAAAATATTTTGTGAATATCTTGGCATCACTATTTTGTTTGATCTTAATGTTTTTCCGTAAATATTTTGTATTGTATTTTTTATCTCATAAGCTGTTGCTAAAACCTAATCCCGTAGCTTACATCCTTAGAAAAATAATTATTTTAAGTTTACAGTAAATTCATAACTTTAAATGATGCAATTTCCTCCGCAGTCTTTACATAGTATATACTTTTCACAGAATTATACTCATGGACACAATTAATCACACAAGTATAGCTGCATACCCTAGATTTTGAAGAAAAATGAGAACTTCCATCCAGAGAGAAACATTTACTTGCACTTTATTTAGGTCTAATTTTGTGAATTTTTTCCACTAATCAGCAAATGTTTTTTCTTTGCTGGTGAGAAAACCTGTGTGTTAATGACCTCGAAGAAAAGGGCCATTTTGTTTTTAAAATAGGTTGATATAGTTCTATATTTTTATCTAAAGAATTTTATTTACAAAACGTTTATTCCGTGTCCTTTTCAAAGGCTGTCTTTGCACTTGAACAGTATTTTCTCATGGATTTTTTTTATTCTCATCACGTACTTGTTACTCTATCTCCAAAAGCAATAGAAGCTTCTATTGTCTCTTGAAATTGTATGGGAGACACGGCGTTAAGTGTTTTCTGAGAAGTTATAAAAGTCATCTCTCTGAATTTCTTCTACCGTTAAATGTATTAAATTTTTTCTCAGTAGAGTTCCTGTAGAATTAATTCTAAATACAGTTGTTATGCTTGTAAACCAAAATGATTTTAACAGTAGATTTTAACTTTATAAGATTAATATTTTTTAATTAAATACACACATTAACTCATTCCTATTATTGATTAATTGGACAATTTATTGTGTATTTTTTGCCTTAAAGAATTTAACTGGAATTTTAGATACACTTTATACATATTTATATCTATATATATTTCATGTTTAAAATTTATTTAGATATATCAGAACTTATGCGCTGTAAACACTTGACATTATAAAAAATACATGTTAAAAATTTGTTAAAAGTTAAAATACCGTTTGGGGTAAAATGTTTCTTTTAAATTTTGTAATTTTACGCACCGTTTATTATAGCATTATTTATTATAATTGAATTGCTATATCATAATAAAAATCAATAAAATTAATAACTTCATTACATGTAGCATATAACTAAGAAATTACAGTATCGACCGGTTTCGAAGGCAGGTAGCAGCCTTCTTTGTCAGGATGCACAGAAAGTTCAACTCTCTTCGTGAAAGGTAGACCTGCGAAGGAGTAAAGGAGGATTACCTACGGCGAAGTAAAATTATAATTAAAAACAAATAGTTAATAGAACAAGAGGTTGGGCACAATTAATGAACAGCGAATTACAGAATAAGAATGTGAACGTCCAACAATGGATTCAAAGCACTTGGTCAGTGAGTAAATCTAAGAACATAAAATCCCTTTTACATTAGAAAAAGCAACTAACCGGTTTCATGAGCTATAAGTGTCAACCAAGCCAGAAGTAGAAATAACATATTATAAACAAATTAGAAAAAATTAAGTCGTATAAATTGTTAAAATATAAAATAGCTAAGTACCGAAATATATATAAAACGTAAAAAATAATCGGTAAAAACATAATTTAAGAAAAAGTATAAAATGTACCAAAATAATAAGATAGAAACGAGGGCTATTATAGTAAAGCGAAACTCAATTTGAACCTACACTTCCAAGCCCAGGTCGTTAGAATACCTAAATCTTAAATTCTGCTGATTAACAAAATGCATTGCAAGAATGGCTCTTTTTTTTCAAATACAAAGCAATTCGTTATTGTTGTAACTTTTTAAGTTACAACAATAAATAATTGAGTTGCATATTAATATTCAAATTAAAACTATTAACTATCATGTATGCTATATAAATAACATATATTGATATTCACGCGAAAGTACTTAAATTGTTGTAAGCAAAGTATTTCAAATAGTTAAGTACTTCAATTGAAGTAAGCAAACGTACTTAAATGACAGTAAGCAAAAGTACTTCCATTTTAGCTCCCAAGAAATTGCAAATAACTTCAGTTAATTTAGCTAAGAAATGAAAATGAGTATAATATACATACGGACAAAGTTTACGCAGCAATTTATGAATTTATAATCCCACTAAAAACTGTTTATGATATGCTTGTTTATAAAAAATAGCTATGACTGCCACATAAAGGACAACATTCTGCTTGAAAATATGTCCATTAAATAAATGAATATTATGCCATATGCTTCTAAAATCGACTTACATAATTTATTGATCATTTAATGTTCAATTTCTCTATTCATGTGCACCGAAAATTATAACCTTCAGTACTAACTGTACTCTGTCGGGGATTTTTTGAACTATTAATTGCTTCTGCATGTTCCAAAAAACCATACGAATATTGGTTGCATTAAGACTGCTAAATATCTGCTAGAAATTGTACAATAGAAGTACAAGTATTACGATCATAGGGTATTTAGAAATGCATTAACTGCTTAATGAAACAAAACAAAGTCTGATATCTTTTACATTTTATTTAAAAAACAACAATCATCAAAATAACAAAACAGCAAACATAAATATAAGGTACAAAGCCAATATGCATTAAGGAAAACACTCAATGAAATGCGTGATATACAAGATGAATTATTTTATACATATTTTTTAGTTTAACGATGAATTACTTACAATAGGATTAATACATTAACAGTGGTAATTAATAGGTGGACAACTTTCATTACTTTATAAATTAGCTTTAAATATAAATGTTATTTCTTATTATACTTAACATGTATGTATCTTATAAAGTATTTAATGCGTGGCATGCCTCTACTGACACGAAAAATGTGAGTCGGAAACTTTGAAGACTAGTAAAACAAATGCTTTGTCTTTCAGGCATAAGCATTTGCTAAAATTGGCATTTTATGCTATCACGACATCAAATTTCTTAATAAAAGTAACAATATGCTTGTTAGTTAGCCATCGTATTAAAATACATGGAAATTTTCATCGATCAGACATGAATAGAGTGACTTTTTCGCCATTTCAGATACAATGTCGTGGGCAAGCAATGAAATCACATTATAGTAATCACCATCATGAAGTTAGGACCAGATAAAGGCCAATCTAATTAACTGGCCAATAAAATAAAAAGTGCACAGAGAAATCCCTTAGATTTAAAATCGTTTCAACTTCTATCAAGTGTCAAGACTGTGTCATACATCCGGAATGTCCGTTAGACAGGTATTGAGTTATTTTCCCAGCATTCCAGCTATTACTCCACCCACAAGCATCGGGACCACATAATCATAATCATCATCATGGTGTCCAGGAGCACCTAATGACCAATCGAATTGACTGGCAAACAAAATCAAACCTACATAAAATGCACTGAGAAATACCCGTGTCTTAAACATAGTTGAGTCACTACCTAGTCTGAAGAACAAATCGATAAGTGATGATCTAACTTTGAAAAAAACGCCTTTTAAAGGCAGCATCAAACCACCTAGAAAAGTGAAATCGGAACAAGGACGCTTCCGTTTTCCTCATATTTGACAAGATTCCGATTCCTTACCAAAGGTATTACGACATAAAACGTTCTGTGATCATACTTTAAAATGAATACTCATCTGCTTCTGAAAGGAAGAGGTATCACCCATAATTTTACATATCTTGTTCAGTAGCATTGTTATAGTCGGAAGTTGGGAATATCCTTTAATGATGGGAAGTGAAAAGGAAGAGGAAGTAAACTGTTAGATAAGATGTCCTAGGAAGATCTTTCCGTTCAATGTGCTTTGCGTGACTGATTTTTCAAAGTTACGGAAGTGCTGCTGCAATATTTTAAATCGCTATGTATAATTAAAAAGGTGCATTTTATTAGGAGCTAGGTAAAATAATATATATATATATATATATATATATTTATAGATAGATAGATAGATAGATAGATAGATAAAATAGAGAGAAATTGTAACTCATTAAACTCTAACTTAAGAAATACTAACAACATAAAAAGAAGGAAAAAATAGAGAGATATAAAATCCTTATTTCTAGTCATCAAGCTAAATATATTCAACAAATAGCAATAGTGGGAATTCGAATATTGAAAGCATAAATAACCAAGCATTGAAATTATACACGTGGGTAAGCACTCGGCATAAAAAGTTGTGCATCTTGAAAAAATTCTTTTTCAAGTCTAAGTATCTATTTAAAATGAACCAAAAATGCGTGTTTCTGAAGACAGAGATAAATGATATCTATAAAATCTGTCTACTTGGACTGCAAGCAAAAATATTGAAAAATAAAATAGGAATATGAAAATACCAGGGTAGATTTACGATGTGTTGGTGGTAGGGCCCAAGAGGTGACCTGCTATCGTAGCCGATGGCCCATCAAACAATGATGCAGCGTTGCTGCGCGGTATGGCGTTCCACAGATGTGGCCGGATTGGGCCTGTCACCACTTCGGCGCCAGACTCGTACACGGCGACTGTCATTGCTAAGCAAAAGGGTAACTGATTTAAGAATACGATCCTGTGCCATTCCGCCGTCCGTATGGCTCTTTCCCAACACCGTTACAAACGGAGACGTCTGTGTAGTTGGGTCAATGGTAGTTTTCTTAACGAACGCCATGAGTGTAGGTCGCTGGCGACCAATTGGCGGATAATGCTCGTGGTCAATATGGGAGCATCAAGGGCAGCCTGCATATGCTGCAAAAGGCGATGGAAGTGTCTGGCCTGCGGGGCCCCTAACGCTTGCCAGCGGATCCGTCGTTTTACGCATGATGACGGTCTGGCCGTACCGGCACAACTCTAACGTGCCATATTCCATTGTTCCATCTTCGCCACAGCCGGTGCACCGTGGATGCGTGTAGGTGGCTGTCCTTTGAGATTTGACCTGTAAACCAACCTGCTCTTCTGTGTCCGATCACCATACCCCTCGTGAAATCGTCTGTCTGCTGGAACTGTCTCGGTTGGTGGTCTGTCTGCTGGAACTGTCTCGGTTGGCATTCTCTGCTACTACACATTTCCTCTGAGACAAAAAATTTGCAAAATTATTTCCCTGGCAGACCGGACGGCACGACTATTGCCGATTCTGCAGATTCCTTCCCTTATATCTCACTCAAAGTGCGCAGGACAGCTCCGCATTTCGCATCATTTACATAACTCGGTGAGCAGCGTCTACCCTGCAGTTTGCATATTTTTCTTCCCACTCTTTATTGGTGTCATTTCCACTGTCACGTAGTGCATTATAGAGATTATGGATTCATGCAAAATTCGTTTTGGAGTTGTTATTACAAATATTTATAATGGGTCATATCAGATAATAACATACACAAAATATAAATTATAAAATTATATATAATATCATGAATTCCGATTACACGTACGTTTCAAGTTCACAATTCGCATAAAACATCTCAACGTCCAAATATGTGCAAAGCAGTAATACTTTCCGAATAATTTTAGGAACAATGAAATAAACATAAATAAAAAATAATTGCATTAAAAAATCTGATGTGGGCTGTATATGACTTTCCCTACATAATGCATAATGCAATGCATTTACTTCTTTCACAGTGAAAAACGATGTATAAGATCAACGGAATGATGTTTTTAATCTAAAATTGATGGATTGGTTGAATTGGTTTTTCGGATGACAACATGCAAAACTATTTCGGAGTACCCATTAAATAAATATTTTGCGCAACTCTAAATTGAAAATTATCAATATTGATAACATTCGCAATAAGCAATACAGACCATATATTAACATATTTTAATAAGAAATGCATCCAAATGGTGTCAAATTCATTAATTTAGCTTCATTTTTATCCAAAATTATTTATATAAATGAAACACTCATTATTTTACTTAGAGAACCAGACGATTTTATACTATTACTTTTTTCGAAGAAGTTTTCGAGTTAGAAATGACTTTCACTTTCACGGTTTTAAATTTTTAAGTAAAATAAATTATTATAGTATTGTGACTTTTAAAAATGCCACCTACCGCTGAGTGAAAGGAATGGAATAAAAGTTTATGATTGAAATATTCACTGCATTTATATATAGAACCATACGATTTATATTTCGATGACGTCATTTGAATAAGTTCACTTTTTTCGATGAAGTTTGAAGTTTTCATATGTAATATATTTTTGTATTATTGTGATAATTTTAGAACTATCACCGCTGAATGTGTCGCATTTTAGAGATATTTAAATAAAATCGCATCGTAGTTGGAAAGTGTTTCATACTCAATGCCTTATGCTTTCTCTTTCTTGTTTCAATATTGACCATATATTCGTCAATTTGTAAAAATATCGCCCAGTTTGCGGTATTTTGCTAAACTAGCCGCCAAATGTATTGCTATGCATTACAGGCAAACGAAAAAAAAGCTGTTTTATATATAAATTACTAGAGACAAATTGTTAGCCGTCAAAATACGAAACAATCACGTAAAGTATTTTTTCTCGTGAATGAAACAGACTGGATGGACGAGAATGATGCTAACAAATTTTTCTCATAGTATTATATATGAAAAGTGAACATATTTCACACAGCACAATATTTTTTTTTATTTTACGGGATATTTTGAGAATTGTATTTAAAAAATGTGCAACATCATGATTCATGCTAGGGTTCTAAAGTGTATGTAATTATTTTTCTTACAATATATGACATAAGAAATGGTCATTTGTGTAACGCTATTGCGTGAATTTTAATGTGTGTAACATCATTACGTGAATTATTATTTGTGAAACATCATTGATTTTCGAATAATATTTTCAAAATTTCGTTCGAAAATTCCCGAATCTTCCGAACATTTGATTATGCATGGAATCAGTACTCTTCCAGGATAATCTGATTGCAATATGGGGACCAAATTTCATTCAAACCGCTACATTCGTTCATGATATATCGCATCCACAGTCTCATGGATGTGCGCGCGCACACACACATATACAAATACAAGCCCTTATAAACGTTCGATTCGAGTTCAGCGATCCTTGAATCGTGATTTTTTGACGAAAACTCGAATTCGAATTTTCGACGCTGTCACAATACTTTTTCTAAGCATTATACTGTGTATATAGGGAACTAAAATCGTAAAGACTGTAATAACATTTTACAATTAACGGAATACACTAAAATCACACACACAACATATATTGAAATCTAGCAGAAATTCCTGCCCTTCAGGATAATACTGAAATACGTATAACGATTTTAGGATACATTCTGAAATATTTTAGCTATAAAATATTGCCCTGTAAAATCAAGCAGAAGGGTGAAAAAAAATGTGTACATATGTCGATGCGTTTGCGAATAATAATGGTTAACACTGACCAACAAACATGGGTTTTAATTCCTTCTGCACCACCGAGAGTTACATAACCATAAAAATTTAACCCTGAACTCAGTGTCATTGCTTGAAAAAAATGTCGTAAAAATGGATTGTGTATTTCTGTAGATATTTTAGAAACGTATTTTGGAATTTGCATTTTAATATATTATTGCGGAACAAAATTTGAAATAATTTCAAGCCATAAACCGTTTTTTTTTTTTTATTGAACTTACCAAACCAGTGATGAAAGCATGTAAATAAGTTGAGCTCTTATCGGTTTGTAAGCGGGGATGGCGGACAGACGAAAATAAGCATTGGATTTGTGTTATTCCACGATTTGCTGTACGGTTATAAAATTTCACATA